>JAJPUD010000555.1:121220-372351 GCA_023553655.1 Myrmecobius fasciatus
CCTTCCTTCCTTCCTTCCTTCCTTCGAGTTGTCTTTTGGTAATCTTTCATAAACTCCACCAAGAGTTCTGACACCATCAGGAGCTCAACATTCCTACACATAGGCAGCACACAGGCAGTATTTCAGGGGTCTGCCATCTGATGATGGGCCACATCCATAGACATAGATATTTAAATGTACATACACAGACATATATGTGTCTCCAGTGTATGATACTTTAGTTCTGCTTATCTCACTTTGCTGAACTGCATATTTCCTATACTTGTCATAGACATAGGGACTGGATTTGGGATTCATTGTTAAGGGGCACTCCTGGTTTGGTCCATTCCCCCTACTAGTGTAGTGAGCATCTTTGCTGAAAATTATAGGCCTGAAGTTAAATGACTGGCCCAGGGTCACATAGCCAACTATGGGACAGAGGCAGGACTAGAGCTCCGTGTCTTCCTGGCTTTGAGACTACATCACACATTTCCTCACATTGTATTTTTCATATTTTTTGCTTTACAAAATTACACTGATATTTCATAGTCAATTGAACCATCTTCCAGAAGGATTGTTTCTAGTTTTTTTGTTCATTACAGAGAACATTTTTGCTAAAGGGTGCTTTTTTCCATTTTATAATATTTTTAGGGTAAAGTCCCAGCAATGAGACTCTTGTATCAGAGGGTATAGTTACTAATAGTGACTATTGTTTGGTAGACAGCTAGGTGGCATAGTAGAGAAAGCACCAGGCCTGAGTTAAGAAAGATCTGAGTTCCAATGTGACTTCAGACACCAGCTGTGTGATTTGGGGCAAAGTCACTTTAGCCCCATCAGTTTCCTCATCTATAAAATGAGCTAGAGAAAGAAATGGCAAATCATTCCAGCATCTTTGCCAAGAAAACCCCAAATGAGGTCATGAAGAATAGGACATGACTTCACAACAATAATTATTAGGTCACTGTGGACTTAGATTAGAATTAGACTTTGTGGAGCTCAGTAGGGCTGGGGGGTAAGCCCGGGATCAGCCGCTACTGCCCCCTGCTTCCCCAGCTAGTCCAGGAAGTGATACAACCAATATTCTTTTAGAATGAGAGAAGAATCTTTTATTCAGTGATTCTCATGAGACACATCAAATGCAGATGCAGAAGCAGGCTTTAAGTGGTTAGTGCTCTTCCTTATCCTGCCCTTCAAAGTTTGGATTGGTCAGATTTACAGTCAGTTAATTACAATTGATCAGATTTACAGTAGTTAATTACAATTGGTCAGATTTAGTAAGTTAATTACAATTGTTCAGATTTACAATATGAATAACAATTAGATTGACTTACAATCAGAATTACAATTGATTGGATTTACAATCCTTTTTATTCGCCCATTCCATATGTCAAAAGGCTTGTGTCCTGCCATTGACCCTAGCCAGTTTGGCCCTGTTTAAGCCTGGGCTCCTTTGTCAGGACCTTTTGTGTTTAGCCAGTTTCTTGACTCACAGGGTAATTGGTTGGAGATATCTTAACAAGATACTTCACCCCTCCCTTCATCCTGTTTTGACAAAATCTGTGGAAACCTAACTTCTCATAGGCATCACAGTCACTATTAATGGATATTGAGTTTACATAGTCTTCAGTACCATCAACAACAGTTATAGAGACTCTTGAAGTCTTCCTAACTCCCTATCACTTTATTTTATCATAATTTGGGGGGGGGTTATTTTCCCCAATGTAATAGGTTTATAAGTTTGTCAATTTATAGGATCATTAAGGAGTGTAAATATTTCTTCATGTGATTATTGACATTACTGCAGAGGAAGAAAAGATAAAGAAATTCTATGAATAACTTAACAAGAACTTCCAACTTAGATTAACATAAAATTTGATCCCTGGTAACTAATGCAAAGGGGTGAAGCAGAGGGGAGGGTGGCAAAAATCATGTTAGAAAATATGTTTCACAATGAGAAGATTGATGCCAGTTCCAATGATCTTGTGATGAAAAAAGCCATCTATATCCAGAGAGAGGATTGTAGGAAATGAGTGTGGTTCACAATTATTTTCACTCTTTTGGTTATTGTTCACTTGCATTGTTTTCTTACTCATTTACTTTCCTTTGATCTGATTTTTCTTGTGCAGTAAGGGAATTCTATAAATATGTTTACACATATTGGATTTAACATATATTTTAACATGTATAACAAATATTAGATTGCTTGCCATCTAGGGGAGGGGGTGGAGGGAAGGAGGGGAAAATTTGAAACACAGGGCTATGCAAGGGTTGATATTGAAAAATTATATGTGCATATGTTTTGAACATAAAAAGCTTTAAAAAAAAGAAATAGAAAATTCCCCCCCAAAAAAAGAAACTGTTTCAATCTCAAGGAATAAAATTAGCCAGAAGCTTTACATTTATACATAGGATTATAGTTATACAGGTGAGAGGGATGTCAGAGGCCACTTAAACCAATCCTGTAATTTTACAAATGAGAAAACTGAAGTCTAAAGTAACCTGTCCAAGTCAATAGGAAATAAGGTTCCATGGAGAGATTTAAAACCAGGTCCTCTAACTCAAGCATCAATATTCTTCCAGTGGGCAATCCTACCTCTATATTTCACTTGCTTTTTTTTTTTTTAAATTTATCATCATTTCTTTTCTTCATTCCAACTAATGTGTATGAAGCATCTACCAAATCCAAAGCAGCTAGGTGGTACACCTGGACCCAGAGTCAGGAAGACAAGAGTTCAAATGTAACCTGAGACAGTAGTTTTGTGACTCTGGGCAAGTCCCTTAGCTTCTTAGTGCCCTTTAGGCAATTCTCTAAAAGGAGATTTCAGAGCAAGTAGAGATCTGCATTGATAGAAGGAGGTAAACTCCATGGATAAAATTGTAGGTGTGATAAAAGAAAAATATACAACATACTGATGTAGATGCTGAAGTTATCAATCCTAGATTCATGATTCAATCAATCAAAAAGCAAATTTTATTAAGCTTCTCTCATTTTTAATTATTTTATTTTCCCAAATGAATGAAAAGATAGTTTTCAACATTCATTTTTGCAAAACCTTGTATTCCAAATATTTCTCCCTTCCTCTTTTCTCCTCTCCCCAAAACAGCAAGTAATTTGATATAGGTTAAACATAGCAACTTTTATTTTTCTAGACACAACACTAGGCCCAGCCATGCAGAGACAAAAATGAAACAGTCCCTGCCTTCAAACAGCCTTCATTATATTGGAAGAAATAATGTACATATATATGTACATATTACTCATTTGAAATGTCATATGCCTTGCAATGACTGTTTAATTTGATCATAAATACTTGCTTTAAGAAATGAATCAGAAGTTACTGGTCATGGTCAGTAACCAAATAATTTCACAAAACAATTTAAATGGATTATATTTTACCAGGCAGAAAATGATTCATTACTACTGTGGAAGTCATTTGTGAATTACTTGCTTCTAGACAGTCACATCATTCACTTATTAGAACAAAGATAAAAATTAATACAATGCTAGAAGTAAGAATAGAAATGTGAAAAATATAGCTTGAGACTTAGTATTTCATCATTGAAAGTAATTATAGATTCATATGAGTATTCATGGCCTGAAATGACGTAAAAAATCATCCGTTTATAGCCTTTGACCATATATGCATTGTAGACTTTGAATACAATTATAGAAATATGTCTATTTCTTATATGTTAGAAATACACAAGAATCTTAAGGAATCACCTTAACGTTTCTGGCCTGAAGCTGGCCCCACTCCTCTTCTGGAAAAGGGAGCCCCGAGTGCAGAAATAGAGGAACCTTTATACTTGCTCTGTGGCATAGCTCCTCCCTTCAGAGAACAGATTGGTCTGTTTTATCTGGGTTACAGTCTTTCTGATACATCCATTACATGTTTCCCCTCAATATGTATAAAACATATTACCCCCGTCATACATCCCATGTTGAAAAATGGCAGAAAACTTATCCTCTGGGGTATGTTGTTTAATATTCAATTAGCCTATTAAGTAGTCAAAGTAATGATTTGGTAAAGTCAGGTCATTGACGCCCAATTAGTTTGGGCTATGTGGGCTCTTATCTAAAGTTTGTGGTTTTCTCAAAAACACAAGACTTTCTGATTAGCTGAATCCACCTGTGCCTTCTTAGTCCCCCCCCCCAATTTCTTGTTTGCTCAAGGCTTCTACTGATCACTTAATTGTTATATGAATCCTAATCTTCCTTAACCTCTCACATTCTGAAAACCTCTTGGTCATTGGTACCCATTATCCCACACTACCTCAAAGCTTGTGACACTGTAGAAACCCAACTTTTCAGCATTTTTCATTTCAACCTTTTATTTGAATAAACATATTTTCTGCAAATCTTTCCCCTATTTCTTTTGTTTTTATTTATAATTACACTATTTTACTTTACTTTGTATTGCTTTGTTTAAATTCTTTTTTACTGTGAAAAAAATCACATTTTTTGATTTTGTCCCCAACAACTTCTTTCATTTGTATAATTGATTAAAAAAATATTCCTCCTCTCAGCATGTAAGACAATTCTGTTTTTCTTCCAACTTAAAAAAAAATCACATTTAGGTAATTGATATAGTTTAAACTTCTTATAGTATATGATGAAAACCTTGAATCTAAAAATTACCTTTACCATGGGATTATCCAATTTTTCTAACACTTAAAAAAAATTAAATATCAACTGATTCTACCATTTCTCTTTTTTTCTGAAATGGTTGGTCGGTTGTTGTCTTTTATTTGCAAAGACAACCAAAATGGCATCACTAAATTAGAGTCAAATTATAGTGTGTACAACTGTGCCTCATTAGACCAAAACAAGCTTGGAACACTCCACCACCGGTCAGGCACAAATAGTCCATATGACCATTTGGGGTGTGTTCTATTAAATATGTGCAGCTTGTCTTGCTTCTGAGCTACTGCAATTTTGCTTTGCTCATAAAGCACAGTGTCTCTGTGCTGGGTGGTCCTTTGCCAGTGTCATCTGTGTCATGCAATCAATTCCAAAGAGAGACCAGGAGAGTGTCCTTGTATCACTTCTTCACACCAGCACCTTCCTTGCATGAGTTCTCTATAAAAGATCTTTTAGGCACGCATCCGCTTGTCACTCAAACAACCATTGTCAATCCTTCAGTTGCACTCTACGGTAGAGTTGGAACACTTGGTTTAGTTAGAGAAAGCACCTCAATATCTGCTATCTTATCCTGCCAAGTGAACGTCACAATCTTCCTAAGATAATTCAAATGGAAGGAATTCCGTTTCCTGGCATGGCACTGGTAGACTGTCCAGGTTTCACAGACATACAATGAGGTCAGTCCAATGATTCTGCAGACCTTCAGTTTGCTGGTCAGTCTGAGATCTCTCCTCTCCCACACTTTCCTTCAAAGCCTCCCAAACACTGAGCTAGCTCTGGCAATGCATGGGTCAGCCTCCTTATCAATGTGGAAATCCCTGGAAAGAATACTGCCAACACAAGTGACCTTATCCACAGCATCCAAAACTTCATCATTTACTGTAACTGATGGTTCCACATAGGGGTGGGGTGGTGCTGGTTGGTAAAGCCCGTATTTTCTTGCTGTTAATTATTAGATTAAAATTAGCACAAACAGCAGAGAATAAATCCATACTTTGTTGCATCTCAGCTTCAAAAGCTGAACTGAGTGCATAATGACTATTTCAAGTGAAATAATTTACCTACTATCAATGTGATAACTGATCTTTATGTATTTGACAATATTGTTGAAAACATCCTTCTAAAAAGCATGGGGCAAGCACACAGCTTTCCTTCATTCCAAACACCATCATCTTATGTATATTGGGTTTTTCTTTATTTCTTATTCTTCAATTGCTCTGTTTTTGCTATAACACAGTTTTTAAAATTAAAACCATTCCTTCCACATTTCGATTTTCCCCATTGCAGCTTCTATTCATCACAGGTGGGTATAAGAAATTAAATGTGAATTTGAGGGGGGTTTTTATGGAAGTCACAGCAACACATGAAGGCTAGCAGATGACTCAGAAGAAGTTTAGAAATTCAAAAATGCATAAAATATGTGTGTAGTTTTGTATAATATCAACATATTTTATCTTTGAATACCATAAACATACCCAAACTTTACAATAAAGTTCTGTAAACACCCTAAAAAAGAAAAAGAAAAATTAAGACTTCTCTGGTACAAAACGAGGGCCAAAAAATTCAACATGGATTTTCCAGATCACGGGGGCACCATATCCCTAACTCTCATGATGTGGAAGGGATAAAAATAATGTGTATTGCTTTATAATATATTTGAAAATCTGATAGGATCTTTTTCTGTTCTCATTTTCATAGTCCTTAATAGTTTTGTCTACTTTACTTTTCTTTTTTTCTTTCTGTGATATTTACATGGCATCTTGTACTTAAGAAAAAAGTAAACTCTGAAAAAAAAATCTCTATCTACTCCCCCTGAACATCACATAATATCAATAGTTTGTTCACCTTCTTAAACGTCTCATAAAGACAATCTTTTGTTGCCTTTTCTTTGGGGAATATTAACAGTTTTGAGAAGACCTCCCAAATTCTGACTTCTCTGTATCATCCACACTGCAAGAGCTTCAACTTGTGCCTCTGAACTAGGGGATTGAGGTTTTCTTGATAAAATCAGTTGTGCTGCACATAGTTCACAGCCATGTTGGTTGGAACAAAATAGTCTTTTTTTTCTGTCTTTTTGTTCTGTTGCTCAACCAGTAGGCATGCCTTGGCATTTTCTGTTGAAATGTAATTGTTTAAATTTTTGCATCAATGGCTAAGTCCATCTCAGAGATAGCAGTCAGCAGCTGGTTGAACAGCATCTTTTCTATTTTCATAGCTAAGGAGACTCAGATGCTTTGGGGGAGCTCATAGAGACAGTCTCTGGCATTCTTCAACTTTACCTTCTGCTCTTCATTTTCCATAGTTCCTTTCCTTTTCTATAGCTCAGTTCCAATTTATTTCATCGTATCAATATCTTCATCTCTTTGATTGTTTTTTGCTAAAAATGATGTTCCTAACTAAAAGTTCTATTAATTGTGTCCTTGTTTCTCTCCTTAAGTTTCATGTCCATTATTCCATCAACTTTTTTTAATCTACGTTTCCTAATGAATTTTGTTTTGTGCTTTTCCCACTGAATGCTCGTCACAGTTATAAAATCTAGTATATTTGATATTCTATTCAATTAAGATTTTTTTTAACTGATCATATTTTGATCTTGAGATATTATGGTCTTCTACTATTATGAAATTGTTACCTACTTTTCATTGTAAAACTTAAAACTTTTCCTAGTAAAATTTTGCTGAAGTATTATTAGACTCATATATATTGAAAATTCATGTACTCTCACTTTGAATCTTACCATAACATAATGTCCTTGTTTATATTTTTTAAAAGGCTTTCTGGTTTGAATTGTGCCTTGTCTATCATCAGGACTCTTTTTGTTTTTTTTTAAGCTGGCAATTGTGCAGGGAAATTTTTCAAAACTTTCTGATTAAATGTGTTTCCTGTACATGTGTTGAGAACTTCTATTTTGAAATCCATTTTGTAATTTAAAAAATACTTTCTTGAAAAATTCAGCCCATTTGCATTTTTTAAAAATAGCAAATGACCAGAGGACAAAGGAAAAATCTGGTTTTTGATGATAGATTTTTTCTTTCATTATATTTAAAAAAAACATTTTGTTTTAGCTTTCAGAGTTGAGTATAAGCTTTGAAATAAATGACAAAACAAAAGGAAGAAAGCACAAAAAGGAAACAACTCTTCTCTTGACTAATACAAATAATGTAAAACATGATTTAAATTGCACTATAGTTGTAGATGCATGTTATTTGAGTTTTTAAGAGAAATAAAAACTATGTATTTTAGCTTTAACAAGGTGGTCAGGAAAATTGTCTTGTATGCTGTGTCAATTTTGTAACTGCATAATGTCTTTATCTGATTGTAGCTAGTATGTGTCTTGGTGTTTTGGTTCTATTTTCTTTATTCTGCATCATTTCAAATAAGTCTTGCTATATCTCCTTCACTTCTTCAAATATGTTTTTATATCATAAAATTATCCCAGGATATCCATTTGCTAAAATTTATTTTAATATTCCCCAGTTGGGAATATAGTTTGTTTCAATTTGTTGTTGTTACTACAAAGTGCTACTAGGAATATTTTTTATAGATAGGTTTTTGTTTCTGTTAGTATTGTTCTTAGGATACAAATCTAGTAGTGGGACTTTTGTTTTCATAACTTTTATCATATCAATACATACTATTTTCCCAAAAGAACAAACAATTGATGCTTCTCCTAGAAGTTTTATTACCATGCTCATTTTTCCACAGCTGAGTCAACATTGAATTTTATTGTTTTATATTACCTTTGCCCATTTGATGGATGTAGTCTATACATGACATCCATATTGTACTATGCATTGAGTACTTTTCCTAGAAGAGGCTTTGTTACTTTTTAGGAGCCCCTCGATTTGAATTATACCTAAGCTTTATTTTAAAGATTTCCTTGGAGTTACTCTGGGATGGGGGCAATGAGTCTAAGAAGAGATTGCTGGTCACCCCTGTTTGGTGTTGGGCCATCCCTAAATGAATCAGGCTCCATTTCAGGCCAGAGTAGGGCCTTTTGTGGGAAACAGTTACATGTACATTTTGCATATGCCCCTAAAGTCCATGTTTCCCTTGGCTAGAGCATTTCATTCTGGTCTTAGAATTCTGGGGTCTCTGAGACCCCAGGTCTAACAGGGCTTGGGACATAGTAGGCATTTACTAAGAGCTTCCTGATTGATACTACTGGATTCATGAACAGCCCCTGAAAACTCCACTTCTCCCAAGGACCTTCATTATCCTTCTAACTTATTACACAGCCTTTTGTGCCCAGAGATGGGCAAAGTCTGAAACTGTTGCTTCACACTGGAACTGGGCTTCATTACTTTTTAGATCTCTCCTTTCTCCTGAGACTGCTTCCCTCCTGGGAATTGTTTGAGAGCCCCCAGCAATGAATTCTCTCCACGTTAGCAAGTATCTCAGGGTTTCTATCACCCCCTTCTCTCCCTCTAATTTTTGTTCAGTCATTTATCAATTGTGTATGACTCTATGTGAATGCACTTGGGGTTTTCTTGGCAAAGATACTGGAGTGGTTTGCCATTTCCTTCTCTAGTTCATTTGAGAGATGAAGCAAACAGGATTAAGTGACCTGGCCAGAGTCACATAAATAGTAAATGTCTTGAGTTCAAATTTGAATTATGATCTCACTGATCCCATTTCCTAGCTTCCTTGACTTCCTTCAACATTTAGCTTAAATCTGCAAGATTTCTGCTAGAAGTCTTTTCTGGCCCCCCTCTGTCTTCTCATTGCTGATGCTTTTTCTCTGAAATTCCCTCTTATTTACATTGTCTATATTTGTACATACATAATTGTTGATATGTGATCTTCCTTATTAGAATGTGAATTTCTCAAGGGCAGAAACTGTTTTTGTCTCTGTAGCACTTAATATGCCTGGCACACAAAAAGTGCATAATAAAAATGCTTTTTGACTGAATAATCAGGGCTTGTCTGAATTAACAATATTTAGTTTTTGCAGAGCTAAAATCCAGACCTTGTTTCACAGATGATTCTGCCACATAATTTATACAACTCCTGAGGCCCCTAATGTTATGTATTAGATTATATTTAGAGAGATCAAATTTTTGTGCCATTAACAAGTGACAAAGATTTGTTGCTATGAGAAATGGGTCATCAGTCTTTTACAATTTTTTTCTACTTGTAGGAATCGAAAGTAATTTGTCCAACGCAACTTTCCCTTACTCCTTTGTGATTTGAGTGGGACCTTAAAAAAGTATTTTACTGGTCAAGGAATAAGAGACTTCTGATCATAACTCAGTCAACAATGTGAATGAGGGTGTCAGAGGAGGCAAGAGGAGAGTTAGTTCAAAGAACAGATTTAATCTAAGCCTAAGAGTTTCTTCTGACTTGTTTTCCTGGAAAGCATACAAAAGCTCTGGTCCCTTCCTTGCACTGGAGAGGCTTATCAACTATTGTACCTTGGGAGCAAGTATCAGAGTGCAGGAGATATCTCATTATATCCACTATAGCAATGGAAATGTGAATTATCCCAGCCAGCATATAGCTTTGCTGCAAATATCCATATGTAATTGCTTTTTATGCATGTAGAAATACAGCTTTAATAGTTCATTAATTCTTTTCCTTGCTCAAATACCCTTCTTTTTTTTTAGGATAATATACAAAATCCTCAGTCAAATATTTAAGGGTTTCCACAACTTGATGCCCATATACCTTTCCCATCTTATTTCACTTGACTTCCTTTTATCAACCACATGTGACAGTGGAGCCAGACTGCTGATTCTTCCTTAATCTCAACCTTCTACCTCCTGCCATCTGCCTTTGTGTATGTGTTCAGTCCATCCCCGCTCCCTGGAATTCACTTCTTCCTCAAATTCTGATTCTATTAGGTTCTTTCTTATCAAATTGCCTTCTGTTTATTTATTTATGAACATGCAGTACTTCTCCCTTTCAAAGGTAAGCTTGTTAAGAGTAAGGACTTTCATTTTTGTCTTTGTACCTCTAATACTTCACAGTACTTTGTACCTAATAGGTGCTTGATAAACATTTATTGAATTAAATGAAGAAGAGTGTTATTCTGCAGTATTTCGAATCACATATGCTAATTCTAAGTATTTATTTTTAAGCAGTCTGAATAGAGACTTTTTCAGACCATTGACATGTCAAGAACTTGAAGTAACAAACATGATTAAATAGCTTTTATTTATTCTTCAGATTTACCTGGAAGGTTATTTCTGGTTCAGTACCTAAGTGTGAAATGTTACAGACCAGGATACATTGAATTGTTACCTAAAAATATTAAACTCAAAAACCCTTTTAAAATATTAACATGTATTACAGGACATAGTTCATAGTCTCAGGGATCCTTGGTTGGATATGAGACTAACAATTTGTTGTCCTTAGATTTTCAAAATACTTTTAGTTTTTTTCAACCTATCCTTCCCTCTCTTTCTCTCCCTCTTTCCTTCTCTCCTCCTTCCTCTCTTTCCTTTCTCTCTCCCCTTCTCTTTCCTTCTTCCCCCTTTCTCTTTTTCCATACTAAAGTGTGAAAGCAATTTGAGGCCTCATTCCATATACTTTACATTCTTCAGAATTCAGGGCAATAGAAATGCACAAATGGTTGACCAGAGTGTCAATATATTGCATTAATTAGCAACTCCCAGTTACAAATGGGATCTGGCAGGAGTAACCTATTAAGTCATTAACACTTTACTATGAAGATTAGTCACATTTACCTAAGAAGACCTAGACAGAATGAGATACAGAAGCCAGGCTTTGATGGGAGGAACTGAGAAAGATCCAGAGTATTTGGTATCACAGTGAGCAGCTCTCAATTTCATGAAGACACTGGGTAGTTGGCTTAAGGGAAGCGTCACTGAAAGGGAGGAAAAGGCAGGCTCAAAGAAAAATAAATAGAAGAACATTGACACACAATTTATTTTATAATTGAACCCAAGGGTCAGATGCACTTCTCTTTCTCCAAGCTGCAAACTGGGAACAACATAGCAGAGTCCAATTCTTCAGTTTCCTAAAAAGAATAGTGTCTCCCAAGTTTATAGCTCTGGATTTCCTGACTATCGAACTAAAGTCTAGTGGTCTCTTCTGGACAAAGTAAGGGGAGGCAGAGAATTTAGTTAAAAGGACAAAGTACAATAGCTCCTGTAGGCATAAAAGAACTGCAAACTAAGCAACAATGATGCAGAAGATAACAAATATGGAGCATTTCTATCCGTCAAAGCCACTGGGATCTTTGTTTTAAAATGACAATGTTAGCTTTCATCTACTAAGATGATACTGTGGTCCGGCTATCGTAAAGCAAGCACTTTGGGATTCTCCTTTTAGTAACAGTGATAGATTATCCATTGTGTATAAAAAATTCTGGGTAATTAATCATTTTACAAATTGTATTAGCAATAATTGATAAAGGGGTCACTAGTTTAGTACAGTTTTAAAAAATCTATTCCTTCAATTTAACAAACATTTATTAAAAGCTTGTTATCTGTGCATACAGGATATATGAAAAGCAGTCTCTGAGTTTACATTCTTTTGAGAGGAATAAAAAAGGATACAGATAGGTATGTAATATAATATAGCAGAGTTCATACTACTAGTTTCAATTAGTGGCAATAATGAATCCTCTGAAATGACTGCATTATTTGAATTTGCCCTGCATTTTTCTAATGGGTGGAACTAGCAACTATATTTTATATGACTAAAACTTCCATGATTACAAATTTGAATACACACACACATACATATACATATGTGTGTATATATATATTTATATATATATACACACATATATATGACCACTTTAGGGATTAATTATTGATTTGCTGAACTAATTCTTCCCCTTTCTGCCTGTTTATGCTAAAATGAAGGGGCAAACATTGCTTTAAAGCTTTAATTCCCCCATGGAGAAAACTTTCTGACTATTGTGTCTATTTGTCTTGCTTTTAAATGAAGAATTAGATATGATTGTATGAACTGTGGGTGAATTTTGACAGGTAGGAATAGCTAGTGCCAGAAGTTGGGAGACCATGCTGAGATTGGCTGGGAATCTGGGCACAGGTGCAACAGGGGCCAGCAAAGAAAGACTCACCCCTCCATAGACTCTGCTATTTGGAAGTGCATAATTGGGGGTAAAAATTTTGTGAAAGAATGCTTTAAATATAAGTCTGTTCTTCTTGTTGTTGTAATAGGGAGAAAGAGAGAGAACAAGCATTTATTAAGTGCCTACTGTGTAAAGGTCCTGTACTAAGTACTTCATAAACATTGTTATTTGAAAATGAGCCTGGAAAGCTGAAGCCACATCGAAGAGCCTTAAATACCAAACAGAAGAGCATGTAACTAGGCACTGAGGGAGCTATAAAGCACAAATAGGTCATGGTTCCTACTCTCACAGAGCCTTTGGTCAAGGGGGGAAAGGGCACGACTGACTATAATACACCATGATGAATGCATTAAAGAAATATATTATAGGTTTATGGGCTAGAACACAATGGACAGCCACAAAGCTGGTCTCTAGGGTAATCTCACCTGTGACTTTGATAGATAAATCCTCAAGAAGGCTCCACTGAAAAATGAATGTACAGTAAAATATTCTGTATTTATCCTCTGACCAGCTTATTTTTATAATACCTTGCACATAATTTATACTCACTAAATGTTTGTTGATAGATATATTAAAAAACAAACAGATAAACAAAAAACTTAAACAAGGAAGTGATGTTCTCAGTATTTTTTCACAGCCTGGAAGTCACAGATCTCTGGCTTTTTGATTCTTCTGAGACTCTATGTAACAGGAGTTGTAAAATTACCGAGGAGGAGAGGCCTTCTGACTCATACTCGAAGCCTGTAAAGTCCTAGATTTTTTTTTCTTTTAGTGTTGAAACTACACAAGTATCACCTGGATGATACAGGACAGGGCTACTATCTATCACCACCTTCAGATCTCTTCTACCCAACCATCAGATTACAGTGCTAAGGAATTGGATGGGATGCATCAAAAAAGAAAAACAAAGCATCCTCTATTACTTTTCACATTCCCTGGAGAGGACTTCTCACATGTCAGATACTACTTGAATTTAACACCACCCCTGGAAACTAGATAGGTTTACCCAGTTCCATGGGAAAGAAGCTGACACTTGTGATGGGCCTGGGAGACAGACAATTTTATTTGCCCTGAGAAATTGTCACAATGCAGGCAGGAGAGCTAGGAGTTTGAGAGGGAAGAGTAGGATGCTCCAGAAGCCGGGTAAATTGGGGTACTCTGGTAGCAATAAATACTCTACACAAATCCTCTATGACTTGTATTGCCATTTGAACACCAGTCTTAATTGATGCATTTAAATCAGACAAATCATTTTCCTGAAGAACAGATTTTAGATGATGATGCTAGTAATCAGAAGAAAAGAACCTAGGTGAGAATTCCAAAGAGATACACATCTTCGTTTCTTCATTATATGGGAAGAAAAGACAAAATGTGGTGCAGTAGAAAGAGCATTAGAGTGGGAAAGTTTAGTTTCTAATACCAGTTCTGCCATTTGCTAACTTACTATCTTAGACAAATTTTTCACTTGCTTTCAGCATCAATTTCATCATCTGTAAATTAAAGCAATTAAACTAGATTTCAGGGGGTCTCTGAATTTGGATAGGAAAAAATACATATCTTTATTAGAATTTAATAGACTTTTAAAAACTAGAATTGGTTTCTTTTGTTTTTTTTGTGTGTGTGTTTAATAATATTGTTTTTATAGTAGGTCCATAGGATTCTCCAAACTTCTAATAGCGTCTATGATATACAAACAAGTTTAATACTAGATTTTCCCCCTAAGATTTCTTTGAATACTGATAGAGATTCTGTTAGAAGATTTTTAAAATCATAGAAGAAAGACAAAACACATATACAAATCTTATTTTTTCCCTTGAGATCTACAAGCACATTTCAGTACTTGAAATTGTTTGGAGAATTCTTCAGCTAAAAAAGGTGGAAGAAATCCAAGATCTTGGCTGGGTTAGAATGTCAGGTTGGACTCAAGTAGATTGGAAGTTCCCCAAAGCCCATGTAAACTATCCTACTCCTCTCTATTCCACTTCAATTTCTTTTTCATTTATCTATACTTTGGTGAGTTAACCTCCCATACCTCCCCTAGTTAACTGAGTAAAAAAAGTTATCTGAAGACTGTTTCTTAAAACTAGATCTATGTTTCCTGCTCTGGATTAGGCCTGAGTTAGCTAGGAGATTGAAGGGTTCTAAGAAGTGATCTCATACAACTTCTAAGCAATACTTTCTGTTTCATAAATGAAGTAGACTTTACCCAATTCTACCTAGCTGTAAATATGTTCAGTTTTGTCTGACTCTTCATGACCCCATGGACTATAAAACACAAAACTTTTCTATTCTCCACTAGCTAGCAAAGTCTATCCAAGTTCATTTTCCTTTGAAACAAATGAAAAGTCTGAGACTGAGTTTCTGGATAATTAATAATCAATCTATTAATTAGGTTAGCAAATAATCAACAAATTGAGGTCAGAGGTCAGTGGACTCTATACAGAGGTTGTTGAATGTTTAATCACCTTTGGATTGAAAATCCACTCTGGTGGATTTTCAGGGTGAAAATCAACTCTGATTGGTTAACAATTAATGAAGAGGTAGACATATTAATGAAGAGGTAGGCAAAAAATCTTTAGCTCTTTCTGCAGAAGACATAATTTGATGAAACTCAACAGCCACCAGCTATCTGGACAAAGGAATCTATTTCCACCCAGACCACTTAAATTGTGGAATGGGTCAGAATTCACCTAGACTAGATTCTCTTAACTTTTAATGAGAAATAAGCTCTCCCAGTTGGGTAGGGTCTGACCCAAGGACATTGTTAGCAGTGATCTTCACAAAGACTGAGCTTTGCATGAAGAAACAAAAAAAAGAAATAACCTTACTAATGATTAACCTATTAATAATTGGTTATTAGTAATTAAAAAGATATTTGGGTCCCCAAAATAAAATTGGCTATTAATAAATATGAAAATAATCATTTTTCTCACAGTTTCCCTAATATTATATATCTATCTAAATTCTAAATTGTCCTGCTTCTGAATCTAAGAATCTAAATTCTGTATTTCTACATATTCTGTACATTTCTATATAATTGTTACAATTCTACCTACTCATCCTAAATAAGCCTTCTGGGTAACTTTTAGAAATTTTTCCTACAGGTACATTCTTCCTGATATAGTTGCCATGCCAGCAATGACAGTTGTCACAGAGATCCTTTATTCTCAAACTCCAGAGAGCAATTCCCACTATTCATCTAAGTCAACATCACATGTTTCTCTGTGGGAAGGTGGGGGCAGGGACAGTTACATGTAACACTTATCTCTGACTAATTTATTGTACCTTTCTATGCTGATTTTTTTCTTTTTTTTTTTTTGATTAAAGCATTTTATTTTCAAAATATATGCAAGGATAATTTTTCAACATTGACCCTTGTAAAACCTTGTATTCCAAAATTCTCTCCTTCCTTTCCCACCCCCTCCCCTAGATGGCAAGTAATCCAATATATATTAAACATGTTAAAAATTTATGTTAAATCTAATATATGTATGCATATTTATACAATTTATCTTTCTGCACAAGAAAAATCAGATCAAAAAGGAAAAATGAGAAAGAAAATAAAATTATGCTATATTTTCTTGTGAGCATCAATTAACTATTCTAATCTTTAACAGTATCCTCATACGGCATTCACCCCAAACCGGGCCCTAAATTTGCACAAGATTTGTATCTGCTGTGGGACATTTTCCCTTGAATGTAAAACACCTCATACTTATTATATTCCAAATCAAACTTATGCTCAGTTCAACTCTATCTCTGAAAAAAGGCTCATTGAGTGATTCTGACTCATTAAGAAATTGAATCTTTGATAATAATCTATAATTTGGGACTACTAGACAACTGGAGGTGTAATCACAGAGAAATGTAATTGCACTGGTAACCACTAATTCATTTTACCATTTTAATGATACTAGGTATTTATTATAGCACATTATTTAGAAATTCTCGCTTTTTACAATTATTTTTGGCTAAATAATTTGCAGGAGTTAATACACTGGCTCAAATCATCCTTCTGCTCCTGACACCTTACAATTGGCCCTGTCCTTGTCTACTTCCCCAACTGGAACAAACACTCTCTGAATCAGACTTCCAGAAACCACTTTCATCTTTCTGGGGTAGTTAATTCACTCAGCTTTGGAATTCCAGCTGTCCTGATAGGTGAGTGAATAAATACAAACTAACTTATCCCACTAAATCTAATTATCATTTATATCCTTCTTTCAAATCCATCCATCCCAGACTTCATGCCTTTTGCCTTATTGCCAGTATACTTAGTACTTTCTTCTCTCTCTCTCTCTCTCTCTCTCTCTCTCTCTCTCTCTCTCTCTCTCGGAACAGTAATTAAATCAATACTATCATTGCTTTTGTTTATTTTCTTGTAACTTCATTCACCATTCCTTTTATTTTCAAGACTAAAACTCCTTTCTTGGTCCATAGCTCCCCTATAGGCTTTCTTTCCCATTATAATGTAAACTTTTTAAAGTCAGGGACTGTCTCATTCGCATTTGTATCCCCAGCACCTAGCATAATATTCAGAACATAGGAAATGCTTAACAAAAGTTGTGTTCATTTTTTCATATTACTTATCAGAATGTCTTTTATATATAAAAGACTGACAAGAAGTCTTGCAAAAGATGAGACTCAAGATTGGGAAAAAGAATAAAGACCAGATCTGTGTTTTCATTAGGGAAGGGAGTTCTTGAGAATAATTAAATTCTCTCTACCATTGCAAGTCAGCAACTTCTTTTTGGGAAACAAAGAGAGGGAGTGAGAAAGGGCAAGGAGATGTAGCTGGCAATCATTTACTAGAAAAAGATCTGAGAGTTCAGCAACCTCTCTCTAATTTAGAGTCTACAATCTAAAGAACTAAGTGATTTGTCTAAAGTCACTCAGCTAGTGTATGTCCAGGGACTTTAAACCAAGGTTTTGCTGGTGCTGAAGCCAGCTCTTAATCCACTATCCCACAAGATGAGAAGAAAAATGGCAGCTGGATTTGGAGCTCCTTGTGTCAGTTTCTGTGACAAGAAACAAGTCCTATCCAAATCTTCACTGACTCCCAGTTCTTCCTGCATCCCTTAGAGCTGTGACAAGCTTCCTAGCAGCTCCCCTGGGTAATTGCTATTTCCCCCCTGGAAAGGGAGGTTACAATCAGATGAGCAGAGCAATCCCTGGAGGGAAATGTGTGGAAGTGGAGCTCATTTGGAAATACCTGGCTATAAAACTGTGCCATTACTGGGTCTATAATCCAAGAAAATCATAAAGGAGGGAAAAGAAACCACAGGTGCAAAAATGTTTGTAGCCACAAAGAATTAGAAAATGAATGGATGCCCATTGGTTGGGGACTGGCTGAATAAGCTGCAGTACATGAAGGTAATAAATATTACTGTTCTATAAAAATGATGAACAAACTGATTTTAGAAAGGCCTGGACAGATTTACATGAACTGATGCTGGGCGAAACAAGCAGAAGCAGGAATACATTGCATCCAATAATAGCAAGATTGTGATGAACAATGAAAAACTTGGTTCTTCTCAGTGATTCAGTGATCCAAGGCAATCCCAGTAGACTTTGGACAGAAAATGCCATCTGCATCCAGAAAAAGAACTAAGGAAACTGAATGTAAATTAACATATGCTATGTTCAATTCTTTTTTCTGTTTTTTTTTTTTAATCTCTCCCATGGTTTTTCCCCTTTGCTCTGATTTTTCTGTCGAACATAATTCATAAAACAAAGTGTATTAAAAATAAATAAACTAAAAAAAGGAAATAGACTTGAGTAGATGGGTTTAATATCTGAGCCAGTTGCTAGTTTTTGTTATTTCATTATCTTTGCTTGGAATTCATGGTAATCTGGTTCAAGTTCATAAAAGAAGCACTGCTGGTATAGCAGGCCTTTTTGTAGTGGCAAAGAACCAAAAATGCCCATCAGTTGAAAAGTACCATAAGTTGTGGTATATGATGATGATAGAATGCTATTGTGTTTTAAAAAATGATAAGAAGGATGGTTTCAGAAAAACCTGGGAAGAATTATATAAACTGATGCAGAGTGGAGTGAGCACAAGCAGATCATTGTTTATGACAATACCAATATTTTTATGATGATCAATTGTGAAAGACTTAACTATTCTAATCAATATAATAATCCAAGAAAATTCCAAGGGATTCATAATGAGAAATGCTACCCACCTCTATAGAGAGGTGTTGAACTCTTGAGTGTAAATCGGAGCATAATTTTACTTGGTTTTTTTTTTTTGCTTTTTTTTTTAGTAATATGATTAACATGAAAATATGTTTACACATGATTTACATATATAATTCATATATTGTTTGCCTTCTTAATGAGTGAGGAAGGGGCATGTGGGAAGAAGAGAATTTGGAACTAAAAAAAATTAATGAATACTTAAAATAAATAAATAAATAATAAATAAAAAGAAATAAAACCATTCACTCTCAAAAAAAAAAAAGCAGCAGCTCCAGTGGGAGCTTGTGTGCATAGCACCCCATCTCTTCCTCTCCCCCAAATTCAACAAGACTTGGGAAGTCCAAGAAGATAAAAAAGAAAGCTAATGCTCCTGCTTCAATTCATTCTGGTTCTTAGGGTCCTGGAAAAATGGCAAATTTCCTTGGAAGAATTTGGAAGAGGGGAAGTGGGTTAAGGTGGCCTAAAAAAAAATCCTGTGCAGGCCTTTAAAGTGACTTAAAAGAAATATTAACATTGGTGAACTAATGGGGAAGTAACCCCACTCAGTATTTTTTGCTGACCATCACTGACTGAGGATTTTGGGGAAATACTGATTCAAATCAAGACTGCACCTGAGCTAAAGATCAGAATGATTGTCATTATGAAATAATTGGGTCTTGTTGAAAGCCCACTAGTTATTCCCTCTGCTCCTCTTGAGGAACTTAATCCATGCAAACCTGTTCTCTGTTGCTTGTCCAATTACTTCCTTTCTATTTTTCTCTCTAAAAATATGAGGAGAAGGGGGGAGATGAAGAAAGACCCTGTCTCCCAACTATAATGTTATTGCAGCCTGAAATTATTCCTTTAAATTCTAATTTTTATGTAGTCTATATTAGTTCATGCTGCAAGAAAACTATAGATATTTACTCTGTTTTGTATCCAGGAATATGAACTCAGTGAGTAAGACGGAGGTGAGAGTGAGGAGGGAGCTAAGCCCTTAAAGGGACAAATGATTTTTCCATTAGCTAAATAAAGCTATTTATTTTGTACAAAAAGAGAACAAGCCTGATCCTTTAAAAACTTTTCAGACTGAATATGGACTCTGCTCATATAATAGATGTATAAAGACAATCAGCTGAAGAAAGAGATGAGGAAACAGGACTGGAGCCCTGAATCTGTTTGGTTTTAGCATTGCTGTGGCTAAAGCCATGTCACTTTTAGCCTGGCCTGGAATTAAAGAAAAATGGAAGATTCCTAGATTAAGCCCAGAGCCATCCCACATCCCCTCCTTCTCTTCTCCACCTCCCCCCACCCCAACCACACACTCTGAACCATAGATTTATGTGGGTGTCTACCCCCCCTTCCCCCCCCCCCCCCCCCCGACCACAGACCAGGCGGTAGCTGAGAAGGAGCCAGGATAGTGTGTATGTTGAGTTTTGTTTGCATGTTTGTTTGGCTCTTCAGTCTCTAGGGATGTGGAAAAATAGAGTATTCCCCAGGCAGCTGTGCTGTAATCAGACATTAGATAAGAAACATCAGTGAACAGCAAAATGCCACAATGGGCTCAGAGTAGGAAGGCTAGTTGTTTGTCTGTGAGGGAGCTAGGATAGGGACTGTGATCAGAAATCAAGCAATCAATAAATATTAATCACCTACCATGTGCCAATCATTGCACTTAGTGCTGGAGATTTTTTTTTTAAGACAAAAATATAGTCCCTGCCCTCTGAGAGCTTACATTCAAATGGGAAACTCACAAGAAGCAATGTTGCTATAGAGTTTAATGGAAACTAGAGTATTTGACATTGTCCATCCTTTCATAGTCAAATCCCTAAGGGGTAGAGATGGGAAATTATCTGTAATTGTTGCCTTGAGTTCTTCACTCTCTCATAATTTTTCTGATTCTCCTGTTGGAATGATATGGCTCTCTCCAAATTACCAACAATATCTTAAAATACAATGGCCTCTTATCAGTACTCATCCTTAAGATCATTGAATTATAAATTTAGAACTGAAAGAGATATGACAGATTCCATTATTTTCATCTTTTTGACTTCTGCAGGTTTTGACACTTGACCAACATTTTTAAAAGTTATTTAAATTTAGTTTTGGTGATTAAAGTTTTTTTTCCTCTTCTATTCCCCACCCCTACTTCCTCCCCTTGTTGGAAAAGCATAATAAAAAGAAAACTCTTTTAACAAATAGTGAAGTCAAGCAGAACAAAATTTCATATTAAAGTGATCAGCCAATTAGCATTTTTTTAAGTATCTACTATGTGCCAGGAGTTTTGTGTGTGAGGAACAGCAATGACACCAGAGTTACTAGATCAAAGAGAAGAAAGGAGAAGGAGGAAGGAAGGAATAAGAAGGAAGGAAATGAGAAAAGAAAAAAAAAAGGAAGGAAGGAAGATTAATCAAGTGAATTTTAAAAGTTTAGGATAAGGCAAAGGTAAAGGAGAGAGTATAGAAAAATCCATGGGTGAAATCTAAGATCAATTTTGTTTAAGTAAAAATAGTCAAAAGGCTATGTATGGACTCAGAAAAAGGAATAATAAAAAAAAAAATCAAACTTATACAAAACCATAAAATGGAAGAAAATATAAATGTAATGTGACTTATAAAAGTTCAAGAAACATTTCTGGGAAATAAAAAAATTTGTTAATTATGCTAGCAAGTAATTAATAAAAGGACTCAGCAACACTCCATGTCAAATGTCAAAGACCCCTTAGGGAACTCACTCTATTCCAATGAGGGCTGGGGGATGTGACTGATCACTCTTGCTCCAGATCACCCACCCCCAATCTCTAGCAATCTAGGCATAAGATTTACCTCAGCTCCTCCCCCCTAACCCCCTAAACTGGACTTCCCCACTTAGGTGGGATCTGAACAAGATTGAAGAGAAAGTTAATCCAAACTCGATAATTCATCATTCTGCTTGATTCTCACAACAACTCTGTGAAACAAATACTTTTATTGTCCTAATTTTACAGATGAGGCCTATAGGCATTGAATGAGTTATTTAGAAATCCTTAGCTATTAAGTATCTGAGGCAGAAGTGAATGGTTTTTCTCACTCTAAATCCAATGTTCTATCCAATAAATCAGGCATAGTCCCATTTATATTTGAATAAAAATTTGGGTTGAATTATATAAATAGATTTAACATTTCAAAAAATTATTTATATCTTGTTTTAATATCAATTACATTTCACAGTATATTCTTCCCTCTTTCATCCAGAAAGCCATTTCTTATAAGAAACATTAAAAAAGAAGCCAGTCAAGAACAATTTAGCAATTATTAAATGTTTGTGAGTATATTTTATATTTTATTTATATTTATTAAATATATTACATATATTTAATATAATACATAATATTATATATATATATATATTATATATGGTAAGTACTTAATAAATGCTTAACATTGCCAAGCATAGTACTAAGTACAAGGGATACAAAGAAAGCAAAATATAGTCCCAGGCTTCAAAGAGCACATATTTCATGAGATACACAATACACAACTGCCTATGTATAAATAAAATATAGACAGGAAAATCTATAATCAATATCAATAATAATAAGATAATCAATAATAATAGCTAACAATCATATGATACTATATACTAAATACGGTGATAAGTGCTTTATAATTATTATCTCTGATCCTCACCACAATCCTGAGTTGGTACTATTAACCTTATTTTACAAATCTGAATTCTTTTAAATTCCAGGTCTAGCACCTAGCTGCCTTATAGAGGGAAGGCATTAGCATTAAAGGAATCAGGAAGGTCTTTTCACAGAATATGGGATTTCAGCGAGGATTTAAAGCAGAAACGAGGAGGGAGAGCATTATATGCTTGGGAAATAGTAAGTAAAAAATGCCCATAGTCATGAGATAGCATGTTTTATTGCAGGAACAGCAAGGCCAGTGTCCCTGGACTGCAGAGTAATGAACAGTTGGGGAATGGATGAGTACAGTATATAAAAGACTAGAAAGATAGGAGGGAGTCACATTGTGAAAAGCTTCAATATTTTGTCTTTTATCTTGGACATGATAGGGTATCATTTATCGAATAGGCATGGGATGATCTCTTAATTACCAGATCTAATGGCCTTTTCTCAATCTCTTTCTTCCTGACCTTTTTGCAGCCTGTCAATCACCCTCTTCTCCTTATTGACACTATTCCTTCTAGATTTTTGTGACATTGCTTTTTCCTGGTTGTCCTCCTACTTAACCGACTGCTCCTTCTCTGTCTTGCTCTGTCTCCTTTGCTGAATCTTCATTAAGTTCTCCACCACTAACTATGGATGCCCTTCAGGGCTCTCCCATAGGCCTTCTCTTCTACCTCTATACTATTTCAGTGATCCATGAATTCAATTATCATTTCTATACTGAGGATTCTTAAATCTATTTATCTAGTTCTAACTTCTCTGATGACCTCCAGTCTTCATATTTCTAAATTTCTATTGGAAATCTTGAACTGGTTGTCCCATAGACATCTTGAACTCAGCATTCCAAAACTAAATTCATTATCTTTCCCCCCCAAACCATCACCTCTTCCTAAATTCTCTATTACTATGAAGGATCCCATACTTCCAGGCACCTAGGGCTCACAATCTCATCCAGGACTCCTCAATGACTCTTAGTTCCCATATCCAATCATTTCTTAATTTTCTTTTTTACATTTCTTAATTTCTTAATTACATTTTCATGTAACCCCTGCTCTCTCCTCTTAAAAAAAAAGCCCTCATCTCTTCATTTATTTCTTTGCCACAAGTTTTTATCTTCTCTAGTTTATCCTCCACTTAACTAACTGATCTTCCTAAAATGTACATTTTACCATGTCATATCCCTACTCAATTAAGTCCCAGTGACTCCCTAACACCTCTGAGATAAAATGTAAAATCCTTCATATCCTGGCCTACCTCTACTTTAAAAATGTGGTTTTTTTATGTATTTATTTATTTAAAACAAATGAAAAATAAGGGGAAAAAAAGAAAAAGAAAGCCAAAAACAAAAAACAAAAAACTATTGTCATGTGCCCAGGAAAACAAAAGGGAGGATTCAAGATATGTAATAATAGATTTCCATTTCAAGAAAGTATATATAATAATAGAAGACATTTTATTCATAATTGTCCACTTTTTCTTTGCTTCCTTGTAGGTTTTCTATTGTTCTCTGTGGTGTACTTTTAATTTTATTCTTTTTTCCCCCTTTCCTCTCCCCTACCTCCTTCAAGCAGGTTACAGTTAAGCATGGATATATTTTTATATATATACTCACTCACACACATATACATACATATACATTTATACATATATATATGTATATATATCTAAAACAATATTAGTATGGCTGACATATAATATAGATTTCTCTCTTGATTGAATTATTTTTTAAATTTGACTTTGAGATTAATGATTATTACTCCTACTTTTTTTTCCAATAAATTCCACTCCTGACATTGTTACTGTGCTTGTGTATAATTGGTAGTCAAATTATTCTTATATTTTCTCTTCTTGATCTATTCTCTAGTTCTGGTTTTTTAATGAAATGTCTCACATTCTCCACTATTTTTTCTTTGTATTTTGTTTTATTATTTCTTTCTCACTTTTAACTTCACTGATAATTTTAATTTTCAAAGTCATTTTCTTCTTTAAGGTTCTTTTCTAGTTGCTTAACTTTTTTCATAATCTTTTTTGTTTTCCTTGGAATGTTCTTTTTTGTTTGTTTTTCCTCAGTCTCTCCTTTTTTTAAAGTGTCTTGAGTTTTTCTATAAATTCAGCTAACCACTTAACATTACTGTTTGTGGTAGAAGAGGCTTTTTTTAATTTCAATATCACCCTCTGAAAATGAACCCTGGTCTTCCTATTCCAGCTGGGTTTCTTTCTGACCTACTCCACTATCTTTCCCCCCCCCCTACTTTCACAGATTTCTTTATTTCTTTCACCCCATCATGTACTCTGTGACCCAGTGACCCTAATCTCCTTACTCTTCCTTACAGATGATGCTCCATTTGACTCTAGACATTTTCAGCGGCTGTCCCTCATAATTGGAGTGCTTTCCTTCCTCATCTTTACCTTTGGCCTTTGAAGAGCCAGCTAAAATTCCACTTTCTATGGGATCACCTTCCTAATTCCCTTTAATTCTAGGGTCTTGACTATTATTTTCAATTTATCTTATATATACTTATTTACACATGGTCTCCCCATTAGATTATGAGATCCTTGAGAGCAGGGAACAATTTGATAGCTGAGTGGAAAACTAACTGGAATTCAGAGGGGCTTGAGACAGGAGACAACAAATGCTCTCCAAGATAGGGGAGAGAAGGTGGGCTATACCAGAAATTATCCAGGTAGAACAAACTGGACAGGCAACAGTGTATAGAGGAAGAGCAAGAGGGAGGAATTCAGAATAACATGTTGAGAGTCTGGGTGGGTGGTGCCCTTGGACATATTGAATGGAAGGCGTCTATGGGACATAGAATTGAGTTTGAGATGTCTGGTAGGCAATTGTAGATACAAGACTAGAGGTCAGCAAATCCATGCTTCTTCATGTGATATAATTTCTTCTATTTTACCTTTTTTCCTCTTCTTCCAGTGTTATCCCTTTTCTTCCTCTAATTTCTTTTTCATATTATCATAATAAAATCAACTTATACTCTCATTCTCTAAGTATATCCATAACACAAATATAGTTCTCAAGAGTGTTTTTTTCCTTTTTACCTTTTTATGTTTCTCTTGAGTTCTGTTTTTGGAGATCAAATATTTTTGTTCAGTTCTTGTCATTTCATCAGAAATAGGTGAAATTCACCTATATCACTGAACGTCCATCTTTCCTGAAAGATAATGCTCATTTTAGCTGGATAGCTTATTCTTGGCTGCATTCTCAGTTCCTTTGCTTTTTGGAATATCAGATTCCAGGACCTTCAATCCTTTAAGGTGGAAGTTGCTAGGTCCTAGGTGATCCTAATTGTGGCTCCTCGGTATTTAAATTCTTTCTTTCTGGCTGCTTGCAATATCTATTCCTTGTTATTACAGTTCTGAAATTTAGCCATGATATTCCTTGGGGATTTAATTTTGGGGTTTCTTTCAGGAGATGATTGGTGGATTGTTTCAATAGTTATTTTGCCTTCTGATTCTAAAATATCAGGGCAGTTTTCTTTCATGATTTCCTGGAAGATAGTGTCTAAGTTCTTTTTTTCATCACGGCTCTCAGGAAGCCCTATAATCCTTAGATTGTCTCTCCTAGATCTATTTTCCAGGTCAGTTGTTTTTCCTAGGAGATATTTCATATTTTCTTCTATTTTTTCATTTTTTTGTTTTTATTTGACTGATTCTTGAAGTCTTATTGAATCATTCACTTCCATTTGTTCAATTCTAATTTTTAATGTCTTATTTTCTTCAGTTACTGTTTTAGTTCCTTTTGCAATTGGCCAATTACATTTTTTGTCCTTTGCATTCTTTTTCCATTTTTTCCATTTTTTTTGCAATGCTCTCATTTCATTTCCCCATATTTCTTCTAACTCTCTTTTAAGATCCTTTATGCAATCTTCAAAGAAAACCTTGTGACATGTGGTCCAGCTTATGTCTTTCTTTGGGGCTTTTTCTGGAGTTGCTTTACCTTTAGGGACCTCAGGATTTGAGGTCTGTTCTTCCCTCTCTCCATAAAAGCTGTCTATGGTGAGAGCTCTTTTAGATTTTTTTTTTATTCATTTTTTTTAAAGGTGTGAGGTCTGTTCAAGGCAAAGGAGGGACAGCTGCTTTAATTTGCCCTGGGGAAGTTCTGCTGATTAAGTTATTGATTTCCAGTTCTGGGAAGTTCTGCTGATTGAGTTATTTCAGGTGCTGAGCAGTTCTGCTGATTGATTGATTGATTTCCAGTGCTGGGTAATTCTGCTGATTGATTGATTGCTTTAGGGTGCTGTGTAATGGCAGCTAGGTCCTGTGCTCTTCAGGGATTCAGTGGTTCACAATCTACCTCCCACAAAAGGCAGATTTTCCAAACCACCTGCTTACAATCAGGACAGATTGGCCCAAGAGGCCCACAGAAGACTCCCAGGTGTGTGAAAGGCACAACGCTCTGACTCCTGCTCCAGCTCCCTTGCCCTGGTCTCTCTGTGCTGCAGTCTGGGTTCAGCAGACCACCCCCCTGCCCAATTAAAACAGACCTGCTTTGAAGTTCTTCCAGAGCATCTTCTTCTAGAAATGAGTTGTCCTCCAGATATTGTGGATTTTTTTTACTTCGAAACCAATCTAAATGCTTCATCTGCTGTTGGTTTGAGGGAAGGTAAGAGGAGGTCACAGAGACTCCTGTCTGATTTCTGCCATCTTGGCTCTGCCCCTGGAAGTCCCAGAGAAGAGAATATCAAAGAATAGCAGGTAATTGATAGGTCAGAGTCCCCAGAGAGTTTAAAAAGGATGAAGACTGAGAAAAGGGAATTAGATTTGATAACTAAGAGACCATTAATAATTTTGGGAAGAATAGGGATAAAGGAGAAAACAGCAGCAGAAGACATTTGACTGATAGGAGATAAGGAGGAAGGGAGAAGAAGGAATTCTCAATTTTTTAAGTAAAATATGGGGAAAACTTCTCAGTTGAGAAGGAAGAAGGAGGAGATGCCATGAGAGGTCTGAGGAGGAATGAAAAGGTTTGGAAGGACTGTTGTGGAGAATGGGATAGTAAGTTAATTAGGGAGGAGTTGAAGTTAAAGGACATAAATTTATAGTGGAACCAGTCACCATGATTTTGTTATTTTTTTCCCCACTTCATTCAGCAGCATTTGGGTGGAAGTGAAGGCAGTGACTAGTGGGAATGATCCAAGGCTGACATGTGCATAAAGGACTCAGAAAGGGATGAGAATATGGGTTATTGGGTGGGTTGATGGCCTGAGCAAGAACTCAGGGGTTGAAGGATTAAAGGTAAAGATGAGAGCAAGGAAGGATGATAAACTCTCTTAAGAGTTAGCAATGCTGATCAAGACAATGATCCAAGACCACTCCAAAGGACTCATGGTGAAAAATGCTATCCATCTTTAGAGAGAGAACTGATGAACTCTGTGTACTGAAGCATGCTTTTTACTATTCTTATTTTCTTGTTTTGTGTGTATGTTTTCTTTTGCAAAATGCTAATGTAGAAATATGTTTTGCATGACTTTGTATGCATAATTGATATCATATTGCTTGCTTCTCAATGGGTGATGAAGGGGAAAAATTTGGGACTCAAAATAAAAATGAATGTTAAAATTTGCTAAAATTTTAAAAATGTAATTGGGAAATATTTAATGAAAGGAAAATATATTTTAAAAAGATGAGTACAAGAATTAGGGTTTGGGATAGCAAGGTAGAGGGGGAGACAAAAAGATAATAGTTTCTGATCAGATAAGGGAATTTCAGAGTTCATAAGTGTAGAAATGGTACATTTGTGAATGATGGCAAGATCAAGATTATGACTGCTTTTGGGTGTAGCTGAATGATGGAGAAGTAAATCATGTGAAAAGAATAAATTGAAGAGCTGTGAAATTAAGGTTTTTGCGAGAGTATGTATGTTGAAGTTTCCTAGTATGAGGCAGGCACTGGGGAAAAGAGAAAGCTAGTCCTGGAGATGTCCTGAAGCTAGATGTTTA
This sequence comes from Myrmecobius fasciatus, assembly GCA_023553655.1. Lineage (NCBI taxonomy): Eukaryota > Metazoa > Chordata > Mammalia > Dasyuromorphia > Myrmecobiidae > Myrmecobius > Myrmecobius fasciatus. The sequence continues at coordinate 149,717 of JAJPUD010000555.1, forward strand.
CAGAGAGATCACATGCAAATAACTATGTTCAATAGATATAAATAGTGCAAGTAGAAGGGAATCTCAGGGAGAAAGCACTGGGGAAGAGAGGAGGAATAGGAAAAGCTTCCTATGGAAGGTAGGGTTTAACCTGAATCTTGAAGGAAGCTGGAAATCAGGAGTGAAGCCTTCCAGGCATGGAGACAGGAACTGACATGTGAATACAACAGGTAAGAGAGTCTAGCTGAATTGTAGAGTACATGGTGGGGAGTAAAGTGTAGTAAGACTAGAAAGATAAAAAAGGGCCCGGATTGTGATGAGTTTCTATTTATTTTTAATGGCTTTTTATTTTTCCAGATTATGTACAAAGTTGGCTTTCAACATTCACCTTTGCAAAATCTTTGTTGCAAAATTTTCTACCTCTCCTTCCTCCCTGCTGGCCAACAAATAATCCAATATATGTTAAATGTGTAATTCTTCTAAACATATTTCCATATTCATCATAGTATGCAAGAAAAATCAGATAGGAGAAAAAAACATGAGAAAGAAAAAAAGGCAAACAAACAACACCAACAAATGGTGAAAATATTATACTTTGATCCACATTCAGCATCCATAGTTCTCTCTCTGTATGTAGATGGCACTTTCTATCTCAAGTCTATTAGAATTACCTTGAATCACCACATTGTTGTAAAGAGACAAGTCCATCATAGTTGATCATCATATAATCTTGTTTTCATGTCTCCTGGGGCTGCTCACTTCACTTAACATCAGTTCATGTAAGTCTTTCCAGGTTTGCTCATCATTTCTTATAGAACAGTAATATTCCATAACATTCATATACCATAATTTATTCAGCCATTCTCCAATTGATGGGCATCCACTCAGTTTCCAGTTTCTTGCCACTACAAAAAGGGCTGCCACAAACATTCTAGCACATGTGGGTCCCTTTCCTTACTTTAAGATATCTTTGGGATACAAGCCCAGTAGAAAAACTGCTGGGACAAATGGTATGCACAGTTTGATAACTTTTTGAGCATAGTTACAAATTGCTCTCTAGAATGGTTGGATCCGTTCACAGTTCCATCAACAATGCATTAGTATCTCAATTTTCCCACATCCCCTCCAATATTTATTATTTTCTTCTCCTGTCATCTTAGCCAATCTGACAGGTGTGTAATAGTATCTCTGAGTTATCTTAATTTGCATTTCTCTGATCAATAGTGATTTGGAGCATTTTTTCATATGACTAGAAATAGTTTTAGTTGCTTTATCTGCAAATTGTCTGTTCATATCTTTTGACCATTTATCAACTGGAGAATGGCTTGTATTCTTATAAATTTGAGTCAATTCTCTATGCATTTTAGAAATGAGGCCTTCATAAAAACTCTTGGATATAATAATCCAAAATCAAAATGTTAAAGCAAATGTTGAAAACTAAAAAAAGAAGAAAAAATAAAGGAAATATAAGCATATTTTATAATATTTTTGATGTATTAACAATCTTCAATGAGGACTATAGGAATAAGTTCAAAAATCAAAACCTGTTTGAAAAAACAAAGATAACTTAAGCATAGTTTATTTTTTGCTCCTCTTAGTACCTAGTCCATAAAATTTGACACATACAAATGTCTAACTATTGAGTTATTCTTTCAAGATTTCTTAGTGTCTCCAAGATTAGGAAGGAGAATTATTATGACTGGATTGTTCCTGACTTCATCTTTAATTGTTTCTGCCAAGGTCTGTTAAATTAATTTCTCTGATGTGACTGATGTGAGAGAGGCAGTATGGTATAATGGAAAGAATGCTGGACATGAAGTCAGGGAAAAGCAGGGCTTGAAACTGCCTCTGTCAGTTAATGGCCCAGCTTGACCCTAAACAATTCATTTAACATCTCTGAGCCTACTCCTTTAGAAAAAGCCTGAGTTTGATAGCTATTCCCAATCTATTCCCAATCTAAGTCTAGGTGCCATGATTCTATAATCGATGATTTCTATGGTCCTTGCTCCATAAAACACAAAAATCATATTTAGATCTTGAAAATGTTTCTTATCAGTAAAAATTAATTAGCAATTTAGATTACTAATATTTATTTATTTATTTTTTACTGTTTTTACCTTTTGCTTGACTTGATCTTCTTAGGATGTTGTGGATACACACCCTGGCCTCACGTTCCTTAAGGATGCTCCAGAATTCCATTCCCACTATGTCACTATGTTATGGCTCCTCAAGTTTTCAAATAATTAAAACTTCACACTATTTTTCTTTTTTAATATTATTGATCAATAATTCAGCCTTTAAGATTGTTATGAAAAGGTAACAAAGATAATAATTTAAGAGGGAGAGGGGAGGCAATTGGATAATTTTGTTTTCTCATTACCTACTTTAATTCCTTCAATTTCTTTTCTTTCTCTTATTGCTAAAGCTAACATTTCAACAATATTGAATAGTAATGGTGATAATTGGCAACCTTGTTTTACCTCTGATCTTATTGAGAATGCTAGTTTATCCTAATTATTTATAATGCTTGCTGATGGTTTTAAATAAATGCTGCTTATCATTTTAAGGAAAACTCCATTTATTCCTATGCTCTCTAGTGTTTTTAATAGTAATGGATGTTACACTTTGTCAAATGCCTTTTCTGTATCTATTGATATAATCATATGACTTATGTTAGTTTGGTTATTGATATGGTCAATTATATTGATATTGAACCAGGCCTGCATTTCTGGTATAAATCTTACTTGGTCATAATGTATTATCTTGGTGATAAGTTGCTTTAATCTCTTTGCTAATATTTTATTTAATTTTTTTGCGTCAATATAGCAAAATTGGTCTATAATTTTCTTTCTCTGTTTTGGCCTTTCCTGGTTTAAGTATCAGCACTATATCTATTTCATAATATTTATGTCCTACCAAATTCCTTTTAATTGTTCTTTAAATGTTTGCTAGAATTCACTTGTAAATCCATCTGGCCATGGAGTTTTTTTTCCTTAGGGAGTTTAATAATAGCTTGCTCAACTTTTTATATTTGATCCTGGAAGTAATAGGGAGCCACTAGAGTTTGTTGGGGGGCAACTATGGGCTGCAGTGGATAGAGTGTTGGGCCTGGAGTCAGGAAGGCTCATCTTGGTGGTTCCCATCTGGCCTCAGACACTAACTAGCTGTGTCTCTGGGTAAGTCACTTAAACTGAGTTTGCCTCGGTTTCCTCATCTAAAAAATGAACCAGAGAAAAAAATGGCAAACCAGTCCAGTATCTTTTTTTTCCCTGAGGCAATTGGGGTTAAGTGACTTGCCCAGGGTCACACAGTTAGGGAATGTTAAGTGTCTGAAATCAGACTTGAACTCAGGTCCTTCTGACTTCAGGGCTGGTGCTCTATCCACTGCGCCACCTAGCTGTCCCCCCAGTATCTTTTCTGAGAAAACCCCAAATGGGACCAGGAAGAGTTGGATGTGACTAAATCAGCAAAACGACTGAGAGTTCTTTGAGAAGGGAATGGAAGTGGAGTGACATGGATCAGATCTGCATTTTACAAAAATCATTCTAGCTCTGAGTGGAGAACAGAGAGAAGGAGAGGAGACCTGAGGCATTGTGAGACCACTATTGCAAAAGTCCAGGCAAGAGCTGATGGCTGCCTGGGCCAAGTGTCTGTGATGGAGAGAAGGGGATAAATATCCGAGAGTTGTTTGAAGGTAGAAGCGATAGGATGCTTTCTACAACCAGGAGACAGAGAAAAAAAAGTGCAGTTCAGCAAAACTAACACAACTCAGTCTTACAATATAGTCCATGTTTCACACTCATAGCACCCCACATCTCAAAAAAAGGAAGGGAATGCATTTTTCTTCCTTCTTGACCATCAGGTTTCGGCATTTTAATGACCATATTCAGTGTCAGGCTTTTGATGTTGCTGTTGTTGTTTTTGTTGCAATTGTTTTTCCATTTATATTGTTGTCATCCATGGGCACGTTTTTCTTTTGGTTCTGCAATCTTTTTTCTCTATCCATGTAAGTCTTCTCACACTTGACATGTATTATCTCTGACAGCACTGTAATATTGCATTACATTTATTTACTCTGATTGGAGGATGGGAAAAAAGTTCTAGAGATGAATATTTTCTTGGTTACTAGATATTTGCTATACAAATATACTTTTTAAAGAAATCTCTCTGTAACTTCCTCATTTTATTAATTGCCTACCTGAAACTAAATGGCATTGTAAAGGAAACAGCAATTGTATTATTGATCTATACTAGCAGTTTGAAAGGACCAATTGTTATAATACTGACCTTATTTATATTCTATGTGTTAGACACCCTCCACTCTGAAGTCCTGCTTTCCTGATTGATGATTTTCTCTTCCCTGCCCCTGCTTCAGTCTTGCTTTACTCCAGCGATATCCCAGTAAAATGTTTGCTTTTTCCCCACTCAGCAGGGGTACAGTTTTGTGATATATAATTATTAGAAAGTCCTGACTCCTAGCCTGTTAAGCTACCTGATATCCACCTTCAGAAACCTAATTTTTCATACTGAGCTATTCTTAGCAAGATCAGCAGCCAAACTGTGATACTAAATTTTAAAAAACCTTGAAACTCTTGAACTTTTGGGGAAACCCAAAATCCTCATTCTGGTTCAGTAAATCTACCTTATATTGCATAAAGGAATATTCTAGGCATGTCTACCCTACTTCTTAGGAAGGGCTCAGGTGCTCCTAGCCCTACTGGAAAGCATCTTTTTGCAGGTGGCTAGATCACCTGCAGCCAGAATGGAGTATAAGATCTCTAGGGATCATGATCATCTCCAGAAAGGGGACAGCTGGGCCCACACATGGCTGCATCCTTCTCCCTGTGAGCATGAGCATATGACTTTGGATATTTCTGTCTTTATTACTTACATATTTTCTTGAAGCTGCTCCAGAACTCCAGCTCCAAATTCTCTACCTCCTCCCCTGACCTGTCCTTGCTCAAATAAACCAATTGCTGAAGCATTATTCTAAAGTGTAGAATTTTCATGGAGCTTTCATTTCATGGGAATCCTGAATTGCTCTAGATTCTTCCTGCAAGTTTTTCCCCCTTTTTCCCCCTTCCCACATAGTTCTGGAAAAATAAAGATTATTTCAACTCTGCCATTGTGCAAGGATGGGGTTATGTCAATTTATTCCTCAGAGGGAACAATCACTATCTCTGTAACTTTCTGAGCCCAAAGTGCCCTTGCCACTACTTCCACTGTGTATTATATACACCACCAAAATGTAAACTGCAGGAACTATCTTATTTTTTTTTTTTTGCATGAGTATCCCTAGTTCTTGGTACCAGGTAAGGTATATAAATGATTTTCATTAATTCATTTTTAAGTTTATATGACAGAGATTGGTTCCCAGGGACTCTATTCCCTGAGATGGTCCCATAGGTCCATTTTCACACATGCTTCTTGGGGTTCAATTTCTACTATATTTAGGTTGTATTCACTATGAACCAGGCTGTGCTGTCTCCTATTCCCACCCAGCTAAAAGATAAGGCAGGCAGTTCCCGCTCCCTACCTCTGCCCCTAAGCTCCTACTTTATCCTATCCCTTTAAACATATTCTGCAAAGCTATCTCAGGAGAAATAAAATCAGAAATTAGACTGGAGCCATATTTATTGGCACCAATGCTCAGTCATAACATGGTTAGTGAGTCCCAGATGACGATGAATGGTGTGAGATAAACTACTACTTTTTCATAGAGCTGACATTCTGTAAACTCCTAGCAGAAAAGCTTGTAACATGTAGTGCTGAAGAAACTGCCATTTTTGCCCAGACAAATCCTTTTTTCGTGGATGTACCCTTGATCCCATCCCCTCCCATTTTCACGAGGAGATTGCTCCCACTATCATCCTCCACTCTGTATATAATCTTAAATTTCTTCCTTTTTTTCTGGTTCCTACTTTGCTGCCTACAAACACACCCATATCTTCCTTCCTCATGTTTAAAAAAAACAAAACCCTTCATTTGATCTAATTCTGCCTCTGCTAATTAGTTATTATCTTATTTATTGATGGTGTGATTGTCCAGTTGTGTCCAACTTTTCATGACTATTTGGGGTTTTCTTGACAGGAATACTGGACTGGCTTGCCATTTCCTTCTCCAGCTCACTTTGTAGATAAAGAAAACTAAGGCAAAGAGGATTAAAGTGATTTGCCCAGAATCATATACCTAATAAGTGTTTGAGACTAGATTTGAACTCAGGAGTCTTCCTGTGTCCAGGCTCAGAGCTCTATCCACTGCCCTTCTCATCTTACAGCTCTGTTCTTAGTTAAATTGGAGAAAGTTATCTACATTAAGTGTTTCCACTTTCTCTCCTTCCACTTCTAAATACTCTGCAATTTAGCTTCTCATCTCATCATTTTACCCAAACTTCCCTCTAAAAATCTATTAATGATCTATTAATTACCAAATCTAATGGCCTTTTCTCAATTTTCACCATTCCTGACTTCTCAGCAGCCTTTGACACTTTCAATTACTTTCTCCTATCTGGGTTTTCATGACACTGCTCTCCCCTGGTTCTCCTCTTACTTGTCTGATGGCTCTTTTGCTGAATCTTTTTCCATATCACACCCACTTACCATGAATCTGTACTGGGCCCTTTACCTTTTCCCTTGACACCATCTACTTTGGAGATCTTATGTACTCCTATTCAATTATAATCTCCATGCAGATTATTCTCAGTCAGTTACTCAACAAGCACTTATTAAGCACCTACTATATGCCAGGCACTGTCCCAAACCCTAGGGATATAGAGGACAAAAAATATTCAGACTCTCAAGGAACTCACAGTCTATCGAGGTACACAACATGCAAACAACAATGTACTAACAATTTACAGGATGAATTATAGCTAATGTTTATTAGTTGCATATATTATAGTCCTCTGTTTAAAAGGAAAAGACTAGCATTAAGGGAGACTGGTGCATTTTTTAGCTGGGACTTATAGAAAACAGGAAGGGAAAGAGATAGACTCATAGAAGAAGAGCCAGCCATGAAGGACAGCCAGTGAACATGAACAGAGTTTTGAGAATATCTTGTATGAGAAACAGCAAGGGCCAGTGTAGAATACTTGAGAGAGACTGAAAAATTAGGAGAGAGCCAAAATAGGAAGGGCTTTGACTGACAAACTAAAAGGTGGAAGGAAATCACTGGAATTTATTGAAAGGATGTGTTTAAGAGAGAAATAGAGATAGAGAGAAAAAGACACAAACAGATGGTCACCCCTGACTTAGTCCCTTGCCACCCCATAAGTACCTCTCCTTGCCTGCCCTCTGCTACCCCCCCGGAGTTTCAGCTCCTTGTCTTTCCAAGTTAGAGTATAAGCTCCTTGAAGATAGAAACTACATTTTTTTTCCTTTTTTATAGTTGTATCTCAGAGCTTAGTACAGTATGCTTACCAATTATGTTTATTACCTTATTGCCTTGAGGATGGTCAGGAGTGGAGGGAGATATGAGGAGGGGGCCAGTCAGAAGGCTGTTCTAATAATTCTGGTGTGAGGTGAGGGGGGTCCACACCAGGCTGGTTTCAGTGTCAGAGGAGAGAAGGGGAGTGTCTTAGAGATGCTACTAAGGTAGAAATGGCAGGAGTTGGCAACAGACTGGGTAAGGGGAGGAGAGAGTGATGAGTCGAGGTGATGTATAAATTGTGAGTCTAGGTGGCTGCAGAGAATGGCTGGGGTTTGTGGGGAGTGAGGGCACTTGGGGTGGGGTGAGAAAACCATTAGATTTGCCAATGAGGGTATCTTAACTTTGGAGAAAGAGCAATTCCTTTTCAATAATAAGATCTAGTCAGAGTGCAGTTAAAAGAATAAGAGGGGAGGAGAAACTGAAGCACCAATTACAGACGATTTCTCAAGCAGTTTAGAAATGAAAAGGAGGAGAGGGGGATGACAACTAATGGGAGAAAGCAAGTGAGGGGTGGAGATATGGTCATGCTGGCAGGAAGCAGTCAGGCAACAGGGAGAGACTGAAGATCAGTGATAGATCAGGGCTCGGAGACTACACAGTTTGCTGGAGAAGATGGGGTGGATGTGTAGAAAGTTTTGTCTTGGTATGAAAAGGGGCACTTCTTCATGAGAGCCAAGGATAGAGTGGTAAAAAGTCACCTGAGTAATGTGAGTTGAGGAAGAAAGGATAAAAGGGAACTTTTAGCTAATGGTTTTAATTTTTTTTTTTTTTTATAAGAGGAGGTTCTTAGCTGAGAAGGTAGAGGGTAAGAGTGATGAAAAGACTGGTGAGTGAAACGGTGAAGAGATTCTGTTTTCAGTCATGTCTGATTCTTAGTGACATTATTCAGGGTTTGCTTGGCAAAGAAGCGGTTTGCCCTTCCCTTCTCCAGCTCATTTTACAGATGAGGAAACTGAGGCAAGCGGGGTTAAGTGACTTTGCCAGGGTCACACAGCTGGGAAGTGTCTGTGACTGGATTTGGACTCAGTAGGATGAGCCTTCCTAATTATCTCCTGTACCACCCAGCTGCCCAGGCCCTAATGTGGAATCATTGCCCGTGACTCAGGATGCCAGCTAGGAGAGAGAGACTTCTCCAAGCCTGGCTGATCACTGAAGCGTCCTGTAAGTCAGTCTTATACATGGGTTTCCTCTTCTTTTATATATATATATATATATATATATAAATAAAAACAAAAAGCAAAAAAAAAAAAAAAAGACTTACTTCTCCACAGGACAATTATCCAAATGTGGTCCAGGTTGGAGACAAGAGAGGGATTCTTCAGGCCTCCAGATTTGCCTCTACACTGATAATGCAGCAGATCCTCAGACAGAAGTGGTGAGGCACTGTAACAGGGTTTTATCAGCACCTCCCCCCCCCCCTTTTTTTTTTGCTGAGGCAATTGGGGTTAAGTAACTTGCCCAGGGTCACACAGCTAGGAAGTGTTAAGTGTCTGAGACCAAATTTGAACTCAGGTCCTCCTGACTTCAGGGCTGGTGCTCTATCCACTGCGCCACCTAGCTGTCCCCCCTCTTTTTTCCCCCCTTTTTTTAAAAAGAAAAAGCCACATATCTGATGTGAATTAAGAGATTCTTCCTTCTGGGAAGGTAGTGACTGGTGGAGAGCAAAACTTAATCTGCTACGACTGCTTCTAGATCTATAAGGTGAGATTTTTGTGTACAGTAATTGGCTGAAGGGAATGAGAGCAAGGGAATGGAAACTTACCAAATGTCCCAAAGGTTAGTTAATAAGGGTGGAATTTAAAGTCTTATCTATGATGTTAGATGCTGTGAAGTCATCTGTGCCTCAAGTCTATGAAGTTATTATTGGGAAAAGGGGAGATCTTCCTGGCTAATTTTTGGAGTAAATGCAAAAATAAAATAGAATAGAATAAAAGGACAGTTACTAAATAAAATAATTTTGGGATTATTCTCTTTAGAGAGAAATGAAAGACCTTGTAGAGCTGTTGGTTATGTTTTTTCTTTTTTTCTGTGACTCTACATGTGAAATTTTAAATCAGATTCCATAAGGAAGGTGGGAATTTATTTCCAATTCAAAAAGATCCTTGGTTATTTTAAAAATCAAATTAAATTTTATTTTTTCAATTAACAAGAATTTATTTTCTCTCTCTCATCTTCTACCTACTGGAAAAACAAATATAAGAAAAGAAAACCTTTAGAACAAATGAACATAGTAAAACAAAACAAATTCTCATATTATCCAAGTTCAAAATTGTGTCTCATTCTGCATTTTGAATCCATCACCTCTTTCTTAGGAGATGAGTAGCATAGATCATCATAAGTTCTCTGGGATCATCATGGTTGGTCATTACATTGTTCAGAATTCCTAAGTCTTTCAAAGTTATTTTTCTTTAGAATATTGCATAAATTCTTGGATTTTGTTCATTTCAATCTATATACTTGTACAAAATGCCTTACTATTCACATAGTTAATGTGTGTACTTATAAATTATTCTCTAGCAAGCCAAATTAATTCATTTATATTTCTCAGAGTAAAGGATAGATATTAATTTCCATTACAAAATTCCAAGAAATAAAAACATATCCTAATAAACAACAAAAAAGGGAGTCATAGAAACTAAAGAAAACAGACATTACAAAAAGCTTTGCAGAAATTAAAATTTTGTTAGCCCAGTCTCAAACTATATCTTTTGTACTTTCCAGCCCCCTGTCATTTAAATCTGAGCACTAATCACCTAGTTCTAACATAGACTAATTACAGTATTTAGTATATATTATATATTAGTACATATATAGTATTATATATGTATATAATACATAATATACTAATTACAGTAGTTACAGAAAAAAAAAAATTTTTGGCATTCAAAATTAGAGATCACTTAAATGAGGTCTATATATTGGAAGTTTTTGTGAGGCAGGCAAGCCCTAGGAAGATTTGACTTCAAATCTTGCTTCTTTTCCTTAATAGCTAAATGAGAAAGTTATTTAAGATCTCTAAGCCTTAAGCAATTCTCTCAAGATTATAAACATATAAAACCAGACATTAAAAAACCCTAGAGCTCTTTGATATATTTGACAAGTCACAAAACCACTAGCTAGAGTCATAAACAAGCAAACAAACAACAAACAAAAACCTTGAGGAATAAATAATTTAATATGACCCTTTAGGGTGAAGAATTTACATTTTAACTTGACAATCCTCAAATCTTCTTATAAAGGAATGGCTTTAATAGTAGAATAAAGACTCTGGGTTAGGCCAGTGGGAAAGATATTTCAGAACCAGAAAGATCTTTTATGAAAGTGCTGCAAATTTACACCACAAAGTAAGTTTTCTTCTCTATCTGCAAAATTCCGGTTATATCATGAGGCAAGTTGATCCTAAAATCTCTATGATTTCTTTTCTTAAAGTTGCATGGTAATTTTTAAAATGTATTTTTTAAAAATGTAAATGCAAAACAAGGTAATTTTTGTTTTTATGCCATCTTAATTTTCCAATATTCCTTCTCCTATTGTATTTAAAGAGCCATCATTTTTTTTTACAAAGAATAAAAAAAGGGGAAAATACAAACAAACAGATAAGCAAACCTAAACAATACACCAGTCAAATGCTACAATTTTTGTGATGTTCCATTTCCATAGTCTCTACAAAGAAGGAAAGAAGGTAGGCATATTCTCATTTTTCTTCTTTGGGGCCAAGTTTACCAAGCCTTTATAATTTCAAAGAAAGTTTCTGAAATCATATTATTCCTTTGCAGCTCTAAAACATTTTGAATTTTGTATAAACATAAATTTCAAATAAGCTTTGAAATTTAAAAAAAAGATGTTATTTCTCAGTGCAAAAAGTACTACTACAACCTTCAAAAGAGGTAATTACTTTTCAAAGTGTGGTAATAACTACCCTAGAATCCTAAAGCTCAAGTAAATAGCAGGATGTGGCAAGAACAGTTTACCTTAGTCTGATACCCACATCTAGAATTTCCCAGACTTCTCAATATTTCTTTATTTTTCTTTTTGTTGGAATCCTTTTTTAAAAAATTAATTGTTTTTAATACACATTGTTTTATGAATCACGTTGGGAGAGAAAAATCAGAACAAAAGGGAAAAACCATGGGAGAGAAAAAAATACAGAAAAAAGAATTGAACATAGCATGTGTTGATTTATATTCAATCTCCATAGTTCTTTTTCTGGATGCACGTGGTATTTTCTATCCAAAGTCATTTGGGATTGTCTTGGACGTTGCTGGAATCCTAAAACCATTGACTACCAGGATGAATTAATGATTTCTTCACCTAACAAAAGCAGACCAGACACAATAGACAAGTGTTCAGAAAGTGTTGTTAAGGATGCATTTGTCATCTTTTTTTGTTTTTTGAATGGGGGTTAAGTGAATTGTTCAGGGTCACACAACTGGTAAGTATCTAGGGTGGGATTTGAACTCAGGTTTTACTGATTCTACTCACTATTCTATTGGTATTCTATGTACTGTACTACCTTCTTATGACACAAAGTCATCATTCCTCAGCTCTTTGCTTTGCCTAGAATATCAGGATATATGTGCCAACCTCTATATCTGAATTACATTTCTTTCATTTCTAGTTGCTTAAATCCTATTTTTCTTTCAAGTGACATGAAGGCCAAGGAATATTCAAATTACTAAACAATTGCATTCACTTCACACTGCAACAATGCTAGCTTAAGATTCTGCAAGATGGGCTTCAAAAATTTAATCAATCAAGAATGACCAGAAAAGCAGGGTGATTTTTAGAAGAGACAATAGAACTAGAGACCAAATTGCCAACATTCACTGGATTATGGAGAATCAAGCAAGGGAGTTTCAGAAAAGCATCTGTTTTTGCTTCGTTGACTATATGAAAGCTTTTGACTGTGTGGATCACATCAAAATATGGCGAGTCCTCAGAGGGATGGGGGTACTAGATCATCTTACTTATCTCCTGAGGAGACTGTATGTGGGTCAAGAAACAATATTTTTGAACATGGAACAGTTAGTTGGTTTAAGATTAAAAAGGCAAACAACAAGGCTCTATTCTGTTACCTTATTTAACTAACCTGTAGGGTGCATCCATGTGAAATGAATGCCTAGCTATATAAATTAAAATCCAGAATTAAGGTTGCTGGGAGAGATATCAACAATCTTAGATATCCAGATAATACCACTTGGATGGCAGAAAGTGAAGAGAAATTAAGTCTCTTAATGAGGGCGAGAGAAGAAAGTGTAGAAGCTAGCTTGAATATTCACACAAAACTTCCCCCAAAAAACTTAGATTTTTGGCAACTGTTTCCATCACTTCCTGGAAAATAGAGTGTGATACCCAGAGAGAGCGATGTGAAATGCGGACCACAACATATCATTTTCATGCTCTCTATTGATGTTTGCTTGCATTGTATTTCCTTTATCTGATTATTCTTTCTTGTAGATACGATTTCTCCTGCACAAAAATGATCTGTGGAAATAAGTATACATATATTCGATTTCTTAAGTATTTTAACATAATTAACATGTAGTGGATACCCTGACATCTAGGGGAGGGGTGGGGAGTAGGGAGGAAAAATTTGTAACAGAAAGCTTTATAAGGGTTAATGTTGAAGAATTACTCATACATATGTTTTGCAAATAAAAAGTATTAATAAAATTTAAAAAAAACAAAAAAAGAAAATAGAGTGTGATAAAATGGAACACTGTCAGATTTTATATTTTTGGACTCAAGGATCACTTCAGAAAGTGACTACACCCATGAAATTAAAAAAAAAAAAACATTCCTTGGAAAGTAAGCTATGTCAAATTTAGATAGAACTAAAAAGTAATGATATTATTTTGCAGAGAAAGATCTATATAGTCAAAGCTATGGTTTTTCTAGTAGCAGTCTTTGGCTGTGAGAGTTGGATTACAAGGAAAGCTGGCAGAATTGATGCTTCTGAAATTGTGGTGCTGGAGAAGATTTTTCAGATTCCCTTGGGCAGCAAGGAGATCAAATCAGTCAATACTTAAAGAAATTAATTCAAGTTATTCACTGGAAGGTGAAGCTTAAGTACTTTGACCACATACTAAGATGGGCCTCCCTGGAAAATTCTGATTTAGGGAAACATTGAAGGCAAAAGAAAAAGAGGACCATGGAAGATGAGATGGACAAATAATATCATGGAAACAACAAACATGGATTTAGACTGACTTTGGAACATGGTAGAGAATAGAAAAACCTGGCATGCTATGGTCCTTGGGTTAAGAAAAGTGAGACATGACTGAATGATGGAAAATAAATTAGAAAAACAATTTTCAACTCATTTTATTTGTATCCTTAAACAAAAAGAAATTCAACAGAAGGAATAAAACAAAAGCATATTCCAGAGAAAATCTTTCTTCTTGAAACTAAATACTATCTCTAACAATTCCCTTTCTTTAATTCTGTATTTGGTTAACAAAATTACATTCCAGCACTATGATCAACAGTAAATAAGGACCACCCAGTCTACATTTGGTCCTCAAAGCAGCCCAATATAGAGCTTAGCAGGTCTCACCCAGAAATACTAGTTTTCCCTAAACATACCCTACACCCCAAGCCATTGACCTTAGGTTGAAATCAATCACTTCCTAGTTGAAGTTCCAACTGAAGAAGAGGTTTTGAAGGTCACTTCCATGTAACAAAGCATCTGGTGCTGATTCTATTTCAGCTGAGATTTATAAGATGTGTGTGGGGTCCATGGTTCCTACAAAAGCTGACTGAAAATTACCAGATTATATGGCAAGAGAAGGCTATGTCCCAGGGAATCAAGGATGCTTCCATTATCCATCTCAATGAAGGTAAAGGAAATAGGTTGTCCTGAGACAATCATAGCAGGGTCTTTCTCTTAGTCAGTGCTTGCAAAATTCCTGCCAGAGTCCTCCTTAATAGGCTGACCCTATACCTGGAAGAAGGTCATGTACCTGGGAGCCAGTGTGGCTTCACAAGGGGTCGAGGAACAGTCAATATAGTTCTCGCTGCCTAACAATTCCAGGAAAAATGCCAGGAGGAGAGCAAGGTCAGTATATCACATTTATAGATCTGACCAAGGCCTTTGATATTGTTAGTCATGAGGACTTATGGAAAATTATGTCAAAATTTGGTTGTCCAGAAAAATTCATCAGTAAAGTAAGTCAAGTTTGCCATGGACAATGGACAATGCTCTCAAGCCTTCCCAATCACCAATGCAGTGAAACAAGGCTGTGTGCTTGCTTCCATGGCATCTGCACTGAGAGTGAATTTTTCTTTTTTTAAATTTTGTTATTAAAGGTTTTTATTTTCAAAACATACATAGATAATTTTCAACATTCACCCTTGCAAAACTGTGTTCCAAAAATGTTTTCCTTCCCTTCCCTCCCTCCCCTAGATGACAATATATCCAATATATATACATATATATAATCCAATATGTTAAACACGTGCAATTGTTCTATACATATTTCCACAGTTAACATGCTGCACAAGAAAAATCAGATCAAAAGGGGGAAAAAAAAGAAAGCAAAATGCAAGCAAACAACAAAAAAGTGAAAATACTATGTTGTGATCCACACTCAGTTCCTACAATCCTCTCTCTGGATATAGATGGCTCTATCCATCACAAGTCTATTGGAACTGTCCTGAATCATCTCATTGTTGAAAAGAGCCATGTCCATCACAGTTGATCATCACATAATCTTGCTGCTGTGTACAATGTTCTCTTGGTTCTACTCACTTCACTCAGCATCAGTTCATGTAAGTCTCTCCAGGCCTCTCTGAAATCGTCCTGTTCGTCATTTCTTACAGAACAATAATATTCCATGGCATTCATAATACCATAATTTATTCAGCCATTCTCCAATTGATGGGCATCCATTCAATTTCCAGTTTTTAGCCACTACAAAAAGGGCTACTATAAACATTTTTATACATATAGGTCCTTTTCCTTTTTATGATCTCTTTTAGGATACAGACTCAGTAGAAACACTGCTGGATCAGAGGATATGAACAATTTGATAGCCCTTTGAGTATAGTTCCAAATTCTCTCCAGAATGGTTGGATCAGTTTGCAACTCTACCTACAATGTATTAGTGTCCCAGTTTTCCCACATCCTCTCCAACATTCGTCATTATCTTTTCCTGGCATCTTAGCCAATCTGAAAGGTATATAGTGATACCTCAGAGCTGCCTTAATTTGCATTTCTCTAATCAATAATGATCTAGAGCATTTTTTCATGATTAGAAAGATTTTAATTCCTTTGTCTGAAAATTGTCTGTTCATATCCTTTGACCATTTATCAATTGGAGAATAGCTTGTATTCTTATAAATTTGAGTCAATTCTTTATATATTTTAGAAATGAGGTCTTTATCAGAATCTCCCAGTTTTCTGCTTCCCTTCTAATGTCTGCATTGATTTTGTTTGTACAAAAAAATTTTAATTTAATATAATCAAAATTATTCATTTTTCATTTCATAATGCTCTCTAGTTCTTTGACACAAATTCTTTCCTTCACATATCTGAGAGGTAGATTGTCCCTTGTTCTAACTTGTATACAGTATCACTCTTGATGTTTAAATCATGAATCTATTTACCTTATCTTGGTATAGGGTGGTCAATACCTAGTTTCTGCCATACTATTTTTCAGTTTTCCTTGTAATTTTCATTAAATAGTAAGTTCTTATCCCAGAAGTTGGGATCTTTGGGTTTATCAAACACTAGATTACTATAGTCATTGATTATTGTGTCTTGTGAGCGTAACCTATTCCATTAATCAACTACTCTATTTCTTAGCCAGTACCAAATGGTTTTTATGATCACTGCTTTATAATATAGTTTTAGATCTGGTACAAATAGGCCACTTTCCTTTGCATTTTTTTTTCATTAATTCTCTTGAAATTCTTGACCTTTTGCTCTTCCAAAATGTACTTTGTTAATATTTTTCCTAGCTCTGTAATTTCTTGGCAGTTTGATTGATATGGCACTGAATAACTAGATTAATTTAGGTAGAATTGTGATTTTTTTATTTTATGAGCTTGGCAGGCTTGCTTTTTCTTCAGAAGATAATATTCACTTTTACCTAAGTAGTAAAATAGATAAGAGTTTTGGGCCCTGAGTTTAAGTATGGATACCTACTAGACAGGTGACTCTGGGTAAGTCACTTACCTTTGTTTTTATTTCAGTTCCTCATTTGTAAAAATGAATTGCAGAAGGAAAGAACAAACCATTTCAGTATCTTTGCCAAGAAAACCCCAAATGGAGTCAGGAAGAATAAAAAATGACTGAAAAATAAAAACAAAAATTCTTCTTATTTCTATTTTTAATGAAACAATAGAACCTCCCTTAACAAAATCTATGTGTCTCATATTTGGAACTTTGCAGATTTACTTTAACTTGAGGTTTCTCTTTTATCCAAACTAAGTATTTCATTTGGAGATTTCCCCAACCACATTTTGGATTTACTATCTTGGTTATTTTAAATATTTTTTCCTCTATAAGGTTTCTTTGTTTTTTAGAGAGTTTTATTTGAGATAGGTAGGTCTCTCTGTAAACTTTTCTAAGTTTGTTTGTTTTATCAAATATCCCTCTCTTTTCTACATAGAACATTGCCAGTTCTGCTGAGTAGATAAGTTAGTGACCCATTCTCTGTAATTTTGTAAGTACTATATACTGGTTTCTGCAATCTCTCATTGGCCTGAGAAAATCTGATCCTAATAATTGTTCCTTGCTAAGTTTTTATTTCTTCACTTATTATGACAGCTTTTATTATTTTTCCTTACTGTTGTAGTATTGTTATTTATCTATATTTCCATGAGAATTAAATTTTTTTCTAGTCTTTTAAATCTTTTCTATGAGGTGGTTGTTTTCTTTGATAATTTCCTGAAATGTAGCATCCAAGTTGTTTTGTTTTCTAAGTTTTCTGGGATGGTAGGATCTATTTTCTAGGCCTGTAACTTGGGCCTGAGTATTCTGTTGTTGCTTTGTGCATAATTTCATTTTCTATTGAATTAAGTCTTATGCTTATTGTTTCTTTGGATTTTTATGGTTTCCTTTTTTATGCACTCTATATTAGTCATAATTTCCTCATTTTTCAAATTAAAAATTTTCATTTTATTTCCCATTGTAATTTTTTAAAAATTCTAGTCATTTGATTTTTTAAGATTTAATAATTCTTGCCAAATTCCTTTGAATGTGTTTTCTATCCATATGGAAATGAGTATCATCAGAATCATATCTTACATGGTTTTTTTTTCCATTCATTGCTTCTGCTATTTTATCTAATCAGATGGTTCCATAATTATTAAAAAATAATAATTGTATTGGTGCTCTACTTTGCTCATTTTCTTTAGTTTTTGACTTTTTAAATTTTTGTGTGTGTGTTTTCTTAATTATTTCTTTTTCTTTGGAGTTACTCTTCATTTTTGGGTGTAGAATTTGGTTGCCTTTAATCCACTTATTCATTTAGTTACTGTCTTCTTTCTCTTCCTATTATATTTTACTGAAAATGACTTACTACTTCTCATATACTAATTGGTATTCTTAGTATTCCCTTCAGTGTATTTCTGTATTAGCTTCTTGACTCGATCACAAATTCTTTGAAGACAAGTATAACTTAAGATTCTTGGTCTGCCCTCTGGTTCAATTGATGTAGCAGGTGTGCCGAAAAATCTGTAATTACATTCTACTGAAGTTGATCTTGTCTGATTGGAGATTTTGGCAATTCAAGTTTCTCATTCATGTTTCTATGTTGCTCAGGCACAGATCCTAGACTTCCCCCCCCACCTCCCCCAAGCTCCTGGGACAATTCCCTGGAGAAGAAGAGGAGGATATCCATTTTCTAACAATAAGATCATGGGCACATCGTGGAATGTTTATTATCCCAAGGCAACTTTTAAACAATGTGAGTTATATAGTTGGTCTTGGTTCTGAGAATTTCTACACCAATGAAATTACAGAATCTCGACATTTTGACATATTCTCAGGGCCCAACACATATCATGCAATTAAAAATGTTGTTTAACAAGATAATTGTATAAATATGTATGTTTATATTGGATTTACATATATATATATATATTTTTTTTTACCATGTTTAACATATATTGAGTTACTTGCCATCTAGGAGAGGGGATGAAGGGAGGGGGGGATTGGAACACAAGATTTTGCAAGGGTCAATGGTGAAAAATTATCCTTGCATATGTTTTGAAAATAAAAAATTTCAACAAAAAAAAGAAAATGAAAAAAATGAAAAATAAAAATAAATAAAAATTTTAAAAATGTTCTTAAACTAAATTCTACTTTTTATCTCGTTTTTCCTATTTTTCTATTCTTCCTGTTTCTCCTCCTCTCTGATTATTTCTGTTGGTTTCTCCATTTTTTTCTCTCTTCCTCCTCCATCTTTTTTGTTTTTTCTCTCCAGTTGTTTATGAATATAACACTTTGCTGATTGGTTATATATATGCATATAAACATAAATACATACATGTATATATAAAGAAACATAAAAAAAAAACCAAATCCCTACATTGGCTGTATTAAAAAATGCATGCCATATCCTACATTTTAAATCTCTTACAACTTTCCTTGATGATAATTAGTCCTCTGGAATTGCAGTTGGTCATTTTTCATTAAAAGTCTTTCAAAGTTGTTCTTCAATGTTGTTTTCCAGTTGCATATATGATTTAAATTGAAAACATGTTTGTGGAGGAAGCAAGATTCATTTGACTTGACTTAGAGTAATTTATCAGCCCTGGGAATCAAACCAAACTCAATTCTGGAGTGTTTGTTCTGTTAGTTAAACTTATGCCATCATACTTTTTAAAAAAAAAGAAAAAGAAAAAATAGCTTTTTTGGAAATTACTAAGTATGCCTATATTCTCTTAAAATATTTGATACATTTGTATTTTTGTCATTGATTTTTTTATTAGGTATGATTTTTTAGAATTTTCATTTAGTGAAAATTTTCAATGACATCAAATTATATGACTTTCCCCATTATGTGGGGAAGATAGGTTGGGCTTAAAGAAATTGTTATCAATAACAATAATAACATCATTATTATTTTCATTCTTTTCATCCTACACAGGTAACTAGGTGAAGCAGTGGATAGAGCTCTGGGCCTGGAGTCAGGAAGACATGAATTCAAATGTAAACTCAGATATTTACAAGCTGTGTGAGTCTGGATAAATCAATCATCTTACCTATCATTGCCTCAGTTTTCTCCATTGTAAAATAGAGATAATAATAGCACCAACCTCACAAGGTGGTTGTGAGGATCAGTGGAGGTGATATTTGCAAACTTGGGACTGTGGCTGGCACATAGCAGGTATTTAATAACTGCTTATTCCCTTATAGTCAACGGGCTTCAGATAGACTTTTTTGGCAGTCTGGGGAAATCTATGGACCACTTCTCAGAATAATGTTTTTAAATGTATAAAGTAATATACACAAGATTATAATGAAAACCAACCATACTGAAATGCTGTTATTTAAAATATTAAAAAAAAACTTTCTACACCATAGATTAAGAATATCTGATATTGACAATAATTTTACAGATGATGAAACAGGGCTGAGTGAGGTTAATATGATTTGCCCAAAATAAATGACAAGACTGAGTCCCGAAACCAGGTTCTCTAACTCCAGATGCTATATTCTAGTGTCAGAGATACCTCTTCTTGGTTCAACTTTAGCAGGAATTTCAACATTTATGTTACACAGAATCAGAGTATTTGAGAATTGGGAGAGATCTAAGGAGCTGACTGAGTCAGTTTATATAGAACGGAATCCCTTCAGTTTATTATATGGATACCAAGATTTACTGGCTAGTATACCAACACATAAATTAATATTTTTACATGTCTTAATATAGCAGCTAAGTGACACAATGGGATAGAATGTCAGACCAGGAGTTAGGAAGATACATTCTCAAATTCAAATCTGGCCTCAAGCACTTTAATAGGTGTATAAATCACTTAATCTTGTTTGCTACAGATTCTTCATCTATTTAAGTTGGAGAAGGAAATGGCAAACTAATCCTGTATTTTTTTTTAAACTTTATTTTTTCCCCACTCAGTAATATTTTATTTTTTCCAATTACATACCAAAATAATTTTCAACATTTACTTTTATAAGATTTTAATTTCCATTCTTTTCTTCCTTCTTCCTCCTTTTTCCCCTCCCCAAGACAGCAAGCAATCTGATATAGGTTATACATATCAAACATTTCCACATTAGTTACATTGTGAAAGAAAAATCCAAAAAAAAAAAAAAAAAAAAAGAAAGAAAGAAAGAAAGAAAAAAGAAAAAACCATGAGAAAGAAAAATACCCAACAACTTACTGGTCACAACTCTGTATCCTAAACTAGCTTGATCTATGAACTCATCAAGGAAACAAAGCTTTTCCAACTGAGCAAAATCTCTCTGGGCTTGCATTCTGTTGAGACATTGGAGTATTTCTCTTATGGAGGGCCTATGATCCTGTTGCTAATAAGTATGATAATAAGTATAATCATTGGGATACTTCCAAAAACCTCATTAGTTTTTTGGTCCTTTCTGAAATCATTTGAAGCAGGTTGACCCTGCTCTCTGTCTCTCTCTTCCTGCCTAACACCCCTTTCCTATCACCACCCCTTTTCTGGGAAACTTCCATATCCCAAGCTGGAAACTAGTGTCTTTTACACTTGTGGTTTTCACCTGCCAATCCCTTTGCATTCTACACCTGAAATATCAAAGATGGAAGGCCAATATGATTGAACTTTCATAAGAAGCCCTCCCTTGCCTTATGGGGACTTATCACTCATTTATTATTATTCCCATTATAAGAAAGTGGCTCAATATGTTTATGACATATAGCTTATGTCTTCTGATTCCAAGTCTGGTGTTCCTACCAGTCCTTTCGAGCTAAGGAAGCTAGGTAGTACAATGGATAGAGTGCTGGACCTTTTATGAGGAACATCTCAATTCTAGTCTTAGTCACTGCCTAGCTGTGTGACCCTTAATCTCATTTTGCCTCAGTTCCTCAACTATAAAATGGGAATTATAATTGCTTCTGCTTTGCAATGTTGTTATGACACTGAGATATTGTTGTGAATTTGTAAAGCACTTAGAAAAGTGCCTGGGATGCTTAATAAATGTGAGCCTTTTTTTTTTTTTTTTTTTTTTTTGGGCAAAGATACTGAAGTGGTTTGTCATTTCCTTCTCCAGCTCATTTTCTAGATGTGCAAAAAAAAAAAAAAAAAAAAAAAAAAAAAGAAATCTAGCCTATTGAACTTGAAAGGAGGAGTAGATAAAGGAAGGGACCAAACATTTAATAAGTGCCCCCTATTTATTAATAGGGCAGCATTTATAGAACACTGGACTGGGAATCAGGACATTTATTAGCTGTATGATCCTGGGTAAGTCACTTAAATTTTTTTTTTTTTAATCACTCTGCTTCTCATTGAATTAACTAACAAAAGGTACCAGGCCAAGCCCATTTGGTCTGTTTTTGGCCCGGATTGCCTCAGAGTGAACGAAAATAGAAATTGCTTCTATTTTGACCAGAAATGCCAAGGTTTTTTCCCTTTCAGACTGATTCCTTTTATTTATTTTGACTAGGTAAATAAGGCCATTCTTTGCTTCATTTCTTTCTTACCCAGCTTTAATCACTGATTGGGAAGCTGCCTCAGTCAAACTGAAACCTATTAAAGACCTTAGGCCAAAGTCTCCCATTGAATGAATTTCTTAATCATTCAGATGCATATCTGGCCCCTGGATCCCGGTGGTTTAGAGGCCGATGACCTTGCACCCTTCCCCTCACTCAAATCCAATTCACTTGCATGTCACAGAATCATCTCCTTGACCTCAAGGTTGTCTGGGAGAAGGCGGAACAAACAAAAATAACAACAAAGAACAAGAACAATTTTCAAAATGTAAGCCATGTGTTTGTTCCAAGACATCCTTATTCCAAACTTCTAATATAATTCTCTGGGTTCCCACAGTTGGACCTAGGGCACAGGAATGATTCATTCTTTCAATGCCACCTGAGATTATCAGGTGAGAATCATTTAGTTAGCTAACCCGAAGTAGCTTTTAGCTTTTGTGCAATGGTAGTACATTAAGGACAGTTGACATAAAACATTATCCCAGTGGTCTGGGATGTACTCTTCGACAAGTACATATAGAGTCTAGGGAAAAGCAGGCTCAAGCTTATAGAGTATGTGGCAAAGAGTAACTCAGTTTGTAACTACTAGAAGACCCATTTCTCCCATTTATGGAATGGCTCCAGAAGTTTTCCTCAGACACAATTATAATTTTTTGTCATGCTTCTTGTAGAGTCCTGAGTCCCCGTCTGTTCTGATACTGCAGACACTACTGCAAGCTGATCAAGGATACCATTTTGAACATAAGGGAAAAGGGAAAATCCACCATTTGCTGGGGTCCTTTTTAACTGCAAGGTCTAGGAGACAGGGTTGGTGGAAGATCTAGCTAAAGTCCAATTGAAGCTTTTCCTCAATTCTTTTCTTCTGTACTTCCCAACTCTCCTGGTCATTTTGATCAGTTTGAGGTCCTGCACCAAATGATGGGGTTAGGTTAGCCATTCACATGTGAATAATTCACAATGGCATTCTCCTTGCCCAAGGATATCTTTATTTATGAAAACAGGTTACAGACAAAATGGAGATAAAACAGTCACCAGGAGTGATAAATAAGTTATAACTCTTTTATATCTTTTATAATCATGAGGTATGTGGGAGGAGGTGAGAAGAAAGATACAAGGCAGAACCCCAGAGTGGACTAAGGCCAATAGGAATTCAGTAAAGATGGCACAGGCTATGAACAGATTTATAGGGGAAATTAGAGAGATGATATCATAACTTAGTTTTCTGATTGGATACAGTGAGGTGGGATTTCCCAACATCTCCACAAGGGGATGGTAAATTTGAGCAGATCCCCATCAGTCTCTTCTCTGCTTGCCTCAGGGAGTATTATAATCTTATCAGCATTTCAGGATTTCTTTGCCAGCCCTACTTAGTTACCTAGGACCTCATCAATTTCTCCCCAGGAAAGCGGTTTTTTTTTTTTTTTTTAAGTTTTTTTATTTTTCAAAACAGTGGACAATTCTTCAACATTAGCCCATGCAAAACCCTGTGTTCCAATTTTCTCTCCCTTACCCCATGCCCTCCCCTAGATGGCAAGTAGTCCAATATACATTAAACATAGTAGAAATATGTTAAATCCAATATATATATACATATATTGGATTTAACATATTTCTACTATGTTTAATGTATATATATATATATACATATATACATATATATATATATATATACACAATTATCGTGTTGCACAAGAAAAAAAAGAAGCAAAATAAAATGCAAGCAAACAACGAAAAGAGTGAAAATACTATTTTGTGACCCACACTCAGTTCCCTCAGTCCTCTCTCTGGGTATATTTGGCTCTTCATCACTGAACAACTGGAACTGGTTTGAATCATCTCATTGTTGAAGAGAGCCATGTCTATTAGAACTGATCATCATATAATCTTGTTGCCATGTACAATGATCTCCTGGTTCTGCTCATTTCACTTAGCATTAGTTCATATAAGTCTCTCCAGCCCTTTCTGAAATCCTGCTGGTCGTTTCTTACAGAACAATAATATCCCATAACATTCATATACCATAATTTATTCATCCATTCTTCAATTGATGGGCATCTATTGTTTCCTTCAGGAAAGTGTTAGAGATATTAGCTCTAATTTTTGGAATTCCCTTCCTTCCCAATCAATTTGATCATTTATGGATGATCATAAATCATAAAATGATCATAAATCAGCTCCCTAAAGAGAGCTGACCAAATTTCTCAGCCTTTTGGGACAGATTTTCTGTCTGGTCTCATTTTGCTTCACCTAATGGCCTTCAAAATATTTTTTTCAAAGGTCTTTGATTGTGAAGTATTCTCTCCTAGTTTAGGTAGGTATCAGAGCTAATTTGGGTGAGAGCTGTTCCTACCCCACCGGGGCTTGTAGGAAGAAGGTATATTGGAGACTGCTTGTATTGATTGAATATTGATTCAATAGCTGATAGTTAAATTTTAAGTATGAGTATTTACACCTTTGATTAGAAATTGGCAAACTCAACAAATAAAAGATTGGTTTTTTGTTTCATTATCTAGGGGAAAGTCATGGAGAAAATGTTAATGCAAACTATGTCTTTGTGTGTCATACTTTGAGGAGAGCCAGTTGTTAAACATTTACTAGTACATACTTGGAAAGTTCCTTTTAAGTTTAGTATTTCATAATTTTGGTGCTATCTGGTTAGAAACAATCAGGACTCTGATATCATCAAATATCATTAGGTACCAGGTTTTTTTTTTTGGTAACAAGATTTGAGAAAGGTACATAAATAGGAACCCAAGCCAAGAAAAGGTCAGTATTTATTTCCTTTGTTAAATACTAGCATATCTACCAGAGATCATAAAACACTTGAATAAGAGGTTCTTACTTGGAGGATTCTAAGAACTTTACATATTTTGAAGGAGAAAATAGTCAAGGATGTTCCAGGGATACATTCCTAGGGTACATTTCTTATCACTAGTTAAGTGTAAACTTTTTGATCATTCCTGTAGCAGAATATTGGGAATAATCAGGTTATTTATTCTAAGAGAAAAGTCATGCCTATCAATAGAAGTGGGCCAAAGGGGGTTTCTGGAATCCCAAGTTAGGACACATATGGGGTGTCAGAATCAGTTGGCCAAACATTTATTAAGTAGCAGGCTCTGCTAAGTATTTGGGATACAAAGAAAGGTAAAAGTCCTGCGGAAACTTTCAGGGAGCTCACAGTCTAATGGCTATGATCCATGCAAACTGTATAAAAATAAGCTATGTAAAGGATAAATGGGAAATAACAAAAAGAAGGCACAAGAATCAAGGGGTAGCAGGAAGAATTCTTGGAGAAGGTAGGCTTTTTGGCTGGGACTTAAAGGAAGCCAGGGAAACTAAGACATGGAGATAAGGAAAGCTTTCCAAGCACGAAGGGCAGCCTGTGAAAATTCCCAGAGACAGTTGAAGTGTCTTGTTCCAACAGCAAGAAGTCAGTGCTATTAGATAGCCTTACATGGAGGGGGAGGAGACGTAAAAGGTGAGGGGAACAAGTTATTTAGAGATTTGGACGACATTGGATTTTGTATTTGATTCTGGAAGTGACAGGGAGCCAATGGCATTTATGAAGATGGGAGAGAGTGTAATTTGATCGGACCTACGCTTTAGGAGAATCACTTTGACAGCTGAGTGGTGGTCACCTGCCGAATATATATATATATATGTGTGTGTGTATATATATATATATATATATTTAAATCAAGAGTGCAAAGGGGGATAGGGTAAAAGAAGTATGTGGATTGTGGAAGTGGTAGAGTGAGGCCAATGCCAATTAGTCTGGGGATATAGATTTGGAGAAAGTGCAGGTCAATATGAGGTTTTGTGCTCTGCCGTTATCCCCAGCCTCTCCGTAACATTTGAGTTGCGTGGTGTTGGCGCCCATAACTGAAAAGCATGCAGGAGGCCATTGGTACGGTGGAGCCGGTCTTATTTTTAGCCGGACCCTCCAGCGGGACACGAGTCAAGGGTAACCTAGTGGCAGTATGCCAGAGATTGGAAGGGGGTTGGCCACCCGGCGGCCGCGCGGAAAGGAGCTCGGGCTCGAAGCAGAAATCCCTAGAAAGCCTGGACTGACCTTGACCCCCACGGCTCGGCCCCCCCCTCCCACTTCAGTCCCCGCCAGCGAAGCTCCGAGCCGAGGTGGCGACCGCGGCAGCGGCCCGGGTGCAGGCACCACGCCTTCGGGAGCCGCATAGCGAAAGGTGGGTAGAGGAGGGGCGCCGGGGTAGTTCGTCAGCTGCTGGGATAGGCTGGGTGCGTGGCGGGGGAGAGAAAGGAGGACGCTTCCCGATTCGGGGCAAGGGTTGAAGAGCATGCGGTACTCCCGGGTGGGTGGAAGGGGAAGACGCAGAGGGCGCCTCCCAGTAGTTTACTTTGGGAAAAGATTACTTTGCCCTTTCCCCGACCCTCCCCCTCCCTCCATCGTCCCCTAGCCTTGGAGCATGGGTTAGGGGACGAGGGGGGCGGGAAATCGGAGGGTGGGGTGCGGGGGTGGTGGTGGGAGATGGAGAGTGAGCATGCGCTTGCTGGCGGTCCAAAGACTCGAGGAAAAGAACTCGCGAATCGAGCATGCGCATAAGGTAGCGAGTGGTTTTTTTTTTTGGTTTTGTTTTTTTGAGAGGGGGTAGAGAGATGGGAGAAGTGGAGCTGCTAGGTGGGGTGCGTGAACGCGCTCGTCTGTTTATCCAGTTTTCTGGGTAGATGACCATAGCGCACGCGCGGGAGAGTGGTGGCGGTGCGAGGTGGGCAGCGCGCATGTGCCGGGTAGGTCCGGGGCTGAGGGTGGGGAGGAGGGAGGAGGAAGAGAGAAAGAGGGGGCGGGGGCGCCTAGAGGAGAAGCAGGGGAAAAGGGAAGGGAAGGGACAGGGGAAGCGGGTGGGGGAAGGGTGCAGAATGCGCATGCGTGTGGGCGGT
This sequence comes from Myrmecobius fasciatus, assembly GCA_023553655.1. Classification (NCBI taxonomy): domain Eukaryota; kingdom Metazoa; phylum Chordata; class Mammalia; order Dasyuromorphia; family Myrmecobiidae; genus Myrmecobius; species Myrmecobius fasciatus. The sequence goes on from JAJPUD010000555.1 coordinate 176,692, forward strand.
AGCGACGACGGCGGCGGGGGAGTCTCGGGGATGACCGTGGCTTTGCCCGTTGGGGTAACGGTCGTTGTCGCCGGCAGGGCCTGAGACACCTCTAAGCCCGTGAGATCCGTTGGGGCTGCCGCGGCCCGGGACAGACAAAGTCGGGGCGGCGTGTGGAGTTCAGGGGTGGCGGTGGCGGTGGTGTGTTGGGGGGAGGGGCTTGCGGCCGGGCCTTGCTGTGTGTGTGCGCTGGGCGGCGGCGAGGCCTGGCGGTGTGTGCTGGTGACCGCGGCGGCGGCCGACAAGAAGCTATAGCTGCAGAAGCGGGAGGTGGCGGCTGCTGTCCTCGTCGTGTTCTGAAGGCGGAGGGACTGTTGCCTGTGGCAGGGAGAAGATGGCGGGGCAGTGAGGGGGCGGCGCCTGCGCCTGGTGACCCCGGTGTGTGAGTGAGTGTGTTGGTGTGTGTGTGCGTGCGTGTGTGAGAGAGGGGCGCCGAGGCCTGGCCCGGGCCTGTTCCCCGCCCCCATCCCGCCGCCTACGACCCCAGCCCCTCCCCCCAGGTGATTCCTGCACACCCACGTTCCTTCCGCGAAAGCCGGGTGGTGGACGCTGGGGTCGGGGCCGAGAACCGGAATCAGCCCCAGGGCCCCGCGTCCGACATGGGGGAAGCGGCGGCCGGCCCCGCCAAGCACAGCGGCAGCGGCGGCAGCGGCAGTGGCAGCGACAGCGGCAGCAGCGGCGGCGGCAGCGGCTACAGCAACATCCGCCGCCACCGCTTGCAGTAGAAGTGTGGAAGCTGATGCATCTCCCGCCCGGCCTGGCGCTGTGATGGAGTAAAGGGTGCAGCCCGCAGAGAAGCAGCCGTCCAGCTCCACACACACGCGCGCACCGGGTCGGGGGGCCTGGACTCCCCTCACCCCTGAGCCTTTCCCCCTCCCCCTTCACCGCCGCACCTTACCGGGGAGGAGGTTGGTAATAAGCGGCGGGAGATGCCGCTGGAGCGAATCCCCCCTGAGCTCCACTAAAGGAGTCTCCCCCGGCCGCACCGCGCACAGGAGCCGCTTCTCAGACTAACTTGGGGCGGAGACCTCTCCCTCCTGTCGCTCCGGCTCTTGCATCCGAGGAACTCGAACACAGTTTTCTTTTTGTCTGAAGTCTCAGGGACTCAGGAGGAGGGGCGCCGGGGTCCCATGTGTGGGAGGATTTCTTCAGCTCCCGGAACTTGTACGGATATAAGTTACTTCTTTGGGCAGAGGTTCAACTTTGTTTTCAAACGAATTCTTGCATCTTGGCCATTGTTCCTTGTCTGGTTACAGAGTTGGACCCGAACTTTCTTTTTAACCAGGAATCATCAGTGTCGAAGTGTCTGCAATGAACCCGGTGAATGCTACTGCTCTTTACATTTCAGCGAGCCGCCTAGTGCTCAACTACGACCCTGGGGATCCCAAGTCATTTACAGAAATTAATAGGCTCCTACCTTTCTTCAGACAATCCCTATCTTGCTGTGTTTGCGGTGAGACTTTTCTTTATTGCTCTTCAGTATAGCTTAATATTTTGAAGTCTTTTCAAGTGTATGAAATGGTAAAAACGAATTTAACAGTTTGGAAGTACAGTAGTTTACATTAGGGTCCACTCTGGTTTTCTTTATTAATTAAGCATTCCGTCACAAAATCAGTATTTTTCTGAAACTTTATAAACATTTTAGTTAGCGTATGTGCTTTCAAGTTTGCATACAACAAACTAAGAAAATTTTTGTGCAGTGGACCTCCTCATTTAAACTAATTTCCTTTCCTTTCAATTTTGTCTTTTTCCAGTAATTTAAAGAGGAACAAAAATATGTTTTTATTCTGTATATATTTCTTGTTAGATAATTCATTACCTTCTGGTCACGTTTTAAATTGCATACTCTCTCGTTTTGAAAGGTTTTCAACTCATTTAAGTCCTTATAGGATTTTATCGTTGAAAAGACCGTTGAAACGATTTTACAAATGTTGAAACTGAAGTCTACTGAAAATCACTTCACATTACATGCTATGTTTGTGGGTGGTGTTTGCTTCAGAGAAAACTTAAGTAGGGCTTCTATTACCTGTATTCTGTCACAAATAGTTGAAGATTTGTGAGTAAAAGGATGATCCCAGGAAGACAGATTACATAGAACAAACACCTTATTTTACTGAAGAATCAGGCCCAAAGAAGTCAAATGATTTATCCCAAAGTTGTACTTGACTTTAAGGCTTATGTACTTTCCTGGAGATCACATCACTTGGATGGTAATTTAGTATTTGTTGTGGGGTTTTGTAGGGCTGTTTTTTTTTTTAATCTTTTTGTAACATAATTACCCCTTGGGCCATTTTGGTTTATTGAAGATTTACTTTTGTTAAAGCTGATAGATTTATACTTTGGGAAGGACTTAGGGATCTGTTTTGACAGTTGAAAAGCCTCTAGGAAAAGGAATTGTCAATGAAAGAAGAACATTATGAATCTACTTTAAAATTCTGTAGGGCAAAGATAGTGGAGAAGACTACTTTAGGGGAAAATAAAAGTTAAACTTCATTTAATTTTATATTGAATTGATCAAGCTGGATAATCAGGACTTGAAATGTAGATCCTTTTGGCTTCTTCTATCTTAAATAAAAGAAGATTTGCATGCATCATGACAAAATGGAAAAATATGTACCTCCAAGAGATTTCACTGTTAGCTTTTTATACGGATTTGCTTAAAACTTGGTTCCTTAACCTTTTGGGATGGATAATCGATTAGAAAAGGAAGATAAGCATAAGAAACATGAAAGTAAGCCTGTCGGAATATGATTAAATATCAGAATGAGTGTTAGCCATTTCATCTTATTGATATAGGGCCTAGTTTCCTACTTGTAAAATCTGTATTGGATAAGCTTTAATATCCCTTCCAATTCTAAAATAATGATTTTAGGCCTGGAGAGAACAGCTTAGCTACAGAATACTTAACTAAATTTTTTTATCGGAGAAGCTTCTTAGTTTTGGTCCAAAACCTTGAGCTTAGGTGGGTAGAGAAGGTGAGAAATATTCAAACAGCTCACTTTTTTTTTACCCTCACCACAACAAAACAAAAGTACAACCCCAACACTGGGACTCAGGAAACTGCAGACAAATCAGGAAAGGTTTCTGTGGTCCTTGATCTTCTATTTTTGGATAAATCCTTATCTTACTCAATTTTCGTGAAGTCTAACACTTTATTAATGTAAACACTTTTCAATAACTTTTTATTGATAATTTTTAAATTAGATTTTTTTTTCTCTCCACAAGATAGTGGTACAAATGAAAAATCTTCTTAAACCAAAGTTTTTTTTCTGAAACAAATGATCTTGAAGATATATAGCTGGACTTTTTCTGAGGCTTTGTCATCCTTAATAACTGGTAACAGGAGGAAATTCTGCTCAATAATGAATCTTTGTAGTTATTCTCTCATGAAACTTTTTTGCCTGATTTCTTATGAAAAAAAAAAAGGCTTATGTATGGTTCCTTTTTTCCCCTTGTGGTATCAAAAAGTAATTGGCGTTCCCTTATCTACTTTTCAGCATAAAATTGCAACCATCTGGTTTTCTGTATCTCCTAGAATCAAGTGCTCTTAATCTGGGTCCATGAACTAAAAATCTTTTGACAAGTCTATTTCAGTATAATTGACTTCATTTGTAATTCTATATATTTTTACTTTGTAAATTTAAAAATGGCTGAGAAGCCATTTGTTCCTGACATAATCAGAGTCTAATGACACAAAAAAGGTTAAGAACCCTTGCTGTAGATTTTTTTTTTGAGTACAGTTACTAACAACACTTGGAGAATACCAAATAATTAGTTGAGATGGTTTTCTGTCATTATTTTACTTGAAGGATTTAAAAAAAAATCTCTTTTCCATTTTGACTCTTTGAATCTTAAAACTAGAGCTAAAAGGATTCTTAGAGGCTTTAACATCCAACTGTTTTTACAGTTGAGAAAAAGAATCTCCAAGAGGTAGTGTCAGATACAGGATTTGATCCCAGGTCTTCTTACTCTTTAGTCTTGTACCAGAAATGGGAACTCTTGTTTGCTCTTTTATTCCCCCCCCTCCATTGCCCCAGTGGTCATTCCTTATATATAGGGAAAACTTTCTGTATCATAATTGTAAAAATTTATTTGATGTTTTTTGAGACATAAGGGTAAATTAAATTCATCTCTTAAAAATAGATTATAACATTTTATTGGATAAATATTTTTGAATTTCATATTATGCTTAGTTAATTGGGGATCAAGGTTTCCTAAATTCAGGCCTCTTCCTTTTCCCCACCATATCTTCCCTCTAAACAAATCTTAGTCTCTTTTCTCAACTTTACCTAAATATGCCTTCCGTTTTCCAGCTTTGCTCTGTTTGAAATACCTTCCTGTTATCTTTCCTTCTCAAAATCTTGAATGCATAGCTCATTAACTCTCTGAAATTTTTTATTCCTGAACTTCCAAGGTGGATAAGATATTTTGTTCTATAGCACTCAGTAACAGAAATATAGCATTTAATACCTTGTATTTTACTTGTTTGGGTATCATCCTTTATTCCTTATGTTTTTAAATCTTTACATATACTGTAAGACTGAATACAATGCCTTGTACATAGATGTGTTAGGTTAGTGAGGGGAAAGTAAGGGATGAGTTGGGAAATGTGTGAAGTGTGTCAGAAGGGACTTTTGATTTATTGGGTAAATACTACTTTTGTCACACATAACCAATTTCTAACTGAAATTGAACTGGTGGTAGTATTGTTTTTTGAGATATTTATAGTTGATTAATTTTTTTCCTAAATCTTTTAACTGGTTTTTACATTTTAAGAGGTTTAAATAGGACAGTGGGAGAAAAATTTTTTTGGATTGTATGTGATCAAAGCAATATTGTCTTGAGTACCTCTGGAATTTTCCTGTTCCTGCTCCAGAGTTAGAGGGGAGGAAAGTATAAGATATCAGAATCTTGAATTTGGTGGCAAACTTAGATTCAATTCCTGTTGCTACATATGTGAACTTACACTTTTCAGTTTTCTCTTCTGAAAAATGAAGGGGTTTGGGGGTAGCTTATGGTTTGCTAGGCTCTAGAGCTTTGAAAATTTTCATTGAATTCCTAATTTCTTGTAAGATGAAGTACATGAATAATTCCTACATGTGTCACATGGGAAAATAAGACAATCCCATGGCGAATATAATTAGCATCTTTTGAAACATCAAGGTCAAAACTGAAGTTGGAGAAAAGGTAGAAAAGTTTATTTTTCTCAAGTTCCAAGAAAGTTATATACAGAATTTTGCTAGAATGTCAGTATCAAATGAGGTAATGCATGTCAGATCTCTTGCAAAATTAAAAGCACTCTGTAGATGTTGTTGTAATTGCCCGAAATACGTAATGAAAAATTTCCTAGCTTTCCACTAAAAGTTATGAAAGAGAAAATTGGTATGTATGAGATAACAGTGGAAAAAGCCCTGAATTGGAAGACAGGAATTTTGGGTTCTAATCTTTGTATTTCCATTAAGTTATGTGGTAAATTATTGAACATCTCTAGGTTTGTGGGGTTTTGTTTTTGTAAAATTTTAGATTTTTTTCTAGATGATTTGCTTCTAAGTACCTTGCCAACTGTAAAATGCTATGGATTTCCTGACCTCTTTCCAGTGTCCTACCCCATTTAAGAAGAAAATTTTGTGATTGATTCTACCACATCTAGTTCCTAGAAGTGTAGGAGTCATCCAATTCATAATTCAAGCTTGGTTTGCTTAAAGCCTTAGATTGGAGTCTATTTAAAAGGTTGAGTTTTTTTTCTTCTGACCTGTGATTTGGTTCTTGTAGGAAACTCTCCATTGAGGAAATTGATAAATTATAAATACCAATATATAGGCAATTATTCTGCATCTTCTAATACTAAAGATAAGTATTCTGGAGTTGTGAGAAATTAACAGCGACTTAGGGCCATTCTTTATAACAACAAGAGCATTTATATATAAAACCTTCTATAGGCTACACTGTACCTTATAGATACAGCATTTGATTCTCTAACAACCCTGGGAGGTAGGTATTATTATTTTCATTTTACATTTGGTGAAACTAAGGCAAACAAATTGAGTTTCCTCAGGTTCACACAGCCAGCTAATAAGTCTGCTTTTGAACTCAGGTCTTAAGTGACTTCAGGCCCAATGCTCTATCTTAACTGCTTCAGATTTGAGGCAAGTCTCCCGAGCTTACCTAGGCCAGATGTCACTCACTAGTTGATTCATCATGGGAATTTAAGACTTGCTTTGTTTTTGACCTAGGCTTGTTAACCCCTTCTTTGGCATCATGGTCTGTCCCTTGAGGACTTACCATAGTGAACTTTACCAGTCTTACTGTAGAAATCTGATCTGCATAGCACACTTCAATTCAGAACTTCCAAATTTGTCTTGAACTCTACAGTAGCAAGTGTGTGCTGCCATTCTCAGAATATACTTTTTTATTGATATTTTTAAAAAATGACTTTATTTTCTCCATATCTTTCTCAAGCTTTTACTTTCTCCCAGAGTGCCATAACTTGTAAGAAAGGGAGAAAAGGGGAAAAAAAGTTCGATAAACCAGATATTTGTGTAGAGGAACAGGAGGAAGTATTGCCCCATGTCTCTGGTTAAATTTGTTCATTTCAGTTTAGAAGTGGTTTGCATTTCATTCTTTTCTATTCACCTTGTAATTAGAGTATATATTTTTCTGGTTCTGTTTACCTTTTTTATGTTTCAATTTATTAATGCTTCACCATTCTTATCTATTATCATACTGCAATCTGTTTAGCCATTCCCCAGTCAATAGGCATCTGTTGTTCTCCCTCCCTCTCCCTTCTCCCTCTCTTCTTGCCCTTCCCTCTCTTCTTCCCCCCAGTTCTTTGCTATCACAGAAAATACTGCTATAAATATTTTGGTGTAATTACTCCTTTCTTTTTGTCATTGATTTCCTTGTCATTGTGCCTTGTAGGAGATCTGGAGATTGGGATTCTCTAGGCAACAGTGCCTTCGGCACAAAGTAGAGTGCTGGACTTGGAGTTCAGAAGTTCTGAATTTAAATCTCTTCTCAGATACTGCCTAGCTGGGTGACCTCTGAACTAGTTACTAAATTTCTGCCTGCCTCAGTTTTTTTTTTACCTGTAAAAAAATCAACAATAATAGCACCTATCTTACAAAATTGTGAGGACCAAATGAGATAATATTTGTAAAAAGTGTTTTGCCCTGCATCTAGCATCAAGTAGGCACTTGATAAATGTTTCTCTTCCCCTTCCTTTTAGGTCAAAAGAAATGGATCTTTTAGTCACTTCCATGCACAATTCCAGATTGCTTCCTAGAATAGCTGTACCAATTCACAGCTCTACCATCAGTGCATTAGTGTACTATTTTGCACATTTCCTCATCACTGACTACTCCCCATCTCTTGTTGGGTATCAGGTGAAACCTCAGGTTGTATTTGCATTTCTCTTATTAGTGATTTAGGGCATTCATTCATTCATTCATATAGTTGCTTATAACATAATTTTTTTTTGACAAATATTGGCTCATTTTTTGACTCATTTATTGGAAATTTTGTTTAATTCAATATCTTAGTAGAAATACATTTTATTTATTCTTTACATCCATAATTTAATTTGAAATTTACTTTTCTCCAGATGTACTTAAATTTTATTCCTAAAATCACAGTCATAGTTTTTAAAAAAAACATTAAAATATTTAGATTGAACTCAAATGTGAAGCATCATTTACTTTTGAATACTTTAAAAATCTAAGTTAAGAAATAGGGCAAGTTATAGTAGAGTAAAAGCTTGATTCCTCCTCTCCCCCCCCCCCCCAGTTAATTATTGACAATAGACCTGTTTGGAGTAGATGTTAATTATCTTGACTTCTCAGTAAGCATTTATCAAGCACCTAGTATGTGCCAGTCATAAAAGCATAAAAATGGCAATATCTTTAGGAAGTCACATTTTACTGTGGCAGTTAAAAGTAAATAAAGGATGGATTTTTATATGTATGTATATACACATATATCTATATAAACAATGGTTTTGTAGTATGTGCTACCAAATTGGAGGAATCAGGAAAAACCTCTTGAAAGATATGTAGCTGAGGGAACTTGGGTTTCCAAAAGATAGAGGGTGAAGAGGGAGAAAATTCCAGATATGGGTAAATAGTCTCTGTATGCAAAGGCAACTAGGAGGAATAGTGAATAGAGTATTCTTGGCCTGGAATTTAAAAGACCTGAGTTCAAATCCAGCCTCAGACACATATTAGCTGTGTGATCCTAGACAAGTCATTTCACCTCTGACTACCTTATTCCAGATGGCAAGCCACCAAAGTATCTTTGTGAAGAAAACCTCATGGACAGTATTAGTATGCTGTAGTCCACAGGGTCATGAAGAGTTGGACATGGCTAGACAACAGCAAGCAAAGACATTGGAAGTGGTATAATAGGTATGAGGAACAATGAGTAGACCAGTTTGTCAGGAAGGTAGAGCATGAGGTGAGGGGAAAGGAAGGATTAAATAGGTTATCTGCCTCTCAGGATAGAGCCAGATGGTGAAGAGCAGTTAATTTACAGGAGAGAAGTTAGCAGTTTATCATGGCTACTGTAAGGAATCCCCTGAAATCTTCTTTAGCAGCAGAGTGACTTGTTCAGATCTGTTTTTTAGGAGTTACTCAGTTTGGCAACTTACAGAGATGATAGAGATGAAAGTATAAGTTTCTTGAGGTCAGGGATTGTTTTGCTTTTCTGTTTTGAATTTGAAGAGAGCAGGGATTATCTTTTGCTTTTCTTTTCGTTTCCTGGCCTTAGCACTGTTACCTGGACCACCATAGACCTAATAAATATTTGTTGGCTATTGATTACTTAATAAATGCTGGTTGAATGGTTGGTGCAGGTGGGAATGTCTGATAGGTAGCTGGAGATTTGAGATGAAGTTGGGTTGAAACTAGTGCTTCTTTTAGCTTGGGGCATTCATGTTCACAAACTGGAAGAATTTTATGGAAGTTGGATCAGCTGAGAAGGAACTACAAGATTTCACTGTTTTTGGCAAAAAGCATTGAAATATATAGTTCCTGTCCTCCAGGATAGTATATTTATATATATTTACCTATATACATACAGCTTCAGAGATGAAAACATGTTTGAGTGGGATGATTTGGTTAGAATTGAAGTCTTCCTGTTTAGAAGCTGATGGAGAGGCTACAGAAGGATAAATTAGTCATATTGTGGAGGACCCTGAATGTCTAGATAAGTAATTTGCATTTTATTATGCAGAACTATAAGAGACTATTGAAGTAAAAGTTATGACAAGATTTAATCTGATTGTGAAGTACTGAATGAATCAATGGGGAAAAGACTAAGGCAGGGAAATAATTTATATCTTTATTATTATTAGGCAGGAAGCATTTTTATGAAGTTCATTTTTACTGGTTCTGTACTGGCATGTGAAATAAAGCTTCTAGGCTAGTATTAGTTAAAGGAATGAGGAAACAAAACATTTTTGAGGAAGAATTGAGAAGACTTTAAAAAGTCATTAAATGTTGTACACAAGGAATTGGAAGAAATCAAAGATGACTTAAAGGTTCATAACTAGGTGAAAAAATGTCTTAATAGCAACTGAAGCAGTGTTTAGGGAAAGAAGCAGTGCTTGAGGAAATGGGGGAAAAGATTGATTTTGGTTTTATGTGACTTGAGGGTGAAATGATGGATGTCCAACTAGATCAGACTCTTTTGGCAGTCTAATAAAGTTTGTATTCATAAAATAAAATACAGTAAGATTAAAAAGGAAACTATTGAAATATAGTTCTCATAATATTGGAGGAAAAAAAAAAACACCAAACCAACCCATGAACCCTAAGTTAAAAGCTTCATTCTATTACCAATGTGCCTTTGGGTAAAATATTGTTTTTTACCCTATTTTTTTTGATCTTCATTTGTAAAACTGATAATTTTAAATTAAATTGGGGATTGCAGGATTGCCCTGCTACATGTTTTTGTTTTGGCTGGGAGCTAAGAATGTTTTTTACATTTTAAAAAAATTATTCTAATTAAAAATATAAAAACCATTTTTAAGCCTACTGGCAGTGCAAAAGGAATTTCCAATCCTGGGGCTATATTGCCTTTAAGGGTTCCTTTTATCTCTTGCTCTGATTCTTTGTGACACTGGTGTTTAGGGGTGAGGACAAAGATGTTTATTGAGAAATCATCATAGGTTATTATTGAAGCTATAATGTGGCTTAATCATATAGAACTAAAGATTAAAGTTGTTTCTTCACAGTTCTTATGAGTAGTAGGTATTGTAAATAATACCCCCTTTTTGTAGATCCTAAAAACTAAGGCATTGACTTGCCAATTTTTATTCATTTGTTAAAGTCTGAGAGAGAATTTGAACACAAGCTTGTTGACTTCTGAACCAATGCTCTTCCCTAGTTCATGTTCAGTTCCCGAGAGTGTGGAGATGGTGAAGACCTAATTTTAGTATATGCCTACTATTTCAGTGCAGGAAAATTAAGCTAACAAAGGAAATTGGAGGTAGTGATCCTACTGTAGTGCCAAAAGAGATGGCATAATGTCCAAGAAGCCAGAGATGGAGAGTTAATCAGGGTCAAAGTATTCAACATAGGAGAAGCTGTAGAGAAATTGTGAATATGGACTGAAAGACAAATAGTATTTAATGATTAGTACTTTCTATTACCCTTTTAGAGTGCAATTTCAGTAAAATGGTGGGGATAGTAGTCATTTTTCTTTATGATAATTTCATTTTTCTGGTTGCTTTTTAACAATTTAGCCCAAGTCAAATGACTTGGGAGATACCAAGAAGGATATACTGCTGAGGAGGAGATGCAAGATGAATTTGGCCAGTGTCCCAGGATATTGAGAGTGATGTGTGGTATATTTTGTTAAGAGTCCTCAGTAAAAATTTGAATGAATGAGTATTGGGAAACAGAAATGTGTGAGAAAATGTATATAATGTGGTGAGTGACAGTAGCATAAAAAAAAATTTAGTGGTTAGAAAATGATTTCATGTAAGGAAACTAGTTTTCAATTAAAAAAAACTTCTTGAAATTATTTTATGTTCTGTTTAATGTGTTAAACAAAATTTGCATAGTTATTGCTTTGCTTTGTTGTAGACCTTTGGCTGATTTCTGTTTTTTTTCCTCTTGTCATTCTCTAGGCTTATCAGAGTATTCATCATTTTCATTTTATCTCATGATTGTACAATATTGTCATCTGTTGTTTGTTTTTAACTATTTTGACTACTTTAGTTTGTCTTGTGTTCTTTCTTTTACCAGTATAATTCTAAGGGCTCCATTTTCAGCTCCCTACAGTTACTTTTTGGTTGATTGTCTGTTTCTGTGAATCATCATTTATACTGTGATCTTTTATTAGTTCTTTTGTTCTTACATCTTCATTTTGACTTCTGATTCTTTTTTAAAATTAAATTTTATTTATTTTTAATTAGTAAAATCCATTTTCTTTTGCCCCAGTTGAAAAAAGAAACAATACCCCTGCACAAATATATAGTCAAACAAAACGACTGTATTGGTTAGCTCAACTCCAAAAAAAAAGCTCATATTTCATTGGGTTTTCTGCTTCTTTATTAGGAAGGGTGGTAGGTAACATGTTTCATCATTAGAATTCTGGAATCATAGTTGGTCATTACACTGAATAGAGTACTACCTAAGTTTTTCAAAGTTTTGTCTTCATGATACTGTTCTCATTGTATAAATTGTTCTTCTGGTTCTGCTGATTTTAATTGTCAGTTTATACAGTTCTTTCAGGGTTTTCTGAAACTTCTCTCATACATTATTTCTTTACAGTATTGTACTATTCCATTGTCTTAATATACTATAATTTGTTCAGCCATTCCCCAATTGTTAAAATCCCAGTTTGTAGTTCTTTGCAGCTCACAAAAAGATCAGTAAATATTTTTGTACATTCTTAATTTAGAGTTTGTTTTGCTTAGGTCTTATTCCTCCATTAACTTATCCTTTGTCTTAAGACCTTTCCTCTTTTTTCCTCTTATTTCCCCTGTTTTGCATATGTGTATTTTTTTTATTTTTGAATAGGTTAGATGAGAGTGAGGTTCTTGATCCTAAACCTTTTTCCTCCTCAACCTGCTTCCCTACCCTTTTCTCCTCATTTTTTTTTCTACTTGAATCCCCAAATCATGAGTTAATTTCTCCCACTTTTCCTCTTATCTTTTCCCTTTCCTTTCTTTTAAAAATTGACATATTAAAAAACATTCTCTGATCCGCTTGTCTTATTCCTTTATTATCGTTTATGAGGAAAAAGTTTTGAGTAGACGTATATTTTCTCCTCATATTAGAAAGTAAGCAATTCATCCTGTTTTGCCCCTTACTTGTTTGTATTTACCATTTCATGTTTCTCTTGTTTTAGAGTTTGTTTTCAGCTCTAGTCTTTTCATCAAGAATGCTTGGGAAGTCCTCTATTCCATTATAATTCCATTTTTTCCTCTTGTAGGAATATATCCAAATTTTCTGGGTAAGCTGTTGTTGGTTGTGAGTTTATATTGGTCACCATCTGGAATATTATGTTCTATGTTCTCTTAAGAGTGGAAACTGTATATTTGTATATTTCTGACTCAGGCTTTTTGATACTTGAATTCTGATTGTTTGCAGTATTTTTTTGATGTAGATGATTTGGATTTCAATTCATGTTCTTAGGAATTTTTATTTTAGAGTTTCTTTGAGATAGTGACTTGGAGATTTTTCTAGGTTTTACTTTCCTCTAAGAGATCTGGGCAGTTTAAAGATTTTTTGAAATGTGATGCCTCTTTTCTTTTGGTTATGACTTTCAGATAGTCCAGTGATTCTGAAATTCTTTTTCTTTGATCTTTTTTTTTAGGTCAGTTGTTTCTGACTTAAAACTTTACATTTTCTTCTGTTTAGTCATTAACTTCTATTTGGGCTGTTTTAATTTTCACTGGGCAAAGTTTTATCCTCTTGTGCCAAATTGTTAATTCCCTTTCCAATTCTTTCTTTCTAGCTCTCATTTCTTTTCTTTCCCCTCCTCCCATTTCATTTTAGACTTTTAAAAATTCTTGCATTGTCTCTTTTAGTAATTCTAGCTGAATTTGTGCCCGTGCTGTGTTTTTCTTTAAGGTATTGCTTGTAAATGTTTTTTAAAATACCAGTCTTTTCTGGCTTTGTGTCTTATGTGTCCCAATTACCATAAGGATTCTTTATGATATACTTTTGTTTGTTCTTCTAGCCTATTTTCTTACTTCTCACATAATCCTGTTGCTGCTGCTTTGGGGTATTGAGTCTTGTGTGTACTTCTGTATTTTAGAGATAATTTGGCCTGGGGACCTGAAAGCTTTCTGTGCATCCAAAGTTCTGATTTGGGCCAAAATCTGATGAGCCACCTGGAAAACCCTGCTAATTCAGTGACAGAACTGCAACTTGGGAGTGGGTAGTGATCAACAGAATTCCCAGATAGTATCTATTCCTTATGTCCCTCTTTGCTAGATCTGGGACCTCCTCTTGCCATGATACACAATCTTTGCCTTAGCTGGAGTGAAATTTTCTTTATCTCTCTGGAGGAGTGTTAAAAGGGAGGGAAGGAGAGAGACAGACAAACACACAGAGAGAGGAAAAAGATAGTGTGAGAGAGAGAAGCTTGCTCTACTTCTTGCCTACTCTGTCCTCTCATTTTATGTTTCAATAGTTGCTCAGTTTGCTATAAGTCATTTTTAACTTTTCCATGCAACAATAATAGTATGTTCTTAATGCTTTAAGATTTGCTGCATTATCGCATTTTATCCTCAAATCACAACAGAGGAGGAAATTGAGGTGAACAGGTCAAATGACTTTTCTAGGGTCACGAAGCTAGTAAGTGTTTGAGACTGAATTTGAACTCAGGTCTTCCTGACTCTAAGCCCAGTGCTTTGTTCATTTCACTATCTAACTCTCGTTTAAATAACTTTTTACTTTCAAAACATTTCTTTGATTCTACTTAATTGAAACTAATAAGGTTTTTAATTAATGCATATCTGACCGCTTCTGTCATTTTTTCTTCTATTCTAACTTATCCTTGAAAGTTGTAAAGTGTTTTTTCATTTTATCTCTGCCCAAACCATAGAAATACAACAATCTTGAATTTCCTCAGAGTAGAGGATAAAGATTGTTTCTGACCATTTTAGCTATCTGTTAATGCTTTTGTCATCTCAAAGTCATTTTTGTATGTAGTGAACATTGCTTATCAGACATCTGCTAAAATTCTCCTATGGTAACATGGTGTTAAAGCTTGTTTGAAAACAAAATTCAGGTTTCTTTTTATATTGTTTTGCATTTTTCTTAAGTTCATAAACTCATGAGTACAATAATTTTATGTGTAATATCTGCAATGATATGTGGGTACTGTATCTTTAATACACAGTAGCTATTGAGTGACCACTACTTGGTGCTGTGGTAAAGTGCTAGGCCTGGATTCAGGAAGATGTGAATTTGAATGTGGCCTCTATGCTGTGCGATGTTGGATAAATCATTTGATCTGTTTGCTTCAGTTTCCTCCACTATAAAATTGGGATAAAAATAGCAACTATCTTGCATGTTGGTTGTAAGGATCAAATGAGTTATTTGTTTAAAAAAAAAGGCATTTAAGACTAACAACATCTGGCACATAGTTGATGCTTTATAAATAATAATTATTGCTTCTAGAGCCACAACAGGATAGTGACTTGTTCAAGGTCACAAAGGAGGTATGTAGCAGAGCCAAGATTCAAGCCCATGTTGTCAAGTTTTCTTTTTCCTCTTCCACAAAACTACACAAAAATTTTCTGGGCATTCTGTGTAATAAAGCCCTTTAAGTATGTCAGTAACTAAACTTTAAATGTGGTCTTGTATTGCATTGTTTTAATTATTTAGAATTTTGATGAAGATATAGTCAAGTTGAACATTTAGGATAGAAATCCAGTATAATGAATGTACTTTCGTTATGGAATCAGAGGACTTGGGCTCAAACTTGGACTTAATCCTCTGAAACTAGGGAAGTCACTCTCTTTGCACATTGGTTTCCCTATCTGTAAAAGAAAGAGCTTATACAAGATAACATCTGAGATATTTTCCATTTCAATCTCTGTGATTTCCACCATGATTAATAAATGAATAAAAATACTATTTAAACAAAGTTATTATATTTTTCTAAGGCATAAGTTTCAGGGACTAGTGTTATTTTCTATACTGGTAGCAATTGAACATAGTATTCAGTTGGTCTTTTGCACTTTGCTGATAGAAAAATAAATTTGATATTAAAATTTTTGATTAATTTCAATGTTAAGAGCAGTCATATTTTTGGGAAATAATACTGATTAAATGATAACTTATACATCGCTAAAGGTAGGTTGATAATACATCCACATTTTGTGAGCTTGATTCTTTTACAATATCATTGTTCTGAAACTTGATACTTGGCTGTTTTATTTTTTGGTTGACCACAGCTGTAGCTGTGATGCCAGTAACTTGTGGTTATTTGCTTCTCTTCCCTTCTCCTGTATTATAGAATCACAGATATTTAAAAGACCTTGGAGAGATTATTTAGTCTTCATTTTCTTCCCAGTATTAAAAATAAAAAATACAATTTAAAAATGTGATGGGTAGCTCACTACTTAATTCAGACAGCATGTTTCATTAATTAAAAATTTCTTGCTTATATGAAAATGAAGTGTCTTCAGAAATTTTGAAGATAATTGTCATATATACCATTGATTTCTAGATGAAACATTTTTAATTAACTCAATAATATTTCATATAAGTATTTTCCAGTATACTTATTCTGCCTGCCTCTTCTTAAATAAAATATTGAGGTAAAGAGCCTTAAATCTACGGTGTTACTCTAGATGTGGCATGGTCACTGCAGAATACCATAGGATTGTCACTTGCCATGATAAAATGGACACTACATGCATTAATGCAGTTTAAAATTGCATTAAAGTTTTTTTTTAGCAGTGACATATGGTTCTTATTTTAAGTTTATGGTTAATACCTTCTGGTTCTTTTTACATGAACTTAAAAAAAAACTTTAAATAATATTTTATTTTCCAAATATGTAAAGATTCATTGGATTGACATTTGTTTTTGTAAGATTTTGTGTTCCAAATTTTTCTCCCTGCTTCCTTTTATCCTCCCCTCCCCCAAAGACACAGAGTAATTTGATATAGGTTAAATATGTGCAAGGTATACTTTTTTAAACATACATTTATATATTTATCATATTGTGCAAGAAAAATCAGGTCAAAAGAGGAAAAAACCATGAGAAAGAAAACAAAAAGTGAAAACACTATGCTTTGATCCATATTCATTCTCTATAGTTATGTGAACTTTTCTAAATTAGATGTCCCTATATTTATGTGCTTTATTTTTTGAGCCTAAATTCAGGATTTTACATTTATTTCTGTTAATTTTTTTCTAGCTTTGAACTATTCTTTAATTCAATTAAAAAATCTTTAACATCTACTGTATATAAAGTAGTATGTAATAGGTGCTGAAGGAATTACAATATTGAATGAGGCAATTCCTGACCCAATGGTGCTCCATATTTAATATTTAGGTAAGACTCTGGTGTTGATAGTTGATAATAAAATAACATGTAAGTGCATGAGAGAAGAGTAAAAAAAAAAAAAGAAAAGAAAAGAAAAAAGTACTGTGAGATCTATTGGGGAAAAAGGTGTAATTACTGATTTGAGGGAGGAGTAAAGGGTAATCAAGGAAGATTCAAGATTTACATTAATTCAAGTTTTGGTTTTAAAAGGTGACTAGACATTCACTAGGGAAAGGAGGGAAGTGAGAACATTCCAGGAAGACTTAGTATTCTGAATATCATGGATATGTTAAAGTGCAGAGTGTGTTTTTCAGATGGATCATAGCCCAGTTTGAAATTTAGAGTACCTTGAGATAAGATTGCAAATGATGACATATAAGATTGTTGGAGAGCAAGAGAGTTGGAAAGTCATTCAGTTTGAAGATATTGAAGACTTTTGAGCAAAAGACTAATATGACCATATTTTTGTTTAAGGAAAATTATGAAGCCTGATGAATTAGAGGGAAGAGAGTGTAAAGGTAAAAATACTTTTTAGAAGTTGTTATAAGTGTTTGTACCAGGGCGATGACAATGGGAATGCAATGGAAAACACAAGTATAAGACATTTAAAAATAAGAGCAATTGAACTTCTGTACCTCTTTGATATTAAAAAGTGAAAGAGTGTGAAGAATTAAGAGATAGTATTAAGAACATGAGAGAAAGGATGAATGGTGGTTCACTAGAGGGAAATAGTGGTGTCGTAAGGTGAACAATTTTAGAGAAAGTTAATCTCAATCTTCCTTGGACATTTTGAGTTTGGGAATACATTTATTATTTGGAAAGATGTTTGTAGACAGAATTGTGGAACTTGGAAAAACCAGATAGCTTTCTCATAGATTTTAAGAAAGGTAAAAGTTTAAATCATAGATTTAGAAATTTGAAAAGAGATAATAGTTTAGTAAGTAGGAGAGGGTATAGAGAAATTAAAACATGGATGAGGACCAGAGAAGCCTTACCCACATAAGGAATCAGGAAAAATAAGTCCAGTGCAGGAGATGGAATGGTAAGGTATGGAGAGAACAGAGAATATACAAAAACAAAGGTTCTGCAGGAGTATCATATACTCTTGAAAGGTAAAAGATGTCTAGGACTGATGGCCATTTGATTTGGTGATAAGGATATAGAATCTTTGAAGAATAATTTCAGTAGAAGGGAAGGAATAGGGCAACAGACAGATTGAGAAGTACTTGACTGGATCCACAATGATAAATTTTGGTTCTTTTATACCTAGCCCTCAAAAGTTCACCTGCAAATTTGATGAGCACATACAAACTCAGACAAAGCTCTCCTATGTTACCAGAAACCTGTATTTTATTAAATACATTTTTTTTAGGATGGTAATTAGTTAACTTGAATGAAGCCCATTCAAAAATTTTCCAAATTGAAATCCTTTTATTAATCAGTACTTTTAGGGTATTATGATTTAGTTGCTATGTCATTCAACTCTCTTTTTTCTATCTTGCTTACAAATATATGAGGAATTTAGGTAAATACTTTGTATAAATCTAGTTATGCAATAGCTGCAATCTGACCTCCCAATCAAACTTCAAAGGCCAATGGCTTATTTTGGCATAACTTGTTCATAGAGAATCTATATATTTTCTTAAGGAGTCACCTTTTCAAAATTTAATTTCTATGAAAAAAATCTTTTAGATTAACAAATGGTTTCTTTCCTACTTTTCTCTATCCCCATGGGAGGAAGGGGAAGGAAAAACAAAATGTAAAAATGTGCAGTTAGGCAAAACATTCCCTCTGGCCATGCAATGTATTTTGTATCTTGAGTATATTACTTTTCTTTTTAGGAGACAGTTATTACATTAAATTATCCGTACTCTGGAATATGGTTAATCAGAGTTCTTAAGACTTTCATAGTTGTTTTTCTTTACGGTGTTGTTATTGTATCAATTAATATTCTATTTCTTCTCATATCATTTTGCATCAGTTTACACAAATTTTCCTAAGTTTTTTTGAAGCCATCCCTTTATCATATCTCATGATGATATAAAGTTCCTTTACTTTATATGTTCAGCCTTTGTCAAATTGATGACCCCACATTTAATTTCTTGATCTCTACAAAAATAGCAGCTATTTGTATTTTTATACATTTGGATCCTTTTCTTCTTTGACTTTTTTTGGAGTATAGACCTGGAGTGGTATCACTGTCAAAGGATGCTCAGCTTAGGAACTTGGGACATAGTTTCAAATTGCTTTTTCAGTATGACCAATTTCCCAATCTGTATTAATTTGCCTGTTTTTCTGCAGCTCTTCCAACATTTGTCATTTTCCTTGTTAGTCAGCTTTGCTTAACTGAGGAGTATAAGATTTGCTTTAATTTGCAATTCTCTAATTGTACCATTTTTCTTTTGACTATTAATAGCTTGGATTTCTTCCTTTTTAAATTTGCCTGTTTGTTTTTTTTTTTTTTTTTTTTTGATTCTTCATGGAATAAGAAACATCCTTTGAGCATTATATAAAATGGCTCATTTTATATAAATTTTGGATCAGTTCTTAAAACCAACCTTAGAAATATCTTAGAAATGAAGTCTGTATCAGAAAAATAAGCTGTAAAGATTTTTCCCCCCCAGGTTAAATGTTTTCCTTCTTATTTTAACTGATCAACCTACACTTTTTTAAAATCTTAATTTTTTTTTTCAGTTATATAGCTCCTTCTTTTCTCCCTCTTTTCCTACCTTTTTCCTTCAGGTTGAAAAACAAAAAGAAAAACTAAATCCTTATATCAAATAGACAAAATGAATCCTTTTCTATGTCCCCCAAAAATGTATTTCTCATTCTGCACCCTGCATTCATAACATTTCTGTTGGGAGGTGGGTAGCATGTTTCATCATGAACTTTTTGTGTTTGGTTGGTCATTTCTTTGACATGAGTGTTAACATCCCTGATCTCTTTTAAGAAAGAAGAGAATGGTGTGAGTGGGGAGTGTGTTTAGTATCATTGTTCTAGATTTGGTGAAATCTGCTTTTTGACTTCCTGTCCCCTTCTTTTGTCCAGAAATCAACCACAATTCCTAATTTTGATAATTCATATCTTTTGTCTTTTTGAGATCCACTCTTCAAATTGGGTTTGACTTAGTGGGACTTAACCCCTCTCTTCTCTTTATTCTATTTCTCTTTTCTCTCCTATTCCCAGTTTTGTGTTTGCATGTTCTTCCTTCTTTTGACCAGGCCTAATGTGATGAAAGGTTTGGATGTTGCCTTCTTTATCTACATTTTCTTCTGTTTTTCACCCCACCTGCCTGGGTTAATTTTTTTGACTCTTCCTCTCTCTCCTTTCCCCCTAGTATACACAGGTAGTTAGTGGCCCAGTAAATAGAGTGCTGGGTCTGGTTTAAATCCAGCCTCAGATACGTAACTAAATTTGTGACCCTGGGCAAGTCTTTTTATTTATGTCTGCCTGTTTCCTCAATTGTAAAATGGGGATCATAATAGTGCCTATCTTTCAGGGTTGTGAGGAACAAATGAGGTCATGTTTGTATTATTAAGCACAGTACCTGCCACATACTAGGAAATATAGAAATGTTTTTTCTTTTATTACTAAATAACAACAAAATAAAGCTGTTTCTTTGAAAATGAGCAAAAGCAGGTATAATTCAGTTTTCCTTTTAATATTTGAGTGACCTTAAGCAAGCCCTTTAACCTTTCTGTGTCTCGTTTCCTTATTGATAAAATGGAGTGATTGAAGTGACATCTTAAATTCTCTTTCTATTCCAATCTATGATTCTAGAGGTCAGAAGTTATTCTGAAGTCAGGAGGAACCATCCAGAAAGCTAGAGGTGAGGTAGTGGCATCTAGACGTCACAGTGGATAAGAGTGCTGGACGTGGCACCAGGACGACCTCTTCAAATTTGGCCTCAGACATTTTTAATTGGGTGACCCTAGGCAAGTCATTTAAATTTTCTCAGCATCAGTTTCCCATCTTTACAAATGGTATTAAAACAGTGCTTACTTCATAGTATTGTGTGGATAAAATGACGTTTATGAAGTGCTATGTAAAGTGAATTATTATTAAAGTTAGTTGTCTGGGTTCTAGTTTTGGTTCTGCTACTGTGTTTTGAGGTAAGTAGATTAGTTTGCTCACATGCAAATGATGAGGGGTTGAACTACTTGATGTCTATTTACTGTGGGCCAGTCGTACCTGAGAAATATGTCAGATGTATAGAACACTCTATCAAGGATTTTTGTTGGCATTGAACCTTTTCAGGTAGTACATATCAGTTTTTAGCTAGTTGGCTATGTATAAGACCAGTAGTGTTTTCAAGACTTAATGAGTGTCAACTTAAGGTGAGTATAAATTGTGATTTTTGTTAGGTAAAGAATATATTTTTGTGAGTGAAAAGAATGTGAGGCTCAACTCCTGGTAATTCTCTCCCCCCTTTCTTTTGGTAGATGGGAGGAAAAGGCAATAAAACATTTTATTTATACCTGGTATATGCAAGGCATTGCTAAGCAATTATTATCTCTTTTTCTATTTGCAACATCATATTGTGATTGTTCCCATTTTAAAGCTGAGGAACCTGAAGCAAAGACAGATGACTTGTCCAAGGTCACATAGGGCATTATGCTTTATTAACATTTTCATTTTAAAGGCCAAGAACCATATCCTGTTTAGATGAAGCCTTAGTGAAGTTGCCACCTAATTTATGAGCAACAACAATGAAACAGCAGCTGATATTTAGTACCGTTATCCATAATTTTCTGCTAGAAATGGTGGAAAGCTGAGTAGCTTGATATGTGACCTTTAACTTCAAGAAGTTTACTGTCTATTATGATATCTACTAAGATGAGAAATAACAATTCAAAGCAGCTCATGCAAATTTCAGATCAGTAGTTAGCATTCATTTAGTACATGCTACGGGAAAGATTCCTCAAATTGTGGTATATGTCACAGAAGAAGTAGACTGAAAGCTGGGCTTGGTAGAAATGGTACTAAATCAGTGGATAATATGCAAGTGTAAACAATGAATTGGGCTATGTTAAATTCACTCATCTGTGAGCAGACCAGTTAGCCTATTAGAGGGTTCACATAGAATAATGGAAGCAAAATTGGTAATGTATTTTAAGCAATATAAAATTTCTTGAAATTTTGAAACCATGGAGAGAAAATATTTTGAAAAAATTAGAAATCTTGGGAAAATATTGAAATAATAAAGTTTTTTTTTTGTTTTTTTTTTTTTTTTGCTTTTTGCTGAGGCAATTGAGGTTAAGTGACTTGCCCAGGGTCACACAGGTAGGGAATGTTAAGTGTCTGAGACCAAATTTGAACTCAGGTCCTCCTGACTTCAGGGCTGGTGCTCTATCCACTGTGCCACCTAGCTGCCCCGAAATAATAAAGTTTTTAAAAACATTATCAGTCCTAGTCATAGGCTTAATTTTAGAACTGAATGGAACCACAGAAATAAGCTAATGTATATAATTCAGGTATCTAATTTTAAAAAAAGAGAACACACCCCAAATTACTTTGATCAGGCACACATAGCATCATCTTTGGTAGATAATTGAAAACTATATAATTCAGGCAATTACACATTTATAATTAACTTTCATTTTTATTTTGTCAAAACAATATTTGCACACACAGCAGAGCAGTGTTATGTAAAACCATTTTCAGCCTATTTTTTTGCCACTTGGTTTCTCTTTTGAAAGAAGTAAACAATAAATTATATTACTTTCAGAACTTCAGAACTTTATCCTGTTTTTTTTTTTGGCTGAGGCAATTGAGGTTACAGTGACTTGCCCAAGGTCACATGGCTTGTATCTTGTTTTGTGCCTTTCAAAAATATTTAATAATGGCACTCTCTTTTTGAAAAAATAAAACCACCACTGTTCTTAACACTAGTCCTTAACTTCCTTTCCCCTCTCCCCCATTAAAAATTGAGAGAGAAAATATTCTTTTGACAAATGAGCATAGTCAAGCAGCATGAATTTACAGTGGCTAAGTCTTAAATCTATCACTCCTTTGTTAAGAGATGGGTAACTTGCTTTGTAGGTTATTTAGAGATATGGTTGGTCATTGTAGAGCTTTTTGGTCTTTCAAAATTGTTTTTCTTTACTGTGTTATCTCTTTTACACTTGTTCTGCTCATTTCATTGTCAATTCATACTACCTACGATTCTCTGAATTGTTTTTTCCTTTTATTAAAGTGCTTTAATTTTCCATTATATTCATATTCAAAAATTTGTTCTGTCATTCCCCAATTGTCTGAGAGGTCTTTTTCTTTTCTTTTCTTTTTTTTTTTTTTCTTCAGACTTTTAAAAGTACTAAATAAGTTTAATCCTAAAGAATTTTTGGATCAAAAGATGAAATAGCAACGATAAATATTTTAATCAAAGAAAATGAAAGCAATGACATGACATTTCAAAGCTTTTATAATACAATAAAAACAGTCTTGAGAGGAAAATTTTTATTAAAAAAAATAATAAATATGGAAAAGGAATACAATTACTTATAAAAGCAACCATACTTCAAAAAAATAAATGCAATTGATAACAAAAATTTTAAATTTACAAATAAACTAGGAATTAATTACTAAGTTTATTATGCAAATGTAAAAAAATGTAAAAAAATTATAATTGTTTTAGAAAACAGCAGAACAAAAAATACATCCTGAAAATCAAGACACAGTGAATTAATTAAAAAAACATTTAATTGATCGACTAATAACAGTAGAATCCAATTTTTGAATAATTAGTAAAATTTATAAATCACTAGCTAATCTTTTTTTAAAAGGAGAAACATAAATTTCTGATATAAAACACTGACAAAAAGAATTCCCAATAAAAAGGAAACAGAAAATTATTTTAAAAAACTTTTGTTCAATTAACACATTATTTAAAAAAAACTGAACTTAAATGAGGATAAATTTTACAATTTTTTTTAAAAAAAACAAAATAGCAATACAATAAAGTAGAAGATTAAATGCCCTAAGTTAGGAAAACGACATTGAACAAACTACAAAGGAACTGCTAAAAGAGTAGGAGTGGTGGGATTATTTATAATGGATTGGATTTATAAGTAAATTCTATCAAACATTTAAAAAAACCAATATTAAATAGAAAAAATTTAAACAAATTTTTTTTTAAATAAGATTGAGAGGCAGAGCCAATGTGAAGGCAGGGACTTGCTTGAGCTCTCCACAGAACCACTCCAAATACTTTTAAATAAGACTCTAAACAAATTTTAGCACATAAGAACCTGAGAGGTCTTTTTCAAGACAAAGTTTCTGAAGCTGTGGCTCCCAATCCCTTTTAAGGTTGTATAATTGAATGTGGAGGTTGCAACAAAGTTGATAAAAGAGTAAAAGGTTTCTAACTAAGGCAATGACCAGAAATTCAAAATCGGATGGGTAATGAATTTGAGGTGTTTCTAACAGAGCTTGCCTATGTTGCATTGGGTGACATTGCAGCCTTGCTTCTGAACTTACAATATGTGTATTTTGCACATTGCATGCATGAACGCTGCCAGAAACAGCTTGGCTCAGATTTAAGACAAGGTCAAGTAAAAATTTCTGTGGAAGAAAGGGGTCCCAAGTGGAAAAAGTTTTAAGAAGCACTTCTTTAAGTAGGACCTTAGATTGTAGTTATTTTTGTTCTTTTTCTCTTTTTATCCTATAATCTATTTCCAAATATGTTTAATTTTTTGGTAAAAAAATGGAACAAACCATTTAATTTTAAGACATTTTTATGCTTTCTGCAGTTAGTGCTTACCATAATGCTAAATTTATCAAACTTATTTTCAGCAATGTGAACTGTAGAGAAGAAAATCTTTCAAATTCATTGACTATGTTATTGTAAATTTTTTTTTTCTTTTTGGATTTGTTATCACCAAAACTTTCTGCTTCGCTTCTTTTAAGTTTTAGCATGGATATATATTTGTGAGAACTGACAACTTGCTTAGATAAATCATTTTGCACTCTTTTTTTCCTCTCAGTTGTATTTTATTTTTCCAAATTTTCAACATTCATTTTTGTAAGATTTTATGTGTTTAAAATTTTTCTCTCCCTTCCTCTTTAACCATCTATCTCCAAGCAAGCAATTGTGATACAGGTTAAACATGTATAATACTTTTAAACATATCTATATTTGTCATGTTGTATTTTCCTTATATTTAGGGATAGGTATTTCTAAAAACTTAAAATGTTTTTTTCATGCTGCAGAAAGTTAAGGAATCTGAATCAGGTAAGGAATTTGAGGGTGTGTTGTGTAAAAATCTTGGCATCATATTGCCAAAAGCTTATTATTGGCAGAATCTCTCTTCCTGAATCAAACACGAGTAGTTTTGCAGCATTTTAAAGTTTCTTTCCAATATCTCCCAACTTTGTAATTGTCAGTATATTAGCAGTGTTATCACTTATGTTTCTGTTTTTTAAAAAATACATCGGTGTCCCACTTTCAGTCCATTTAGAACATACTCATCGTCTACTTCTGTATTGAAAGTCATTAAGAAGAATTCCATAAGCAAAGAATTTCCTTTTCCTGGGAAAATGGTATTGCTGCCTTTTTTTTTTTTTTGGCCTAGATCAGTAGCTGCATTTTGCTGATTTTTCCCTTTTCTTAATATTTACTTCTATACCATATATGATTTACTAAAATTATAAAAAACAATGGGTTTTATCTGGATCTTTTGCAAAGGAATGTCTGACAAAAAGGTCACTTTGTGATTTTGATGCTGAAAAATAGATTTTAGCATCTTCAGGAAGTTCTATAGTTTAACTCATAGCATCTTTAATAACAGCATTCCTTTTATTCATTTTGTTATTTCCAGATCTTTAGTATAAATTTTTGGGGAGATGTTCTTCTGTTTTTAGTAAAACTGGAAAGTATAATTACTTCTGAATCTCATGGTCTGTATGACAGTTTTTGTCATTGTATTGCTTTTTCTTAAAGTCTTGAGTAATTCTACCTTTTATTAAAATTGCCCTATTGATCTTTTTTTATGTGAATGTGTATCTTGTTGATGCTGCTTTTTAAAGAAGCACATTTAGTGGGGTGTGTGGCAGTAATAGATATATCCATTGTGATTTGTGATGCTTTTATGTTCTTTGCATTATCTTTTGGCAAAGCATATACTTAGCTGGGAAGATACCCATTCTGTCTGAGTTAGGTATTTTCTAAATTGACAGACATTCCAGAATCTGTTCTCTCCTTTCTCAAGGATTCTTTGTAATCATACCTTTTGTCATTTCTTATGTTACATTGAATTATATTTCTGTATAGCAGTTTGCCTGGCCATTTCCCATTTGAATAGGCATCCCTTTAGATTCCAGTCCCACCTCTCTCCTTATAACTTCCTTTCAAGATTTGGAAATTTTGTTTTCTCTATATTTATTCCCTTTTTAGTTATATGTCTATCTTCTTAATTCCTCTTCGCCTCCTCCCCCCCAGAGTTTGTTTTTAATTTTCTTTCTCCCATCTGAAAAGAGGAGGTTCATCTGATGCTAGTTTCTCCTACTTCTTCCGAATTGGTGTACTCTTGTAACTCAATTATGATAAATAGCAAGTTCTATCTCTTTCTTTCCTCCTTTCTGTGCTAGTGTATTCATTCTTTTACTTTCCCTCCCAAATCCTGTTTTCCTGTTTTTAAATCCTTCAGTTCCCTTTGAAGACTTTTAAGATTCTTAAAAGGTACTTTTTTCTTCTTCCACATCATATTAGAAATAACTTTTAGTCTTTTAATTTGGTCAAATAAATTTATTTTTCGAGATTTCTCTTTGACTCTTGTGTTAACATTTCAAAGTTCTTACTCGGCCTTGGTCTTTTCATCAGAAAAGCTTGGAAGTACTTCTTTCCATGAAAGATTAATTTTTTTCACCTTTTGGATTATCCTCATACTTGGCATTCTTTGGAGGATAAGTTATTACTGATTGTCTTTGGGTTTTTCTCTTGCTTTTTGAAATATTTTTGAAAATCTCCTTTTGTATATCATAGAAGCTGCTAGGTCTTTTGTAATGCTGACTGTAGTTTCTTGATGTTTGAACCCTTTATTGGATAAATGTGCAATGTATTGTTTTTTGATAATGACAGTTTTGGATTTTGGCTATGATGTTGCTGGGACTTTTTCCTTTTTTGGACTTCCCTCTAACTCTTGATGGACTTTCCTTTTTTCTGTTAGCCCACTAATACTGATCTGTGCCATATTTATGTGCAATTCTTGAAAGATAGCAGACTTTCTCTCCCTGAAATCATGCTTTTGATGGAGTTCAGTAATTTTTATTTTAACTTTTTAAAAGGGCTTTATTATTTTCTCTCAGTTATATTTAAGACAATTTGTTTTTACAATTTATTTTTGTACTTGTTTTTAAAACTTAAGTTCTAGGTTCTCTCAATTTTTAAATTAACTCTTATTTCCAAGTTGTTTTTGATTGGATTTTTTCCTTTTTTTTCCCCCAGAAATATGATATAATAAGTTTTCTGTTTCTTCCATCATTATAATTATCTCAGGCTCCCCTTTCAGAGAGGCATTCTTTATAATAAATAGTTGTTTTGTTTTTTTCTAAAGAAGGAAAAAAAAAAACCTGACTGATTATTACATTATTACACTGAAAAAAAAACAAATGCAGTAACACCTGTATGTACCTCCTGCCTCCATAAAGGGATGGGTTTGGGATATCCTTTGCTAACTTTTCAAGTCCTGCCTGATTATTTATAGCTTTATAATTGACTATAAGTGAATAATTCATTCACTTTGAATTTTTGTATGTAATTCTTTCCATTTACATTGTTGTCATTATTACAGATATTGCTTTTGTGACTGCTTACTTCACTTTGCATTTATTCATATATAAATATATTTATTCATATTTATTCATATATATTCATATATCTTTTCATGCTTTTCTGTATTCATCATACACATTTCAAGCATAATAATCCATTAGATTTATGTATCACATTGTTTAGAAATTCTCCAATTGATGGGTTTTTGTTTTGTTTCCAAGTCTTTGCCTTTTACACAAAATTGGTGCTCTGATATATTTTGGTGCATGTGGAAACTGCTTGTTGATGACTTTCCCCATCTCCCCCAATCTTTTGATTTCGTTGTATTTTTCCAA
Organism: Myrmecobius fasciatus; assembly: GCA_023553655.1. Lineage (NCBI taxonomy): Eukaryota > Metazoa > Chordata > Mammalia > Dasyuromorphia > Myrmecobiidae > Myrmecobius > Myrmecobius fasciatus. The sequence goes on from JAJPUD010000555.1 coordinate 204,346, forward strand.
ATACATATAAAGATAATTTTCAAATTCACTTCTACAGATTTTGTGTTCCACATTTTTTCTCCCTTCCTTTTCCCCCTACTATCCCTCTGCAAGACAGTTAGTAATCCTATGTAGGTTAAGCATGTACAATTCTTCTAAACATATTTTCATATTTGTAAAGTACAAGAAAAATCAGACGAAAAGGGAGAAAAACCATTAGAAGGAAAACTCAAACACACACACAAAAGTGAAAATACTATGCTTTGATTCATATTGAGTCCATAGTTCTCTCTCTAGTTGTGGATGGCATTTCCATCTCGAGTCTATTGGAATTGTCCTGGATTCACTACATTGCTGAGAAGAATTAAGTCCATCAGAGTTGATCATCATATAATCTTGCTGTTACTATATAGTATTGTGTTCACTCAGCATCAGTTCATGTTAAGTTTTTCCAGGCTTTAGTGAAATCAGCTTGCTCATAATTTCTTATATGTTTTAATATTTTTTTAAATATCAGGGAGTCACTGATTTCTTTTTGGGCTTTTCTAGTTTTTAAGACTTTGCTATTTGGGTAGGATTTACCACTTTATCTTTCTGAGCTATTTTCTTTATTTCATTTATTTTAATTTTTTTTGTTTAAAGGTTTTCATGTAGATCTTGTAGAAAATCCATATATTACAAAGTTAGTCCCTTTTTTGGGGAAATCTTTAAATCTATAATAAATTTCTCTTCTGATTGACTTTTTGAACAGTTTTGTAGCAAAAGAAGTCACTGATTTCTTAGAGGATTTCTCAATCATTATTTGGTTTGTCATGAATTTCAGGGTTTTGCTGAAATAGGTTATGCGGGAGCTGGATAGTCTGTCTACTTTAATTCAGGCAGCCCCATGAATTTGTATCCTCTTTTAACTAGTTCTCTAATTATTCTCTAAAGATTATTCCCCTTGGAAGAAAAAATGGAAACTAATGAGGAGTTTAATCTTTTCTTTTCTCTATTAACTTTGTCCTATTCTCTCCCAACAAGCAGTAGGCGTCAACTATTTTCTACTTCTCATTAATATATAGTCTTTTTTTCTTTTCTTCTGTGATTAAGCCTTTTGATTAAATAATCTTATTCCTGATTCATGGTGGGAAAATACTTTCCTAATGTTTATGTTCCCCTCAATTGTAGCCTTTTATTCATATGTGACTTTCTTTACTAATAAATCCCTTTGCCTTCTTTCTACCTAATGAGCCATCCTTTGTAACAAAACAAAAAAGAATATAATTCAGCAAAATTATCCAACATATCAGTCAAGTCTGACAAGATATTTGATGTTCCAAAATGGATGTTTGTAGTTTCTTCCCTCTCAAGAAGGAAGAGATGTGTACTTTTTTGTTTTTTGTTTTTTTAGGCCAAGCTTGTTTATTATAATTAAATAGTATTCAGTTCAGCTTTTTAAGTTTTTTTCCATCAATTAAATCATTCATTATATTGTTTTCCTGCTGCTGCTTATAGATCCACTTAGTATATGTTGATATCTTTCTGTACTTTGGAATTCTTCACATTCATTGTTTCTTAGGTTACAGTACCATTCCATTACACTATTTTCTTTAACCATTCCCTAGTCAATGGGCATCTACTTTGTTCTCATATATATTTTAGGGGGAAAAATGGGAGGAGACTTTGAAACTTTAAAATTTTCTTTTTTTTGGAGGAGGGATTATGGGAAAATCTGTATATGCCCTTTCCCTCTACTCTACACATTCCCAAATTGCTTGTGGGTTCCAGATTGTTAAGGATTTCTGAAGTAGTTTGAAGTAGTCACAGGAGAGTGACATGTACCAAATACTTTTTTTGGGGAAGAATTAATTTGGTTGCAATGTATAGGAAAGGGGTGAAAATAATCTCAGCATGATAAAGAAGATAGGCAGGGAAATAGATTACCCAATATTCTAAAGCACAGACTTTATTCTTTTATAGTTTTTATTCACGTGAGATTCAATCCCTACTCTAGATAGCAGTAATACTTTGCTCTATTCATATTTAAAATTGAAAAAAGTTTCTATCTTAAATTCAACTTAATTTTTTTCAGAGAAAAATAACTAGATTGAACTATAGATCTGAATACTTTTTTTTTTTTAAGGGGTGAAGGGTTATATTTTACCTTCACTTTCCTTTGCAATTTTGCTAAAGACTTCTCTTTCCCTAGTCTACATGGTACTCAGAGCCCACATGAAAAGCTAAACGTAAAAGCACTTTTCACTTACTTGCATATTAATTCTTTAAACATAGGGACAGCCTTACAATTTTGAGTAATTGTTGGAGGCATGTAAAGTTAATAGAGATGCACCAATATAGATGACTTCCACTCCATTATGTAACTCTGAATTCTAGAAACAAAAATCTTAAAAATAAAGGTTTCTGGTCAGTGACAATTTTGATAATTAAATAATTCCCCTACTTACTTTTATGTTAGAAATAATATGGAAATTGGAGTCTACCAGAGGGTAGCTGTATATAGCAAAGGACTTGGGATGGTGGTATAAGTTAAAATATGAACTCAGACATTTACTGTGTTGACTCTTGAGCGTGTCACAACCTCTGCCTCTGTTTCCTCAACTTTAAAGTGAGATGATAGTACCTTTAGGATTGTTAGGAGCATCAAATGTGACTTATACAAAAAAAGGGCTTAGCACAGTGCTTAGACACATGTGTCCATGTGTAAATGCTTAATCTTTTCCCTTATTTTTTTCCTTGTAAAGGAGTAGGTATTGAGAATTGCAGAAAAGAAATTTGTAACATCCTCTTTAAAAGACTGCTTAGATACTGACCTAAACTTTCCTTATTGATGTATATTTGGGAAGATTGAGGTTTATGCCGTTATTGTCGCCATTTGATGGGAGACTGGGAACTGCTGATTTAGAAGAGACTGAACTCCTATATGTTAGCTTCCAATAAACTTTTTTTCTTCTTTTTTTCCTCCATAAGCTTTTGTCAGCAATTCTAGGTTGTGGAGAAGGGACTAAGTTTGGCATAGCACTAACAACTCTTATGTGTGTGCCAAAGGAATTGACCATCATACTTGGGAGTTGTTATCCTCTTTTCTGACTCGTTAAGTAACTTGATTTAATGGTTGATAATGATTTTAATAAATTTGCTTAAAGTCTGAAAAAAAAAAAGGAAAAATGGCGGACGTGATTGTCTTATTAAATCTCTTGAAACTAGGACATTAAAAAATGCTCAGATTGCTTTATTTACTTCTTCATTGATTAGTTTCGGACCAGCTTTCTTGGACTTTAAAGATTTTTTTTCCTCCCTCTAAATTTAAATCAATATACAATATATTTATAAATGAAAACCATTAAGATTAAGTAGCTTATTAAGTAACTATCCCAGATTTGAGGTCTTGACATCATCAACTTTAATTGAAATCACTTATGTTTTTACTAAGTTTGAGCGCGGAAGTAAGTTAAAATAGGATAGATTGGTACCCTTAGTGTCAGAGGGGAGGGATATAAAGTCAGAATGAGAACTTGAAAAATGCAAATCAATGTAAAAAAAGTACATGTAAATAATAGTCACAGAATTCAAAAGAATTAGGGGACAAATTATCAATTATATAGACACTGTATATTTTAAAAGTGAAAACTAGGCTTTTATTAAGTTGAAGTAGATGTTTTAAATAAAACTTTTATTTTGGAAATAAGAATGTAGAATTAGATAGTGAGAGAACTTTAATAATATGTAAAAAAAACAAAAAAGCCATACCACCTGTTGGTGAAAGATAGAATTGTTTTAATAGTGAAGACCCTTTCTTCTGGGTCTTACGGAATCCATTAAGTCCTGATTTCCTGCAGATTGGCATTAATTTTGTGTAACTTTAGAATTCTTTGTATTTGGTTAGAATGATATACTCTGCTCTGTTTTATAATCTTTTCTTCCTTTTCTTGTAAAAATTTTTCTTCATTTTATACCCTGCTTCCCCCTCTCCCCATTTTGCCTCAATATTTACAAAACATTTTTGCTTACTTTTTCTCATCTTCTAATTCTCAAACATTTTACTTTAAACTTAGTACTCCCTTCTTACTTTAACATGAAAATGCTTAGAGGTTCTGTTTATCATCTTGTCTGGCTCCACTTTTTTCCTTTATGGGTTTCTTTCATCTCTTCTTTGCCAGAATTGCTAGGTGAGAGGTACAGTGGCATGTCTATGTCTTTCTCTGCGATAGCTATGATAGTGAGGCAAAGAAGAAATGGACTAGGGAAATTCCAAGTCTGTGCATTATATGGAAGGGGTACTTTGCACCACTTCTTTTCAATTTTCATTTACTTAGGGCAAGTGGTTTCATTTCTTTTCTTTTTTATTTTTTTTAATTAAATGTTTTATTAGAAATTAAACATTCAATAACAGGACAAACTGAACTTATTAGTAACTAACTATGTAAAGTATAATTATTTCCTTCTAATTCCTCAACAAGATTTTTGTCCATTCTCATTCCCCCATTCCCCTCAACTCAATAAATATTATTCAAATATGACCAAATTTTAAAACAATGAAGAAAATTTCATAAATGATTGAGACTTTTATTGCCCTTAAATTAGTATTAAGGCATCTAGAAATATTTTTTACACCCAGGAACTGGCGTAGTAAAGGTAAGTTTTTTTTTTTTTTATTAAAGCTTTTTATTTGTATAACATATGTATAACATATGTTCCCCAGCATTGATCTTTACAAAGCTTTCCATTACAAATTTTACCCCCAGTCCCCTCCCCTCCCCTAGATGGCAGGAAGTCCACTACATGTTAATAATGTTGAAATACTTGACAAGTTGTGCAAGAAAAATCCTATCTACATGAAAAAAAAGAAAATCAGAGAAAGGCAACACAATGCAAGCAAACATCAATAGAGATCATGAAAATGTTAGGTTGTGGTCCATATTTCATATCCCTCTCTCTGGGTGTATATGGTCTTCTTCAGTGAACAATTAGAACTAGTTTGAGACAATTCTTTGTTGCAGAGAGCCATGTCCATCAGAATTGATCATCATGTAATACTGTTGTTGCTGTGTATAATGATCTCCTGGTTCTGCTTGTTTCACTCAGCATCAGTTCATGCAAGTCTCTCCAGGCCTCTCTGAAATCGTCCTGCTGGTCGTTTCTTACAGAGCAATAATATTCCATAATATTTATATACCATAACTTACTCAGCCACTTTCCAATTGATGGGCATCCTTTCAGTTTCCAGTTTCTAGCCACTACAAAAAGAGCTGCCATAAACATTCTTGCACATGTGGGTCCCTTTCCCTCCTCTAAGATCTCTTTGGGATATAGGCCCAGTAGAAACACTGCTGGGTCAAAGGGTATGCACAGTTGATAACTTTTTGAGCCTAGCTTCAAATTGCTCTCTAGAATGGTTGGATCCGTTCACAATTCCACCAACAATGTATTAGTGTCCCAGTTTTCCCACATCCCCTCCAACATTCATCGTTCGTTATCTTTTCCTGTCATTTTAGCTAATCTGACAGGTGTGTAGTGGTACCTCAGTTACCTTAATTTGCATTTCTCTGATCAATAGTGATTTGGAGCAACTTTTCATATGACTAGAGATGGTTTTAATTTCATCATCTGAAAATTGTTCATATCCCTTGACCACTTATCTATTGAAGAGTAGCTTGAATTCTTATATATATATGAGACAATTCTCTATATATTTTAGAAATGAGGCCTTTATCAGAACCATTAAATGTAAAGATGATTTCCCAATTTGATGCTTCCCTCCTAATCTTGTCTGCATTAGTTTTATTTGTAGAGAAACTTTTTAACTTAATATAATCAAAATTATCTATCTGGTGTTCAATTAGGAGTTCCAGATCTTCTTTGGACATAAATTTATTCCATCTCCACAGGTCTGAGAGGAAAATTATACTACGTTCCTCTAATTTGCTTACAATATCACTCTTTATATCTAGATCATGAATCCATTTAGATCTTATTTTGGTATGTGGTGTTAGGTATGGGTCAAGCCCTAATTTCTTCCACACTAGTTTCCAATTTTCCCAGCAGTTTTTGCCGAATAGTGAGTACTTATCCCAAAAGCTGGGGTCTTTGGGTTTATCAAACACTAAATTGTTAAGGTTATTGCCTAGATTGTCCTAATAACCTATCCTATGCCACTGATCGACTGCTCTATTTCTTAGCCAGTACCAAATGGTTTTGATGACTGCTGCTTTATAATATAGTTTTAGATCTGGTACAGCAAGGCCACCTTCATGTGCCTTTTATTTCATTAATCCCCTTGAAATCCTTGACCTCTTGTTCTTCCAAATGAACTTTGCTACTATTTTTTCTAGATCTGTAAAATAATTTCTTGGGAGTTTGATTAGTATGGCACTAAATAAGTAGATTAGTTTGGGTAGTATTTTCATTTTTATTATATTAGCTCTGCCTACCCATGAGCACTTAATGTTTTTCCAATTGATTAGGTCTGATTTTATTTGTGTGGAAAGTGTTTTGTAGTTTAGTTCGTATAGTTTCTGACTTTTCCTTGGCAGATAGATTCCCAAATATTTTATCCTATCATCCGTTATTTGGAATGGGATTTCTTTTTGTATCCCTTGCTGCTGAATTTTGTTGGTAATATATAAAAATGCTGATGATTTACGTGGATTAATTTTGAATCCTGCAACTTTGCTAAAGTTGTGAATTGTTTCTAGTAGTTTTTTAGTTGAGTCTCTAGGGTTCTGTAAGTATACCATCATGTCATCTGCTAAGAGTGATAATTTTGTTTCCTCACGACCTACTCTGATTCCGTAAAGGTAATTTTGTGAATATGCTAAGCTCCTACCCAAGTAGCATGATAATATACATAATCCTAATCATTGCATTTTCAGGTTCAGGCATCATGTTTTGGAAACATGTAAATAGAATTATTTTGATCATTTCAGGACTATACTGTGATTTGTTATTAAAGAAAGCAGTATAAAATTATATACGTGGAAATTTTTGTTTCAGTATGACTTAAATTTTTAAAAAATTTGAAATTAACAAACCTCAACAAATAATACTTCTCATATGCAAAGTGGAATAGAAGATTATATGTGAAACCATAAATTTCTAATACATACGGCTTTCTTTAAAGTATATGTGTATGTATATAATCATTTCATCATGTTATTTTCTTATCTGCTTGACTTGTGTTCCTTTTAATATTTTCTTCTGTTTTCTTCTATGCATTGAAAGTATGCTTCACTGAGTTTTTTGAGGACAACATTATTGCTAGCATTCTTTCCTTCTTTACATGATTGTAGAAAATGTGTATTTTATTCTTCTGGTTTTGCTTCTTTTATTTTGTATTACATAATAAATGCCTTTCCAGATTTCCTTGTATTGCTCATGCTTGTCTGTTTGAATTATGTTATAGTACTTCATTATGATTTATAACACAATTTATTTACCACATTCCTACTGTTGTTAGACATTTAGATTTTTATTTTCTTACAGGTGCACATAATTCTGATATGAAATATTTAAACAAGTAACTCTTTTTCTCTTCTTGGAGTTTGTTTTTTTTTATACTTTCGGAATATATTCCTAATGAAGTGGATTACTGGGCAAAGATTTTATTTTTAAAAGTCTTGGGATGAGATAAGTACCACAATTTAAAGTAGTTGGGGGAAACATCTTATAAATTGCCGGTACTTTTTCATTATAAATGTAGTATGTAAAAGATTAGTGGGCACTAAATTCATCTGAAACAAAATGTAAAACTAAGATCTTAATACTCAGAATTATGAAATTGATTTTGTGTTGTTTGTAATAATTTTAAATACCTTTTTATGGTAGTAAAACACTTTATGAAAAATATTTCACTTAATCCTCACCACACTGGAGTTAGTAAGTAGTGCACATATACCTATTTTGAAATGAAAAAGTGAACTGAGGCTTGCAGATGTGACTTGTCTAAAGTGACCTAGCTAAAAAAGTGTCAAGACAAGACTTTTGTCTTTTAATACCAGTCCAGTATTTTTCTACTAACCCATGATACTTTTCTGTCAATAATCTGTTTTATATCTGGGTGCTTGCAGAACTAAAAAACATAAGACTTCTCCGTTTTTAAGAGCTTCATAATATAAAGAACTTAAGCAATTGTATATGGTGATATGTATTGTTTGCTAATGAAGCAAAATATCTTCTTCATATGAGATGTTCTTAAGCATATGTGTCTGGGAAAGTGAGTTGTAGATATCAGTCATACTTTAGCGTGAAGTAGTGTAATTATCCTTAATAGTAAAAAGATAATTTTAGTGCATTGACAACTTTCTTGGAAAAATGGATAGTATATACTGTTTAGAACTTGTTCAGTTGTTTTTATTTGGTCCAACTTATGTGACTATTTCGAGTTTTCTGGGCAAAGATACTGCAATGGTTTGCCATTTCTTTCTTCAGCTCAATTTATAGAAGTAGAACTGAACAAACAGGGATAAATGATTTGCCCAGGATCACAGAGCTAGTAAGTCTCAGACACTCAGATTCCTCCTGACTCGACCAGGAATCTATTCATTGTGCCACCTGGATGCTTGTAAGATGGATACAGGAAAGTGGTAATGCTAAGAGTTGGGATCATGGTAAAAGAAAGGGGTGATGGAAAGGAGTTTAGAAAAATTTTCCTTTACCTAGAAATAAGAAAAAAAACTTTTTTTTTTGGAGAACAGACAAGAATGAACATGCTATCTTAAGTGGTTTTCAGTTACTTATTCTATGGAGAAAGAAGAGTGTACTGTTCACTGATACTCCATGAATGTTGCCTGGTAGATCTGCTCTCCTTTCTATCCCTGAACACATACATACACTGGAAGTCTTGTAAAGAGGGCATGTATTTACTGGTACTTTCATAGGAGTTAAGTGCTTTTCAACAAAAAGAAAATTATGGAGTTTGATTTTGATGGTGTGAAAAACTTCACAGGAAGTAAAAAACTTTACAGGGAAAAATTTAAGATGATAGGCATTACTAAGAAAAGGTTTTGTATTTGAGAGTAAAAGATTGTGGATATCCTTGAAAGTCAGAAAAACTTTATTTTTTTCACTGATAGAAAAGTCCCTGTTATTTTTGTATTTGAGGAGATACTGAGAAGTATGATGAAATAGTTTTAAGAGATTAGTCTGCCACTGGATGCAAGATGTATGAATGAGGAAAGGAGACTGGTTAGAAGACAGATAAGTTTAGGAAATAATGAGCTTAATTTTTGATATATTTTAAGTGGAGATGTTTATAAATTTATAAGGACCCAGGATTAAGTTTTTTTTTTTTTTTTTCCCTGAGGAAATTGGGGTTAATAAGTAGGATTGAGTTTTTAATGACAGAATTAGATACCTAGATTTAGGAGTCATCAGTGAGAATGGACACATCAGTAATATAACCCAAAGAACAATCCTTGGAAGAAGTGTCCTTTAAGTTGAATCTTTGAAGAAAAAAGAAGGTAGCAACAGATATAGATAGGAATAAATGAATTAAGGAATGTAGGGAATGGTTTGAGCACAGGGACCAGAGTAAAGAAAGCGTGTTTAGCTGATAAGGATTGAAATCATATTGTGAAAGGCCTTGAATGCCAGACTTAGGCTGGTATTACGTAGGGTTATTTGGGAAGTGAGAAGGAAGATAGTAAAGGTTTCTAATCAGAAATTGGTATTAAATGTACAATAGTGGAGATTGAAAAACATACATACATATGCACATATGCAAATGACACATATATACACAGATGTGTATTGTATATCAGAGAAAATTTATTATATTCTGTTCTTTACAAGATAATTTTTAAAAATTGATTAAATATTACATATATATATCTGTGTATATATATATATAATTATTTTAAAAAGACATTTATTTTGAACTGTTTATAACTTATGTATTCCATGAAAATCACTTTTGGGATACTGGATTCTTATTAAACAAATTTATTTCTAGGCCCTTTGCCTTATTATCTGTTCAACCTAAAGGAGTTATTGTGCTAGTTTGTTAAAATTATATATATACTACTGCCAGCTTCTTCAAACTTTTATTTGTAAAGTAGGATCTTATGTGACTAAATCCTTTCTATATGTACTATGACCCATTTTTTGGCCTCTTCAATACCTCACGACTAATTGTTCTAAATTGGGGTGTCCTAATCATGATTAGGAGATATGTATGAGTCATTGTAATTTGTAACTTGGTAAGTTATTGTACTTTTAAAATCAGTATCATAATCATGGTTGGTTCTTTGAAAAAGTAGGTCTCACTTTCTTTTGATAGTACTACTTTTAACTGTTTAGGTTTAGTTCTTAGTTCTTCAATTCTAAGGACAGGCATTGACAAACTCCTATCTTTTTAAGGATAGGCCCTTTTGTTTTTATCTTATCCATTACTTGTTTGAAAAGCAGCTCATCCAGAATGATAGATACTATAAAAATAATCTTTGTGTTGATAATATTTGGTTTGTATATTATTTGCATTTCTTTTGTATTATATTCATTTGTTTTATATTATGATTTTATGTTTGAATACATTGTTAATTCTCTTCATGTCAGTATCAGTCTCAATCTGTAGCTGATTCTAGTAATGTCATGTCAGATCATATGATATTCATATTATGAAAATGCAGGAAGTAGATACTCCTTGCCTTTTAAAATTTTTATTCTGAAAACAGATACCAGAATTTATATATCTACTTCACTTCCAGCTTGTGCTTAATCTTTTTTTACCTTAGTAGTCCTTGGATGTAGAAGAGCCAAAAAAATGGTTATACAGAAAGAATTTAGTCATAAGCAAGAAAGATGCTGGTTTTCAAATGAAGGCACAAGGAATTTGGCAGTAGTATATATAGGTAGTGGGTATTTTTCTTTTATTTTCTGGCTGACATTTTATTTTGATTTAATAACTTTCCTCAACTGTTGAGTATTGTTTTGGTTTCTTAGTAGGTATCTTTTGTTGGGGTTAAGTGACTTGCCCAGGGTCACACAGCCAGGAAATGTTACGTGTCTGAGACCAGATTTGAACTCAGGGCTGGTGCTCTATCCACTGTGCCACCTAACTGCCCCGTAGGTGTCTTTTTTGGTCTGGTAAACTTTAGGTGATCTTAGTTATGACAAGGTAAATGGAAATTCATCTTAATTCCAGCTCTTATCCAGCCCAGGCAAATTTAGATTTTGTAATACTAATGTCTTTCTCCTTCCCTTTTTTCTTTTAGGAAATTTGCTGCAAGATCCTATTGCTCCCACCAACTCAACATGTCAACACTATGTCTGCAAAACTTGTAAAGGCAAGAAAATGATGATGAAGCCGTCATGTAGCTGGTGCAAGGACTATGAACAGTTTGAGGAGAATAAACAATTAAGCATCTTAGTAAACTGCTACAAAAAACTATGTGAATATATAACACAAACTACATTGGCACGGGACATAATAGAAGCAGTTGATTGTTCTGCTGATATTTTGGCGTTGCTCAAAGATGGATCTTTGCTGTGTGAGGAGATGGAAAAACCCTCAGATTCATCTTTGGCTTTGTGTTTAACACATTCCCCTTTACCTTCAACCTCAGAACCTACTAACGACCCTCAAGTTAGTTTATCCCCAGTACCTGAAAGCACACTCAGTATTGATATCAGCAGTTCTGTTATCAATGGTTTGCCCACTTGTAATGGGCTTTCAATAGATAAGTTTGGTATAAATATTCCTTCACCTGAACATTCAAATACAATTGATGTTTGTAACACTGGAGTTGACATAAAAACTGAAGACCTGTCTAATAGCTTGCCACCTGTCTGTGACTCAGTTTCTACTGATTTATGTCCAGCAGGCATCAATATCTGCAGTTTCAGTGAAGATATAAAACCTGGTGACTCTTTATTACTTAGTGTTGAGGAAGTACTTCGGAGCTTAGAAACTGTTTCAAACACAGAGGTGGTTTGTTCTAATTTGCAGCCTAACTTGGAAGCTAGTGTATCCAATGGACCTTTTATGCAGCTCTCTTCCCAGCCTCTTAGCCATGTTTTCATGTCCACCAATCCATCACCTCATGGGTTGTCATGTACAGCAGCAACACCTAAGGTCGCTAAGTTAAATAGAAAACGATCAAGGTCAGAAAGTGATAGCGAGAAAGTTCAGCCGCTTCCTATTTCTAGCATCATCCGGGGCCCAACACTGGGGGCATCAGCTCCTGTAACAGTAAAAAGAGAGAGCAAAATCTCTCTCCAGCCTATAGCCACTGTTCCTAATGGAGGCACTACTCCCAAAATCAGCAAAACCATACTTTTATCCAATAAAAGCATGAAAAAGAATTTGGAACATGGACCCAAAAAATCTCACCCTAAAGCCAAACCAGGTCTTCTGAAAACAAAAGATAAAGCAACAAAGGAAAAGATTCCTAGCAATAATGTTATGCCAGGAAGTCCTACCAAGACTGTGTACAAAAAGCCACAAGAGAAGAAAGGGTGTAAGTGTGGGCGTGCTACTCAAAATCCAAGTGTTCTTACCTGCCGAGGCCAACGCTGCCCTTGCTACTCTAACCGCAAAGCCTGCTTAGACTGTATATGTCGTGGCTGCCAAAACTCATATATGGCCAATGGTGAGAAGAAGCTGGAGGCATTTGCAGTGCCAGAAAAGGCCTTGGAGCAGACCAGGCTCACTTTGGGCATTAATGTGACCAGCATTGCTGTGCGCAATGCCAGCACAAGCACCAGTGTAATTAATGTAACAGGGTCACCAGTAACTACATTTTTAGCTGCCAGTACACATGACGATAAAAGTTTGGATGAAGCTATAGACATGAGATATGACTGTTAAGTTGGTCTATCTTCTCGTCCCACTCTGTTGGGGAATAGCTACAGTTTTAAGGCAGCTATGGTTCTGTTGGTTTAACTTGCCGGAGCTCCTGAATATAGATCACTTGTATCAAGTGTTTTCATTGCTAAGTTATATGTGTTAGTGTCGGGGAAATAGTTTGCAGATAATGGAGGAGTAACCCTACAACTATATGTCCTTAGTTCTTACAGAACCTCATAGTTTGAGAACAAATGCTGATGCAACTGATTTATACAAAATGATCTTTGGCAAGGAAAATAACATTAACCTCATTGTTTCTGGTCATGCTTTGTGCGTAATCAAAGTTTCTGATTAAATGTAAGGAAGTGGTATCTAGTCAGTCCATCAAGATTGTGCTAATTTTATGTGGAAAAGTAGCCATTAGCTTGGTTTTTTGGGGGGGGGGGGGGGGGGGGGGGAGGTTGTGTTGCTTCCAAAAAGCCATCGATTTCTCCTGTTGAAAAGCTATTGTATCCAGCTCAACTTATGTGCTGACATACCATTTCTGATCATGAAAATTGGCTACGTGGTGTAAGTAGCAGTTCTTAAATCAGTATTATGAAAGAGAAAATTTGCCCCTCATTAGAAATGCTTAAGAAATCTGTCTAAGTGAAAAAAACTGAAATTGTCAGCTAGACCTCAAACATTAAACTGTTATCGTTAATAACCTCTTCTAAGTTGAGTCCCTGTACTAAGTCTGATTAATTTCTGGTTTAAAAAAAAAAATCTATCGTTCTTCCTTCACTTTGAGCAGTGTTCTCTAATTGGCTACATAAAGAAGTGGAGAAGAGCCATTTTATTCTTAAGGCAATTGAATTTAGACAATAGTAAGTGACATATATATGAACCAATAACTAGTTCATTTAGAAATTGGGATTTGTTTAATTTTGAAATAATGACCCTACAACTTGTCCAGATTTATTATACGTTATATTATTACTGCCATAGGCCACTTCTTCATTTTTTTGTTTTTTGTAACAGTTTTTTGCAACATACATTATTTTGAATATGGCTCTTAGTTAAAAAGGTGCTATTTGGTTATGAAGGCTTCTTTATAGAAACTTTAAAAAAAAGATACCTTTATATGAAGCCTGTATATTTTTTAGGTAGGTTTGAAAATAGGGGAATCTTCTTTAGAATGCTCTTTTGCATGTAAAGCACAAAATATGTTTCAGTTTAAATCCACCTTTTCCCTTTCCTATTTTACTGGGGAGACAGATGAGTCACAAACATTCTGTTGAAGGGAAATCTAGTCAGTTGCTTCAAAGAGCACAGCACAAAAACAAGGACTGGCTAGATTGTAAAGAAATGCCCTACTGATTTAAAAGAAAAGAGTTGCTGTTTTGACAGCACATATAAAGAAATACTGCTAATTTTCAGTTTCTACTACGTCCACCATCTTAAATGAGATCTGACATAATATTGAAGATATGTTTTGATTTGGCACACAGCATGTACAATGATGGTTACTCACCTAGTCCAAGAAACGAGGGAAAACCTTTGGACACAGAGCAGATGACACCTCCTTCTGTTTTGTAGTGTACCCTGGTGTCATTTTCTGTGAATGTGGTCAGGTAGAGTTGTTTCTGTTGTTGTTGTTTGTTGTTTTTTTTTTTTGTTTTTTTGTTTTTTTGTTTTTTGGTGGGTGGGGGTGGGCTAAAGCCATAGGAAGAAAAATGTGATGTATGTGTCCAGTATGTACTATTTTGTTTTTGTTTTGCAAGAAGAGTCGAACTATTTTTGATAACAAGAGTAAATGGTGGAAAATGCTTCTTAGTCGTCTTGTCTTTATTTGCTACCCCTAGTTTCAAGATTTTATTTAAGTCATGTGTTTGCAATGTCTTATGAAAAATGTATTTGGTCAAAATTTGTAATTTTGTGTTGACCAAAAATTGCCATATCATAGAAACTACTTCCATGAGTTGATGATTATAACTTAAAATGTAAATTAGTTATTTATTCCATAAATGATTATTGCAAAGAAAATGCTCTTAGAAATGGACTAATTGGGATATTTTTGCAAGGCCCCTAGGTTTTCTTAATGCAGCTGATGTTAGAACTTTAAATTCAGAGTTAGATTGTTTCCCAAATTTAATGTGATTCCCTTAGTTTCCTATTTATTGCTGCATGGGATGGTGGCAATTTAGAAAATGTGGAAACCATGAGTATGTGAGACTTCTGATTGTTGTGTAATGTTGAAAATGATGATTTCAGGTTGTTTTTAACACAAATTTCCCTTTTTTATGCTGGTATTCTCACTGCCACATTTTTTGAAATATGTATTATGCCCTAAGTCTATCAATAAATGTTAGTTTTCTAATTCCATGTTGTAGAATGTTGAGGGCTTTGGGATGGTATGCACTCAAATGTTTTCTAATATGTAATTTCAGGAACAAATTGATTACGTCTTGTTCCTTTTTAATTTTCTTTATTTTTGTTGTTGCTTTCCTGCATCCTGTGAATATTTTAAGTCTGATAACTAGTGGCTTAAAAGGAAGATAAAAAAACTGCTGAAGAGGTCCAAATTATCTCAGAAATCATCTAAGAAGATCTGAAACTATCAGAAGAATTATGTTTACTTTTAGCCACAGTTATTTACCATGTTACATCTTATTCTCTTTTTGATGTCCTGTGAGGAATATTAACTTTTATCTTTATTTTTATGCCTGGAGGTAGATTCTTTGTAGTTTAAAAAGTTATCTTGCTGGATAG
The DNA here is from genome assembly GCA_023553655.1 of Myrmecobius fasciatus. NCBI lineage: Eukaryota > Metazoa > Chordata > Mammalia > Dasyuromorphia > Myrmecobiidae > Myrmecobius > Myrmecobius fasciatus. The sequence goes on from JAJPUD010000555.1 coordinate 219,860, forward strand.
TCTTAAATTCTTATGTAGATTTGCAGATGCCTCCTAAATACTTGAAGAAAAAGAGATGTTACAAAAGTAGGTAGAAATAGATTTTTTTCTTTTTTTTGCCCACAGACGCTAAAATACTGCTTTAGGATTTAGAAATTGATAGTTTGAAAATATTACATTACTGAATATATAGCACTTTGTATTTTTTAAGACTGCATTCACAAAACTTCTGAAGTAGATTTAAGAGAATTTTTGATATATGTAGGACATCGTATTCTGAAAATTTTTTTTTCAAGTATGGTTAAACCGTTTTTGATACACTGATAATGGTCTGCAGGGCAAATGACATTTATTTACATTTCTGGGGCAGGGTTTAGATCTAGGAATGAGTACCTGACCCAGAACGCAATAAATAACATGCATGTGAATGGAGATCCATATGACCAAAAGAACTTTTAAATTGGAAATGGAGGGGAAGGGTGAAAATGGGTTACATATTTTAAGCCTAATATCACAAGAGAATTAACAGGTAAGACACCTGTCCAATAAAACAGATTATAATTTGCAGATAGAATTGCACTTTGTAGGATTATTATACATGACTGCAGTACTGGTGAAAGAAGAAGAAATCTTGTTTTATAGGAGAAGGGGGAAAAAGTGGATTGTATAAGGTTATGAGTTTGACTTTTGGCAAAATCCTAAAATGCATTATTAATAAATGTTGGTTTGTGAGTAGTACATAGAGAAAAGAATAATGGTAAGTAGCAATATGAAATAGAAAAAGTCATGCTATTCTGACTTTCTTCTATTTTTAGTTAAGACTAAACTGATCAAGGGAATACTGTAAATAAGAAGTGTAACTGATACTGCATTTTTTTTTATGGGCAAGATGGAGAGATTATTAGCTACATGGAAATTAGTTGGATTCTGATAAGGGAAGGAATCACTAAGCTGGAGCAGTGTTTCATGGTGTGGTCACCACTCCTTTGTCAATCTTTTCATTAGCAGTTTGCTAATATGCAAATGACACTGGTAGTACCAATGAACATTTTAGTTGTACTTACCTGAGATGTAGAAAAGGATATATTTGGATCCAGAGTGGATTTAGATGAAAGAAGCCACATTTTGGCTTAAATGTAAGGGAAAATGTTCTAATATTTAGAGCCATCCCAAAATGGAATAGATTGTCTCAATAGGGAGGATGGTAATTAAGTCCCTCTTAGATGTTGTTTGAATGGACCAATTAATTATTAAGGGTATTGTAGAAGATCATGTATAGATTACCCAGATGACCTCCTAAAGTTACTTCTGATTCAGATATTCCATGGTTAGTTTAGTAAATAAGATTTCATCTTTGCATACCTTTATTTGGTTGTCAAAAAGGGGGAAAAACAGTGAATCAAAGATAAAACCATGCGCCCCTCTTCTTCCCTCCCCCCTCCCCCAAACAAATTTTTCCAAGTTTGCACAAGTCACTCAATTGATTATATCTTTAGCCACCAGAAACACTACTCAAATATTATATACAAAGAAATGAGATAAGATGCATGGAAAAAAGCCATAAAATTATATTTAATTAGTCTGTCTCATAGCAATTAGTGCTATGCTATTGAAATTTATTTTGTGTTGCATAGTATCAATACCAAAATAAATTAACACTGAAAGTATCAGCCATTAAGATGAATAGGGAATTGTGATGTGGTATTGCCAGGTTTGGAAAAACATCAGCACGATTTCTGTAGTAGGTAGTATTGACAAAACATACTACCCAGTTCTACATTTTGCTTTTTGAGAGCATTATAAATTGTGGATTTTGATCTAAAAAACTTTTTGTCATTTTAATGGTTTTTACTTAAAGAATAAAATAGAAAATTACATATAACTTAAACATTAAAAGCATGGGGAATTTAGTAGAGAAGCAAAGTCAAACTAGGCCAAATGAAGGCAAGGAAATAAGCCTAGTTTGCATTATTTTAAAATACAGAACTGAATTTTAATTTTGTTCTTTCCTGAGTCTAAGTGAAACAGTATGTAGGCCATTATGAATGGCAGATCATCTATATGCTACATTTATTTCAGTTACTAGAAAAATCAGTATTACCCTTTTATATCATACCATGCAAGATTAGAAACAGTTGATTTCCTCTGTTGGAAAATTATATTGGATAATTAATAAGTAAATGCAATAATTTGTATCAGGAAAAGCATTAATTCTAGGATTTTTTATGTTGCCACAGACCTTGAGTTCCTTCTGTGAGAAGTAAAAATTTGTTATTGTTACTGTAATGATCTTTCTAGTTATGAAAGGTAAAGCAACTAAAGGAATTGGAATTCTCACTTTTGAAATATGATTGATTTAAAAGTTAAATGATATATATTTTGAATTTCCCTGGTCTTTATACTTTTTTTATTGCACCCTTCACCAAAACAGGGGAAAGTGAATTAAATTTGGTTACCACTAGGTTTTGGCATAAAAGTTTAGGACAAAAGATGATTTTCCATTATTTTCAAGTGTAAGACAAAACGTTATCAGATATTATAGAATTTGGTGGTGTATGTAGCTCCATGGACAACATTACAAGAAATGTAAACGTGTTTGGAACTACTTCCTGCCTCCACAGGGGACAAATACAGGTTTGCTTTTCTCTATGAAAAGAATTAAAAATTACCTTTTTTCAAGGAAAGCCCAATCCAGAAATTTAATTAAGTGGGTTGTAGTTAAATAAGCTTATGTTGAAAGAAAGTAATAATAGTAGGGGGAAAGAAATTTACCTTGCTTTGAAAGAAGAGTTGTAACTCCCAATAGTTAGTTCATAACACTTTGAGTGTGAAGTAACTTTAGCCTTTTGGCTTATTATAAAACTACAACGGCTGAGCAAGCTGATGATCTTTGTACTGTAGTCTATGTTTACAACTAAAAGAAATAACTTTGAAAAATCTGAACACTTGTTAAATCTACTTGAGTCCAGTTTTAATTTTCATGTCTTGTGAGTGAACCATACATATTTTCTTACATTTAAAGGGACACAGTGACAAAGCTAGGAGATATTTCTTAATGTTTTTGAGCACTTATGTGCAGAATAGCCCTAACAATACAGAACTGATAATTTTTTTTTAGTGGTGATATAAAAAATTCTATTCATTTCCCATAGCATTAAGGAAAATTGATCAGATACCTATATAGCTGTGAAGGAAATTGGAAAAATCCCAATTTAGAATGTGCATTCAGACCTATTGCACAAAACCATTTTAAGTTAATCCAGTGCAACTGTACATTTACAGACATGAAAGACTTTAAGTGGCAGTATACAAAAATATCCTTTCCGTGAGGAAATAAAATTTAAGATACATGTGTGCTGGCTTCACTGGGATTGGCAGCTACTCTTCATCTACTGAATGAAGCTTTCCACTTTTCTCTGAAAGGCTTGAGATGACGATTTTGTCCCCTTTGTTTCCAAGTTCAGAAGGAGGAACAGGTTCATCTGCTTCATATTCTTCAAAGGCGCTATAAGAGAAAAAAAAAACCTCCATTTTAATTTTATATTTATTTGTATGTGTCTGTGACAAAAATGGTACAAAAAGTGAAATTACTGCAAATTTAGTGGGAAAAAAAATACACATCACAGATTCTGTTCTCTGGTAACTAGTTTTTGCTTCCATTTACAAAGTACTCACAAAACTTTAATAACTTCGTACATAATAAATAGGCAACGTATCTTACTGGTTGAAAACTAAGGTTTGGAGTTTCTCTTGTCATTTAACAGGTTGTGTGACAGCCAGAATTTGAACTTGTAGTCTTCTAGTTTTACTATGTGTATTCTGCGCTGAGTGCTTTAAAATACAAGTTAAGTAATCATAGAACATAATTGACAATTACTTTTAGAGTTGTTCTAGTTAAAAACAAATCAATTTCACAAGCTCCTTTTTAACATGAATAATTGACTTCCTAGGGATTATACAGTTAGAAACTTGCTAGGCCGCTGGATTTGCTGCTTTCTGTGCTTTCCAATACACACCCCTGGCTAGATTTTAACAGTAGTACATATTTCTAACTTTCTCAAAATAAATCAGATTGCTCAAGGAGAAATGTTAGTGGCTCCATCATCAGCTTTAATGAGCTAGTAATCAAAAGTGCATGAAAGAATGCTAATTAATTAGTGGTCAGACTGTAAATGCTTTTGAAATGGGAGGATAATCACTAGTGCCATCCAGTGGTGACAATGGGAACTATCACTTTACAATGGGTCAAAAGGGGGATAATTTGCTTAAAAAAACAAAACAAAACAAACTCCCTGGGGGGGGGGGGAAGAGAACCCTAGTACTAGTGCATCTTTACAAAAGATAATTTGACTTGACCAATAGGAAAAAAGTTATGTTTAAGTCAATGTCAGGTTGAAGAGTTGAGACTAAATCCTTAGGCAGTGATATCTGCAGATAGTTTTTGAGCAGGAGAATGACATGGAGTATTTTAAAGAATATGTTACTCTGGTTGTTCACAAGATGGACTCATACAGTAGGGAAGACTAGTTAGGGATTAGTGTGCAATAGTCCATTTGTGAGAAACTAACCTAGCATGCTGACTGTGGAAACGGGAAGGAAGGGATATATAGGAGAAATTTCTCCAGGAATAGCTATGAAGCAATAATTAGTAATAATTATTGCTTCATAGCTTAGTTATTATAAGCTATGGGTGCAAAAATGTTTAAAAAAATTTTTAAGGTGCTACTGGGAATGTAATACTTTTGGCAGCAATGAAAGTTTTTTTTTTTAATGGGGAAAGTTTTCAACTTCAGTGTTACTTAGTGCATTAAATTCAAGGCACTGTTAAAATACTGTGGGTAAAAAGATAGTTCCTGTCCTCAAGAAGCTTACATTTTACTGGGGGAGACAACATGTATAATTAAAGGCAGATGGGAGTCACAGGGTTTAAAATGCTAATCTAGGTTGAAGTCTCACACTGAATATAGGAAGCCACAAAAAGTTTTTTTGAGTAGGTTTGACACATTTTAGGAATATCAATTTGGCCAACTCTGGAGGAAGTATTGGAAAGGAGGTGAAATGCTAGAAAGAACATGCTGAGTTTATATGGCAGACAAATTTAAAAAAGAACCTGGGGTTTGAAGGTAAAGATTTTACGTGAGTAGCAAATGGAGAACAACTCTGTTGCATAGAGATCTAGGATAAAAGTGTGGGAAACAATGAATTCTCCAAAAGAGAATACACAGAAGAATGAGGAACAAACGTTGGCAGAATGCACAGAAAGGAGGTAAGTAGATGGATAGAAAGCAAGCTGAATGATACATTAGAGAAGAAGGCTGCATGGATTGAATCTATTTCATTGATTATAGAGCATTAAAAGTTTTGATAGATATCCTGGAATAAGGTCATGCCAGAAAGAATAACTAGGGAGAGTTAAGTTTTCATGGATGTTGTGAAAGTGGATTGAGAAATCAACAGATCAATACAAATGCTGCTAATTAATTGGCCAGAAAAGGCTGGAATGAAAGAAAGACCTGGCATAATAGAAATTCAGGTCTCTTGTGTTTTTGTGACTTCTCAAGAAGGAGGATGATTTAGGATAGGATATTTAAGTGTAGGTAACAGCAAAACAGGTATGGTGTCAGTGTAGTGAGGGTACCACTGAAAAAGACTTAAGCTGGGGACAGAGTTAAATACAGGCTTCTGAAGATGGGTAAGGGCCTGGGCTAAAGTTCAACAGACTATATAACAATCATTAACTTTAGATGTTAAACCCCGACCATGATTTTTTCTGGTGGTTCTTTTTACTTAGCCAGTTTGCATATGTGGGCCTTTCTTTGACTTTTCCCCCTGATTTCTTTCCACAGAATCGCAAAATCTGAGTTGGAAAGAAACTCAAAAACCATCTTACCCAACCTCTACCTGAATAGAGTCTTCTACATAACACACTTGTCAAAAGTGCTTATCCAGCCTTTGCTTGAAGATGATCAACAATGAGGAGGAAAACTGACCTTCTGAGACATTCCATTTCATTTATGGACATTGTTACTATGGACTAAATTCAAGAATAAATTTGCTTTGTTATTAGTATTCATGTTTTAAAACAACTTCTCCCGAGTTCTCCCTTTTAAGTCAAGCAGAACAAATCTTGATTCCTTTTCTATGTGGCTTACTCTTCAAATACTTATTCCAAGTTAAACATCCCCAGAAGTTAATTGAAGACTGGGTTTTAATCTTATTTTGCATACAGGGAGTGAGATTTTTAGCAATACATTACATGAAATTTTGTTAAATCTGTCAAGCATTTGTTCTGTGTGCCAGGTACTATATGCAAGGTACTCTAGTTATACTACAGTGGAAATCCTTTGTACACACATGCAATCATCTAATCCAAAATTCTGTCACCTTTCTACTATGTGGAGTGGAACATAAATATTGTTGTTTTCCAATACTCCAGCCTTCCATTTCCTTAATCTGCTTAATTCTCATTACTTGTTCATCACTGCTACACAGATGGTCATATCCTGTCACTCAACAGTATTTTATTTTCATGTTGACAAGCATTGATCATAACTTATGTTCATTTTGTATTTCCTTATACTCTGATTTCCACCATTCTGTTTTTTTTTTTTCCTGTCACTACGCCTGTATTGATTATGCTGTTACATTCTCTTCTTTTCTGAAACTAGTTGTACATTATCCTTTGTATTCTTGAGTCTTCTGCCCTCGTTAATTGGAATTGGGACTTTCTCTCATCTTCAGTCTCCCAATTTATTTATTTCCCTATATAGAGAAAACTAGCCCTTAAACTTAATTTGATTCTTTTTTCTCCTTCCCAGTACTTGTTATAGTGTAGGTATTTAATTACATTAACTATTATGTTTATTGAATCGTTAATAGTTAAACTTCTTGAGGAAACTACAGCTGTCTCTATACTTCTTTCAATTGCTTATAAACAAATCCTTCCCTTGTCAGTCTGGTTTCTGACTCCATTGAATGAAACTATTCTCCAAGGTTAGCAATTATTATTATAGCAATTGTTTCTTATTGCCAAATCTAGTGACCCTTTTTTTTTTTTAAATTTATCTTTCTTGATCTATATAGCATTTGACAGTGTTTTACTTTCTCCCTAGATTTCTGGAACACTGCTCTCTCAATTCTCCTAATCTATTCACCTGCTCCTCACTCTCCTTTGGTAGTTTTTTGTGTCACAATAACTTTTATGGCCTCATTGGCTCTATCTTGGGCCCTTTTCCCTCAATACTGTTTTACATGGTAAGCTCAGTAGCTCTCATATTTTTTACAGAGATGATTTCCTGATATTCCCCTCAGGTGCTAATCACCAATTGCCTTTTAATAACTTTTTTAATACTTAACATGTTCAAAGGGAATACATCTTTTTTCTCCAAAGCGTATCCTCTTCCCATCTTTCTTATAACTTTTTTCCTTTTTTATTTGACATGTCTTTTTTCCCCCTTTTTTTTCTTCCCTCCTGTTATGCATTATGTCCAAAAACATCTCATCCTGAATATATCTTCTCATAAGATGGGTAGTATGCTTCCTTGTGGCGAGACAGTTGGGGTTAAGTGACTTTCCCCAGGGTAACACAGCTAGGAAGTGTTAAGTGGCTGAGGCCGGATTTGCACTCAGGTTTTCCTGACTTAAGGGCTGGTGCACCATCCACTGCACCATCTACCTGCCCTGATAAAAGCATACTATCACTGGACCTCTGTAATTGTGACTGGTCATTGATCTGAGTTCTTAGAGTTTTTTAACATTGTCTTTAACATTGTCTTCCCAAGTTTGTCTGAAGTTGTCTCTCATCATTTCTTACACTATAGTAATATTCCATTGTATTTCATATTCCATAATTTATTCAGCCATTCCCTGACTGGAGGGCATTCTTCTGAAGTTTTCAGATCTTGTCTACCATGAAAGAATTACTACACTTACATATGTATGGGTCTTTTCTCACTTTTATCTTTTAGGGTATTGCTGGGTTTATAGGTAAGGAGAGATTAGTAACTTTTAAGGCATATTCTAAAGAACTTTTCAGAATGATAGACTAAAATATATTATTCCATTAATGTATCTATTTCCTCTCCAGCATTTGTCATTTTAGATTTTTTTTTTCCATCTTGGCCAATCTAATGCATATATGATCCTTCCAGTCATCTAGGCTCAGAACCTTAGTGTTATCCTCATTTTCCTCCACAAATCTTAGTCAATTTTGTTTCTATGTTTATAGCATCTTTCAGGTACTTCCTCATTACTTTATTCACAAAGAAAATACCTTGGTATAGGCCCTCATTTCTTGCCTTCTCTTATTGCACAAGTCTTTATAAAAAAAGGTTTCTCAACAAGAAAAAGAATTTATGTGCAAGGCAAGAAGACTTCCTAGTCCTTAATCTTACTGCTTTCCTTCTGAGACAAACTGTAATTTTTCTGGTTTGTATCATGAAGCAAGAATTTTTTTTTTTTTTGCATCCCCAACATTTTGCACAGTACCTGGCACATAGTAGGCACTTAACAGTTGGAAAGACAGTTAAACTGAAACTTGAGTATCTGACATAATTATTGTTTATATTTTAACCTATATTTCTGCATAAACAAAATCATGTTAATTTTATGTAAATTTAGTTTGTGTTCAATATATATGTATAATTTTTTATTTGTGAAATTACTATATAGTACTTGAAAGTTTGTGAAGCACTTAATGTTTATTATTTGATTCTCTTAATAACCGTGGATGAGATACAGATTTTCTACAGATGTAGGAAATATAGAACTTGTTTTCCTTATTATGCCACACTTTATTCACTATCGCATAACTGCTTTAGTGGTCTTCCAATTGGTTTCTCTGTATTTCAAGATAATGTTTAGCACTTGAGTTCTTCATAACTTGGTCTTTTTTTTTTTTTTTTTAAACTCTTCCCGTTGTTAACTTATCTCCCACCTAATCTTATGGTCTATCAAGACTCATCTCAATTCCCACCTCCTTTTTCTGTTAATCTTTCTGTCTGCTTTCCATACGTTTTGTATGTGTGCCTACTTATGTTTTGTCTGACGTGAGAATGGCATGAGGATATAATTATTTTTGCCTTTCTTTGCATCCCTGATAAAAGCATAATTTTCAGACAGTGGAAGATGTAAGACAGGAACTCTGAGCAAAATATGTCCATTTTAGAGTAACCAGCATAGAGATGATTGTTGACTTTATGGGAACTGATAATCAATGAAAGAATATGAAGAAATAAGATGACAGGACCTTGCCAAATGCCCATGGAAAAGGAATTGGGCATGGATGATGAGCCCACAAAATATATCAAAATGGATCAGTTCCAAGATGGGAGGAAGAAAACCAATTCAGAATAATGTCAAGAGATCCTAGGAAGTACAGAAAGTTTAGAAAGGGGGGAGTCAGGAAAAAATGGGGATGATGAAATGATTTTAGGATTTAGGAAAAAAGTCGTGGTAACCTCAGAGCATAGTTTTGGTTACTGGGGAAGAAAGCCAGCTTAGAATGAGTTGAGAAGTTAAACATTTTTGGAAGTTAACTGAGAAAAGGACCCAGGGTAGCAACTGTAACTTTTTCAAAGTCACATAATTTGCAGGTGGCAGTGAGGCCAGAACTTAGCTGTTTGACTTGTAGTTCAGTGGTTTTTCTATAATATGCTGCTTATTTTATTTAAAAGTGAAAAGCTGATTGGACTAATGTGGGTAAGGCACTATAGTTTCCTAGGTGCCCATAATAAGAAAATGAAAAAACCTGTGTGGCAGCAATGAGCTTACAATTTTGGGAGAGAGATACTTACTAATTTGAGAGTCTGAGATAGTTCATAGTTATTTAAGGAACATTTGAGGAGGAAGGGATTTTCTGACGGGGATCAGAATGAATAAAGCATTTACTAAGTGCTTACTACTAGGCATAGAACACTGTATGTACTAATGCTGGGGATACAAAGGAAAAGGCAGCCCCTGCTGGGACAAGAAAGGTGGAAGCTTTAGTTGCAAGTCAGACTGAAAGGCTCAGGTGCTGTGGCAAAGCAAATAGTAATCATTTCTACTCATAGTGTCAAATTCTTGACATTTGATTCTATTGGCAAGAACTTTCTTTTCTGAGATTTGAGTATGACTGTAGTTTGTGTGAAAGCATTTACTAGGGTGCGTCTCTATAGGGGCTGTATACCAGAATGATGGCTGTGGGCTGAAAATACTGCTATTCAAAATGTTCTTGGGTTTGGGGTCCTGGAATCCAGGAACCAGGGAATAGATCATTTTTGGCTACCTTGTATGATAGTTAGGAATGGCTGGCTCCTTCCTAGGAGTTGCTCCTTTAAACAAAACTCCAAGACTAGGACCAGGCTCATGGCCATGGGCTGAATTCTTCAGAGTCTGAAGAAAGAAACTGGTCAAATCATGTCAGTGATTTTGATTTTTGGGTTGTCTTCTCTCTTTCCTCTGGGTGATTTCTGTCAGACTGGCTTGCCTGCCTATGAATAGGGAAGACATCCTGGAAGAAATAGCAACTGACCTTCAAGGAAAAAAGATGTCAACAAGAAGAGAGGGTGGATTGTAGAGTCTATTTTAGCTAGAGAGATGGAGAAGAAAGCATGAAATGGCCAAAAAAAAGGTAGAATGAGGATCAAGGAATGACCAGGAGTCCAATCTGGCTGGAATATGGAGTCTGAGGTGGAAGTATTATGAAATCAGGCTGGAAAGTTGGGCTGAAGCTAGACTGTGGAAGCTGTAAATGTCTGGGGACATGTGTTGCCTGGAGGTAACGGAGACCTAAAGATCACAGTACTACTTTGTTTTGTTTTTTGGCTATTTTGGGATGTGTGATTTGAAGAAAGGGAGGGATTGATGGTAGAAAGTCTCACGTTGGAGAATCTGAACTTGGGGGCAACTATGAATGGGGATGGATATTAGAAAAATGAAGTTAGAACTGACAAAATGACATTTGATTAAACATGATTTTTCCCTTTTTCATTTTGCTTTGGCTGGCATGAGAATGACTGTAACCTCCTATAACCAAAATGGGTTTATGCAATTTTTATCAGAGATCACTGGTATCAAGTAGGATCATTTTCTATTATGTGTTTTTCCCTTCAACTTCATGGCAAAGGTACAATAATTAACTGTTGCATGAGATATCATATACTAAGTATATATACTATAACATATATTTTCATATATTTATGAGGAGCTAAAAATAGCTTTTAATTCAGAATTTTTAGAAACTCACGCACAGGATGGACTTTATATGTTTTATGAAAAGAAGCAAATTTCAATTAAATAGCTTTTTTTTTTTTTTTTTTTGCTTAGGCAATTGGGGTAAGGTGACTTGCCCAGGGTCACACAGCTGTTATGTGTCTGAGACCAGATTTGAACTCAGGTCCTCCTGACTTCAGGGCTGGTACTCTATCCACTGCGCCACCTAGCTGCCCCAATTAAATAGCTTTTTAAAATTTTTTATTTAAATAGCTTCTTTAAAATTTTCTATCTTTTCACACAGTACTTTTTACAGTTATGTGTAACAAGACTTTCACTCAATTCTGGGCAAAACCAGTCTAGTATACATTTTATTTGGAGACCACAAACCAGTACAAAATAAATTTGAAATAGAATTTTAATCTTTACCTCCATACAAAAAACAGGTGTAATAATCTGTTATAGTATAGTATTCTATATACCAGTGTGGAAGGAACTACCTGGGAAAATGCATACAGCAAGACAATAAAACTTTTTGGTACTAAAATCTAATTGTAAAGGACCATGTATCTCTAGCCTTGTATTGTTAGCTCATGTCAATGTGGAATCAGTATTATTTTGTATGTGGGCAACACAATGGTATACAATAGTAATTATCAAATCAGACTACTGTGTCCTTTTTCAGAGTTTCTTGCCCAAGGGGTCACTGATGTGCTATTGTTTGTCTTTCCTGTTGCTTTTTTCTCCCCTAAAAGTGAGTTTCTGTGTCCTGATCCAGTTGATATCCAGACATAATAGTCTGAAGTTCTGATGATGTCTTGTGACTTTCCTTAATGGAATATGCTATCTTCTGATCAGACCTAATTGTTTATAGTGACTAAAATAAATGACTTGCCCCTATTTCACATGAGTAAAATACTCAATAAAGCTGTTTTCTTTATTATTGAGAGAGTTCTTTAGACTTTCAACAGATATTTATGCTTAAGCTTTCTGATATCTAACAAATGCATTTGAAAACTGAAAAAGATGGATCATTTTCAAACTAAATTTTAAAAGTCAACCCATCTACAAAAGAAGTCCTCCACTGCCCATGGCAATGTGGAGTTGACCCTAAGTTCTTAGAGGTACAGCAGCAGAACCTAAACTCTGGGAGGTTCTATCTATCATGATAGAAAAGCTGCAAGAATTTTCCTGCTTTGGTAACCTATGAAACAAAAATACAAAATGATCCTCTGTCTTGCCTCAATTCTGCTTCTCTAGCACAAACAAAAAAGGTAACTGCAACTGCAAAATGCTTATTTAATTTTTGGTACTCTTTATCTATAAAGAATTTTGGTGTCATTGTGTTAACTGTTCTGTTAGTGCAAAATGGAACAGTAAAGGTTCTCCAAGAAGTCTCTTATACATAGGTTAAGATCATACACAATTTCTTCATTGATGTAACAAAAGAAATGTCTTTGATGATCTGCTTAATATTAATATTAAGTGAGGTATAGTATGATAAAGTGGAATGCAAAAATGTCTGTCACTGTCATGGAGAATGATCAGTACAAAATTCAAGAGGAAAGACAGTACAGTACCCGGCAACACAGAAACAGGAAAAGCTGAGAATAATTAATAGAGGGAAGACTCTAGAATTTAAGTGGGACTGGGAAAGGCTTCCTGCAGAAGATGGGATCTTAAGCAGGGCACTTAGGAGAAAGGATACTGTTTTGAACCTGTTGTGTTTAAGATGCCTATGGGACATTCGGTTGGGCTGTGAGGCTGGAGGTTGGCACTAGATAAGTAGGGCTGAGAATCATCAGCATAAGCATAGAAATGATAACTGAATCGATGGGAGCTGAGGAGATAACCAAATGAAAGAGAAGAAGGCCCAGAATAAGGCCCTAGGACACACATTAATGATCACCAACAAAGGAGAGGAGGGATGGTTAAATGGGCAGGAGAACCAAAAGAGAACCATGTGATAAACAGTGTCAAAAGCTAGGGAGAGGGTGAGTCAAGAAGGATGAGGATTGAAAAAAGGCCAGAGAAAGTCATAGATTTAGTACCTTCTGGTTGGATGAGGTCAGAAACCATTCTGTAGAAAATCTTAAATTAGTGAGAGGAAAGGAAGTAGAACCACCTACTGTAAATGACCTCAAGAAGTTTAGCCACAAAAGTGAAGAGAAATATATAAGATGGTAGCTTAAAGAGTAAGCTGGAATTATGTCCAAAGGGTTATCAAAATTATGCATACCTTTTGACCCAACAGTGCCATTATTGGGTCTGTGTCTCAAGGAAATCATAAAGGAAGGAAAAGGACCCACATGTACAAAGATGTTTGTGGCAGCTCTTTTTGTAGTGGCAAAGAACTGGAAATAAGTAGATGCCTATTAGTCAGGGAAAGGATGAACAAGTTGTGATATATGAATTTTATGGAATATTATTGTTCTTTAAAAAATGATGAGCAGGATGATTTCAGAAAAGCCTGGAAAGATAAAAACTAAGGCTGAGTAAAGTGAACAGAACCAGAAAAACACTGTACATGGCAATACCAAAAATGTATAATCAACAACTACAATGGCCTTAGCTCTTTTCAACTATTAAGTGGTCCAAGGTAATTCTAATAAACTTTGGATGGACAATACTATCTTGTACCCAAAGACAGAACTATGGAGACTGAATGTGGATTGAAGCATACTATTTCCACCCTTTTTCCTTTCTTGTGATTTTCCCCTTTTGTTTCTATTTTTCTAAAATGATTCATATGGAAATATGTTAAAATGAATATATATGTGTAACCTATATCAGATTGCTTGCTAGCGTGGGGAGAAGAGAAGTAAGGGAGAAAAAAGAATTTGGACCACAAAATTTTACAAAAATAAAAGCTGAGAACTATACATCTAATTGGAAAAATAATATTGTTTAACATTAATGGCATTAAAAAACAATTAAAAATGTTATCTAACTTTGAAACATAATGCTAAATATTTAAATTTCATTTTATAGAGGAATCTAAGCTTCTTGAACTAAAATCAAGGAATTTTATGATTTATTTCATCTCAAAGATATCTTCCAGTTCTAATCAAAACACTTTAATCAAAACTATCATTTTAAATAAGGGGAAAATGAAAATGCCCATTTTAAAATTCTAATTTCCTTAATGTCTTTTTGGAAAATCAGATTATTTGTACCTTAGTTTTCCCAATTTAGGATAATTAAACTTAATTCTATTTAATATTTAATTTACATTCTATTTTAATTTAATTAATATTCTATTTAATATTTAATTTTACTTGATAATAAAATTAGGTCAATATTTTAAGAGTTTTGCTTGAGAAAAAATGGAAATGGATTGCTTAATTATACAGGAATATTAGAATGGAAATGATTACAGTGTTTGCTTAATGTTTAAGAAGTCCAAATGTAAAGATCTGGGGTGAATATGAGTAGCTTGCAGCAAATAATCAATGAAGAAAAGTGGTGTAAAAGATCCTATAAAAAAAAGAATAAGAATAGAGAAGAGTAAGAGAAAAGTAGAAAAGGTAGAAAAAGATAATCACAGCCCTGCCTTCAAGTAGTTTATATTACATTGGAAAGAACAAGATAAATTTGATACTGTGTCCTTATATTAACATCCTATTTATTTCCCTTTCTCAGTCATGTTCCTTCTAAAAGTTGTCTGCACTAGCTGCCTCCACTTTCCTCTCTGTGATCTCCTCCCATCTCAACACTCATCTGAAATTGTTCTCCTGAAAGTTGTCATCTCCATTACATTTTTTTCTCTGGTCTCCTCCACCTTTCTACTGCCCAGACAGTATTGGCTACCCTTTTTCTTGAATTTCTGTGACACCATGAACTTTAGGGTTCCCTTCTCTCTCCTGTGTCTGTCAGTGGCTCATCATCCACATCATTCGTCTCCCCACAACACTGAGTATTCCTCAACATTCAGTCCTGGGATCTTTTCTCTTATTCCTCTATATCAGAATTTCTTGAGTTCCTGAATTTGTTTTAAAGAATTTGATAATTGTATTTCAATTAAATTGATCTTAGTTGTAATTTTTTTATCTTATGAGGCTGAGATGCACAAAAAAGTTAAGACCCTCTGTTCCATATTCTCTTTTGTGGTAATTTCATCAGTTTCCTTAAGCATTCAAATAATTTTTAGCCATATACCCAAGCACCAGTCTCCCCTGAATTTCAGTTCTGCTTCATCATTTGCCTATTGGGCATTTCAAACTTGATGTCCTGGAGACATCTTAAACTCAACATGTGTAAAACTGAACTCATTATTCTAAATAAACTTCCCTCTGTCTTTCCTAAACCTTATCCTCTTCCAAACTTCCCTATTTCTCTCAAAGACATCACCATCATCCAAATGTCTCAAGTTTATAATTTTAGGAATTTTCCTGGACTTCTCACACTCCCCCATTCCATATCCAATCTGTTTCTAAAACTTGCTGTTTCTACCTCTACAACATATCTTTGCATATGACCCCTTCGGTCTATTTATACATTTATTACCTTAATGAAGACCCTCACCACCTCTTGCCCATATAATTGCAACAACCTTCTAACAAACAGTCCACATTTTTTTTTTTTTGCCCCAGCCTGCCCTACACACTGCTGTCAAAGTAACTGTCCTTCGATGTAGTTGTGCCCATTACTTTTACTTAACCAACTCCAGTGGCTTCCTTTTGCATTGAGAATAAAACATGAGCTTTACAAACTAAACAAAAAAGTTTATCTTTTCAGCCTTTATCTTTCCCCTCTTTAATTCAATCAAATTAGCCTTCTTTTGGTTCCTTAAACTCAACACTCTAATCTCTCATTTTTCCCCTATGACTGGAATGTACTTTCTTATCTCTATCTCTGAATCCTTTTCTTTATAGGGTAAGAAACATTTCAAAGGCCATCTTCTATGAGAAGCCTTTCCTCATTCTTTCATTTGTTTGTGCTCTTACTCTCAAATTAACTTTTTTTTAGCAACTTTGTTTAGATTTTCATTTTTGACTTTATATTTAGATTATGCTGTATTTAACTGTTTAACTACGTTGCACACATTTGCATTTTTTGATTTTATATACAGGTTATATATGTTTATTCCCATTTGAGTTTGAAATAAATCTGGAAAGATAAGGAGGCAGATTATCACAATTTTTAAATGCCAAATATAATATGATATATTATATAATATATAATATTGTATAATATGAATCCATTGGGGAACTCTTGAACAAGGGTTCAGACTTGTCTTTAAAGAATATAAATTTTTCTGCTATGTGGAGAATGGAATGGGAAGAAAAGAATCTAGAAGACAGGAAACTATATAGGCTTTTACAAAAATACAGGTGAAAGGTGAAAGAGTATTTTGTCAGAAGATGAGAACAGATTATATTGTGGAGATAGAATTGATAAGATTGTCAACTTGAAAGATATGCAGCATGAGAAAGAATGAGGAATCAGAGATGTCACAGAGGTTGGGTGATAGTGCCCTTAATAGAAAAAAGGAAATTTGGATGAGGTAGATTTGGGGGATAAGATAACAAGTTACATTTTGGTAATGTTTGAAAGTTTTTTAGAAGGCATTTGGCGATCTGGGATTGGAAGTTTGGAAATTTAATAGGGGTATATACATATATATATATACATGTATACATGTGTGTGTATTTATTTATTTATGTATATATCTATTTATTTATACACACCCACACACACAGAGGGAGAAGATATCTTTATGGAGATGAACCCATGAAGAAATGATAAGATCATCAATATCACCAAGAATGAGAATATAGAAAAAATGACCCAGGACAGGGGCATTCAAGAGAAGAGAGGAAGAGCTACTATAGGCAATGTAATAGAGAATTAATCAGGAAAGAATAAAAAGATTGTTTATATATAGTAGGAAGGTGCAAGTTCTGGTAAGATAAAACAAATTATATAGGAGCCTGGAGGGATTAAGTAAATCTACACCACAAGAATTTATTAAGGGCTTACTATGAGTCAGGCATTGTGCTAAAGTACTGGTGATAAAAGAAAGGGGGAAAAAACCTAACCAGTCCCTGCATTCAAAGAGTTCATAGTTTCAAAGGGGAGACAACATGCAAATAACTATAAAGAAAACAGACAAGGGGGAAGGGAGATAATGTTAGGGAGATGATCCTAGAAAATGGTCTAAACCCACAGGGAATTTGTAAATGGTACAATGGAGATTTCAGAGTATTTGTTGTTCTGACACAGTTATAAAACCTAATAAGAGCAGAGAAGGGTCAGTGTTCTTTATGCTGCATGAATTTAAGCTCCTGCTGTCTGTGCCAAAATCTATATGGACAGAGGATTAATATGAGCCTCAGGGGTAGGGAAGGATGGGAAAGGGAATTCTTATTGTAAGCACTGAAGAGAATCTCAGATTCTGCTTGAGTTTCTAAGAGGAAATATGGCAAAATAGGTAAGATAGGGTTCTCTACTTCTCTGAGCAGGCCTTGATATGCTTCCAGAAGAGGCCTTAACTTGATTTCACTATGTATATTCTTGCCATCCAGACAGCCTCCCCAAACACTGTGTGAGAAGACCAGGAAAATTCCTAAAACTATAAACTTGAGACACTGGGATGATGTTGATGTCTTTGAGAGAAACAGGAAATTTGGAAGAGGATGAGGTTTAGGGGAAAAGATAATTAATTCAGTTTTAAATATATTGAGTTTAAGATGTCCTTGCATTTCAGGAAGGCTATAAGCTATGTAGAGGTTGTCATGAGGTCACATTTTGAGAAATAACTGAAAAAATTCTGAAATGTACAGAGAATTCCACCTACCCTTCTTGTAACTGCTCACTGGCAGATTCCTCTGCAACAAGAATTTCATATTCCTCAGCAGCATATCTGTCCCAATCAGAAGGTTCAGGGCCATCATTCTCAACATCCTGATTAAAAAGAAAATAGTCAAAAGAAATGAACTAAGTTTTAGATGAAGCATTTGTAATGAAAAGTAAGATATGTATTGGGATATGTTTTCAATTTAAATTAAATTTTCAAATTAAAATTTATCCATCTGAGAAATGTTTCACTTCAATATATGTATGTTATGCATGTTCTTCCTGCATCAGAAAAATTACTTATCAGTTCCATCTCTTGGCTGGTTTGTCTTCATGTTCCTCAGCTGAGAGAAGGCAAAACTTGAAGATGATGGGTTACACAAATAAAGAGACTGAACAAAAAATAAAAATACTTTTCACAAAACCATGATGTAGAAATGTTGTGTTTCTCACCAAATGCAACATTTCCTTATAATTTCTCAAAATCACTGGAAAGTTATTCAACACTTTTGCAAAGCTCTAGGGTTATTTTTATCTTGGAAGGCTTAATGCCAATAAGTTTTTTTTAAATTTTATTTTATTTGCATAACATATGTGTGGGTAATTCTTCAACAATAACCCTTACATAGCTTTCCGTTACAAATTTTTCCCCCCAACTCCCCACCCCTCCCCTAGATGGCAGGATATCCACTACATGTTAATTATGTTAAAATATTGAATGCCAATAAGTTTAATGGATATGTCTTTTGTTAAACTGGCAATAATCTTCCTTGAAGTTCACTAAATAAACCTGCAAAATGATAAGTCATGGAAAAACAAAGTCTCCAAAGGATTAATGATGTAGGTCATCTAAAGAGTAATGGAAAATTATGTGATGAATAAGAGTAGGTTTCAAAATAATTGGTGATGAAGAATGATGCAGAAGAAGCTTTATGGAGACATTAGAAAGGTGTAAATGGAAATGAAGTTGGTCACATCAGTTTGTGAACTACAAAGATTTATGCAAAGTCAAGAGACATGAAAGAAGGCTCTCAGTATGTTGATTGGATTCCCTGTGGAAAATTTATGGGAGAATATGTCTAAAAATCTTAAAGGATGAGAAAGCTTGAATAGACTATAATTTAGATCTTTGGAAGGAATATCACATCAGTGAAATCATGCATCCATCAAAGTACTGACTTATGCCCTAAAGGAATTCTCTTGACTAAACATAGGTGTTTTTTTTTTTGTTTGTTTGTTTTTGTGCTTTTTGCTGAGGCAATTAAGGTTAAGTGACTTGCCCAGGGTCACACAGCTAGGGAATGTTAAGTGTCTGAGACCACATTTGAACTCGGGTCCTCCTGACTTCAGGGCTGGTGCTCTATCCACTGTGCAACCTAGCTGCCCCTAAACATAGGTTTTTAATTACTTTTGATTCAGCTTTGGCTGGATTCACACAAAACATTCCTATATACAAATAATTTTATTACAAATATATCTTATCATAATTAGGCCCTGAGGGACTGAATGCTTTTCTTTTAAGCTTAGTTCTCTCTACTAATTCCTCTCAATTCTAATAACTTGGTAAAACATTGTGTAGTCAGCAATACTTGATGAAAGTGAATGATGTAGTGACTATATTGTTGGAGGGAAAAGCTGCTTCAATGAGATCAGATCCACCAAAGTTAAGATGAAAAACTGTGAATAAGGTAGAAGTCTAGTTAGGTAGATCTAGAAGTATCAATGACTACCCAAAGAATAGTGATTGATTAAATGGAATAAATCTGAAGGATGGTCTTTAGGGGAGTACATAACAGCTACTTAATTCACTTGAATAAAGATTTATATATCATGCTTATCAATTCTACAGAATGCACAAAACTGGAAGGTGAAGATAATGATTAAGATGTATGACAGAATTGGGATAGGATGGTTGACTGATGATTTGACTAGATGATAGTCCATGTAAAAGGGGCTTATGGGGTTTTTAGTAATGTAAAAAATGACAGGAGACAACCAAAAAAAAAACCTGATGTGATTTTAAGATACATGCAATTAATTAAAAACATAATTATTAAAAACCAATTCTACACATAAATTCATAAAGTCTAACACAAACCCATTGTTCTTTTCTGTATGCTGAAATATTCCTTATAATTACTGTATTATAAGGTGAGAAGAGCAAGATCATCAAATCATTTTGTTCCATTTTAATAGAACAAAACCAACAGTTCTTTAAATTTTTGATGTGAACCTCTAAGCCACCTTTTCATGCAGTTCCAACATTTCTATGTCTTCTAGTTTCATTTATAACAAGGATATGTATTAAGGATGTTTTCCTCTGGTAGTATGTAAATTTGATGGACAAAAGCTGATATTTACATGGAATCTAAAAATTGTAATTCTTGGCACGTTCTTTCCCCTTTTCTATAAATCCTGTCATTGTGAAAGAAGGAAGTTATATAGAACTGAGTCTGTTTTGCATTTTGAATTTCATGGATTACTGTGGCCAAAAAAAAAAGTCCTCTTTGGTGGCCAGACTTCTGATGATAAGCTTCTCAGTAATTAATCAATATATTTTCCTAGCAATTTTATCACTGATTCACATTCGTACCTTTTCTATTATGGTATAAACTACCCAAGAATGTGTTCTACTAGTAGACCTTTTAAGAACTTAGGGTTACCACCATGCTACAATGATGCATTAATGTGGTGCTTGAATGTGCTGAGTTACTTTCACAATTTGACTCATTTTTTCATAATTTTTAATTATGGAGGATGATCATCTGGATATAAAAATTCCTAGATTAAAATCTGTGTATAGCTCTTTTTAGGTGTAAAACATATAGAGTGTAAAACTTGTCTGAAAGGCCTTAGAATTCAGTGACACTCAAGGTAATAATTTGGTTTTTTAGATATATGGTATAGCGAAAAGAAAACTAAATTAGTGGTTAATTTTGTGCCTTTATCAGTTATTACATGTGTGATCATGAACAAATTATTTCCCCTAGATTCAATTTCTGTAAGATGAGTTGTTAACTAAATGCTCTAAATAATTAAATGGTAAAGCTCCAAAATTCTTTAATATGCTTATAGATATAAAAACCCAAAATAGTTGTAAAAGCTTTTTTTTTTTTTTTTTTAAGCAACTTGTTCATAGATTAATTTAAATGTATGTAGGTTTGTTTTCATGAGAGAAATTTTATTGGGACTTTCTGCCCCCATTTACCTGGCCAAATACCTCATGTATGCTTTTAATCTGGGTGTTGATATGCTGCTTCTTTTTAAGAAGAGGCTTCTCAGGATAGTTTTGAAACTAATGTATTGAAGTTATTATGGGTATATTTAAAAAACTGAAGCTTTATGTAAGAAAATTTCAATTTCCTATATAGTCCTCTTTTCCTGTTCTTGTGTGCATTTGGTCAAATTCAGAATAACAAAAATAAAAACTATTTTTAAAAAGGATATAGGTTCTGGGGGGCAAAGAAAAAATGTATAATGTGACTTTAAGGTACTTACCAGCTCTAAAAATGTGGTCTTATGATCTTTACAGCATTTATTGCTGAATGCAATAATATTAAATTACAATGATACCTTTTGCACTGCAAAGGGATCTCTTTGTTCATGGTCCAGGTATTTCTCCAGATTAAAGAAGGTGTCATAAAAAATATGAGCCATTCTGCATCTCTTTAGGTCTCTGAGAGTTATTTTGCCTGTATTAAAAAGCAACATTTAATTTCATCAAAAGCTTATCAAGTAAAAAATAATTCATTTTAAAAACAATATGGACATGTTTTATTATTATAAAAATCTATTTTTTTCCTAAGAAGGTTAATTATAAACGATTTAGTTCATACTTACATTGTATTAGAAATGCTAACTTTAGTAAAGAAGACATGAAAAACCACTGTTCCAACAAATTTACACTTTAAGAATTTGATGAAAGTTAAACAATTTAGGGTCATTTTGGATTATGTCACTCAGCACATGCATTCTGTAAAGTTTGGTGTAGAAGAAAGAAAAATAGGTTCCCAATCACAAAAACAAATTTGGATTTTTCTTTTATGCTCATGTAAACCTGAATCCACGATATAGCTTTTCTGAACCCCAGTCTCCTTATCTACAAAACAATGATAACAATATTTTATGTTATCTGCCTTTTAGGGCTATTGTAGAGCTTAAATGCAACAATGTTTGTAAAACACTTGAGATTTTAAAAGATTATATAAACATCTACTATTAATAATAGTTAAAACTATAAAAGGACACAGAATTCAATAAATCAATATTACCATCGAGTTCTGGCTTTACTAGGTCAAGCATCTGGCAGAGCAAGTCATGAAATGGCAATGGTTCAATACCCATGGCTTCCATTCTTTCACACTGTTCTTCATAGAAATATTCAAGTTCATACATGGAGAGCACACCATCCCCATCCAAATCCATACAGCGGAACCAATATTCAATGCTAGTAAATAAAGAAACTTTTTTTGTAATATGAGGTATACTACTTTATTTATAGCATAAATTTCTTCAGTATTCAATGTCCTTTATTCATTTATTTATATTTCTGCAACTCTGCAAGTCCTTAATCACAGTATTTTGTTTTGTGATATTGAGCAAACTGTCCTTTGTTAAAAATAAAAAAACTTCAAACATATATTATTAGATTTAAAATAGCCATCTTTGCCTATTATATATATATTATATACATATATATATATATCTTAAAAAATTTTAACACAGGGACTGAGTATCTTTAAATAAGGAGCAATATTCCATAGGAAAAAACAATTGAGAGTCACCTAAAAAAGCAATTTTTATTTTTTTTAAAAGTAAATTAAAATGTTTTAATATTGTGAATAGGAAACTATTAAAAAATATTCAATTTTATATAATTGTCAACTTAAAAGATTTTAAATTTGAAAGGATACATGTTTTAAAGTCCTTGCCTTATTTCTAAGTATAAGAAAAATTAATAGACATGTTTTTGTAGAGGAAAAGGTCTACTTTCATGGAATAATGACATCTTCTGGCCTTTTACAGGTAATAGGTCCTAAAGATGGTTAAAATTATGCTTTGTTTTTATACAATATAGGCAAAAGCTGGATCTACATACAATGTAAAAGAAATAATCTGCATTATACATTATTCAGTTTTCAGTCTAGGCATTTTGTTGTCATTTGTACTATGGATTACCTGACTTTGCCATTTACCCTGCCTATTTATTGCCATATCTCTTTGGGAGATTCAATCCTCTCAGTTTTTGGTCTCTCACCTGGAGCCCAGGTGGTTCTGAGTGGCAAATTCCTCTTGTGGTCTCCTTTAGCTAGCTGCCCCAGTTTTTGATTCACAATTCACTTGGTCATTACCTTACACTATCCATGTTGCCTACTTCTGTACCCAGTAGACCCACTAGACTTTGCCATCTCTCCTAAAACAATCTTCTTACCCCTTTCTGGACCTGGAAATCTCATCACAGTACTGACATTGCTAAGGCAAAGAGAATGCCAATTACGTTCCTTATCACCAATTCCTGTCATCTCAAACCAAACCATCTAGCCTTGCCACCATTTTGTAATGGCAAATTTCTTGAAGGCAAGAATTGTCTCATTCTGTATTTGTATCCTTAGCAAATGACTTAGCACAATATAACTATTTTACAAATGTTTTTTCATTCTTTTTATGCCTGATTGCCTATGCAAGTGAATGGCTTTCTGAAGAAATCGTTTTTTAACTCCTTTGATTATTTTTTTTATTAGTATGGGTCATAAAACACTATAAAATTATGTGATATCCTTATGTGATAATATATAGTTTCTCTTTCAAGTAACTTCAAAATACAGTGTTTCCATATGCTTTAATTATAAAAACTATTGTTAAGCACAATAAAGTAGCACTGAAATGAGAAGTACAGAAAATAACTTAGAAATCATACCTTGTCAGATTTCTTTTGTCTTCTTCAGAAATTAGAAACCATACAAAATCTGCATAGCTCATTCTTCCTTCTTTTTGTACAACATTTCCCCTAAAAAAGGATATATAAGCAAAATTTTCAGGGCAATATTTTAGATAAATTTAATGGGATGACATTCAGAAGTCACTGATATTTTTCTGTGGAAGGTTTATAATTTTATTTCAGGAACATTTAAATTAGAAAAATGGATATACTTAATGTTCCACTGGGTGGCTTAACTTATTTACTAGAACTGAGAAATTAAAATACATAGATATTTGCAAATATTAAATTCTAAAGAAAAATTAGTCTTCATTTTTAGAGCCAAATGGTATATAGAATGGACTATCTATCTTCCTTCCTTCCTTCCTTCGTTCCTTCCTTCATTCCTTCCTTCCTTCCTCTTTCCCTATCTTCCTCCCCATTTTCTATGGGATGAAATAAAGACTTCTTTAGTCAATATGCATCTGGTGCATTGAATGCTAGTATAAAGAAAGGGCCTCTTATCCACACCTGGGGAAATGGAGTTAGAATCAAGCTGCACATTATATTTGGAAATCTCCCCATAATAGCTACAGGTATAGGCAACAAGACAAAGAAAGAAAATGACTTTGAGGTGAGCTCTAAGGATTGGAGCTGATCCATATGAGTTAAGTCTTAGAAGTTACAATGATATTTAACAAAGTTGTCCATATGAGAATGGGCTACCTTGAACAATTTAGTTCTCTCTCACTGGAGTTTTCAAGTGGAGGCTGGATGGGCTCTTGTCATCTATGTTGCAGAAGGAATTTTTGGTCAGGTATAAGTGGGGAAAATGGCCTCTGAAATAATTTTTAATAATTTTTAAGATTATGTGAATAAATTTTTTTTGAATTGAATCTGAGCACTGATCACTTCACACTTTCTTATCTAAGTGTTCCTTTTTTTAACAAAGATTAGCTTTGGAAAACACTCTATCTTAGAAGCTGACTATACCTAGTTTTTTAAATATTACAAGGGAAGATTAGGCTACTGTAGTTAACCACACCATGTTCTGAGATTGTGAAGTTTAAGAGTAATGTCTCTAGAGTTTCAAAAAAGAAAATGATCTTTAAGAATAAATTGATAAGGAAGTCACAAAGATAACTAAGAATAGATAATATAAGGACAATGAGAAGTAATTATTTTTATGGCTCCTTTCAGATGAGCTACTTTTATTTCTGTATAGAGTTCTCTGATGGATATTCTCTGTTCTCTGGTTTTTCATTCATTACTCCTTCCTCATTTCCTCATTCTTATCTGTTCACTTCTTAGTCTTATTTACTAGATTATCATTCATATCATAAACCTCAACTGTGTATCTTTTCCCCTTCTGTCTCTAAACTAAGTGATCTCATCAGTTTAAATGGGTTTAATTTTCATCTTTATATTAAAGATTGCCAAGTCTACATAGTCAGCCCTAGTTTCTGTCATTCAACAAGTATATGTTAAAAACCTACTACACATACTAGGTACTGTGCTAGACACTGGGAATATAAGTAGAAACAAACAGCTCTTATTTACAATGAGTTTATATTTGTAAACATATCTACAATCTAGAATAGAAGCTTCTTGAAGGCAGGAACTATTATGGTCTTTGTATTTCCAGTTCCCAGTATAATGTCTAGTACATGGCAGGTGATTAATAAATGCTTGTTTATTTACTGAAAAAATATAGCCTAAATATAAAGTTAATAAGTGGAAATATACACAAAATAATTAAATATAAAGTAGTTTGGGAAGGAGTGAGGGTAATTAGGTGGTGCAGTGGATAGAATGCTGGGTCAGAAGTCAGGAAGACGCATCCGCTTGAGTTCAATCTGCTTTCAGATACTGGCTTTGTGACCCTATTTGTCTCACCTTCCTTATCTAAAAATGAGCTGGATAAGGAAATGGTAAACCCCTGGTGTCTTTGCCTAGATAATTGCAATATAACCCCAAAGAAATTGGGGACATGAAATAGACATGACTGAAAAACAAATCTGTATGACCTCTAACAGCTATAAACTCTTCTGTTTGGGCATTTAGAGCCAATACATGGCACCAATCAAGTTTTCTAATCTTATTCCATATCACATAAATTGATGTGGAGTCAAAATGGACTTTTTGTTCTTCACACTTGGCACACCATGTCCCACGTGGTGTGCCTTTGCAATAGCTGTCTACCAGTCATGGAAAATACTTCCTTGTCACCTCTGCCTCTTAGAAATCTAGTTTTCTTAAAAGCTAAATTCGTCTTCTACATGAAACTTTCCTGATTTTCTCAGTTAAAAGTACATTCTCCCAACAAATAATCTTGTTTTTATTTCTACATTGTCTTTCTACATTGTATTTCTACATTCTACAAACATTCTACATGTTTTATATGTACATGTTATTTCCTTTACTTTGTTATTCCCTCCCTTAAAATATAAGCTTGAGGGCAGGGATAGTTCCTGCCCTCAAGCTTATATTTTAAGGGAGGGAATAACAAAGTATTTCCAGGTCCTAATACAGTGTCTGGTACAGAGTAGGTACTTAATAAATGCTTGTCAATTGCTGGTTGATAGAACCCTGGATAGAGCTAAAACATATATTAGGATACCTGTTTTCATTAGATTTTTATACTAAATATTTTTGGATGGGAATTGAACTTATCATGTAACAAACCCTGTTATAATGAGGTCTTATTCCATTAGTAGCAGTTTTAGCTATTTAAGTGATGCTTTTTTCTTTAGAAAATTTTAAAATTCTTTAATTTCAGATAAAACACAGATGAAGTAAATTAGTTAGGGAAGGAAATATAGGGAGCAAAAAAGACCCAACATTAAGAATAATGGAAATTTCACTAAAAAGTTTTTTTTTAAATTTATGGCTTAACAAAGTTTGAAGAAATTAAAGAAATGCAGCCCAATATCCTATCAGAAAATACTGATAAGAAAAGTGGAATATCTTCCCTCAACAGGGCACTGTGGCTATTACATGGTTGTTATAGTTCTGACTATTGCCACTCTTTACTTTTCTAAAGTTATGGTTCAGTTGACAAGAATTTGTAAAGTGCTCAATGAAATCCTTGAGGCATCTTCTTACCTTGTCACTGCTCCAGAAAATATTCTTTCAATAATCCTATTTGATGATGCTGAAAATGATTGAAGAACATAATTAGAAACATTCTTTATGATTCACATTTTTATAAATCTATTTTCATCTTTCTATACAGGACTGTAAACTGTGAAAGTAGCATAGATAATCTGGAGTACTTCTGTGTTACAAATTAAATGGTAACAACTACACTTAATGAGAACATGAATAGAGATACAAATCCTTTCTCTCTGACTCCTGGTTCAACTCCTAATCAAAGATTTTCACTTAAAGTTTAAAATATCTTCATGGAAAATTGGGCAGACTGAAGAAGGCAGGGATGGTGTGTATTTGATTGTAGGATATATACCAATATTTATGTTAAGGAATGTAGTTTGTTCCTAGCAAGCTAATTATTAACTCTGGCCCTTAGTACTTAAGAAACCACTGGAGAAAGAATGGTGTTTTTACATTATTTAGTATGTACAATTCAATGAAATAACTTTCACAAAAGTTCTTTCTTGAAATATCATTAATTACAAATGAATTTTTTGTTTTAAAAAGGCAGTGTCTAGCATATTTATGCAGGATTTTCACTCTATTTCCAAAAGTCCTTGATATGGTATTAAAACAATGCAAGTTAAGGTATTTAAATATAAAACAAGAAGCCATCTAAAAAGAAGAAACAGATGCATTTAAGTTTCATAACTGAGTAGATTGGCAATATATGGACAATAAATTTAGTTCAAGATTTTTTGGTTGCTAAGGAAAACAGATTTGTGACTTAATTTTTGCTCTTTAGTAAGAGAAAGCGCACAAATCAGAAACATTACTTTTCCAGGAATTAAACCTGGGCAGAAATTTATAGCATGAGTCCTTGGAAAGACATTGGAAAGTATATGGAATATAATAAAAATGACAGTTCTACCTAATCTACTGATTTAATGTGATCTCTATTGAACTATCAAAAATTATTTTTTGAGCTACAAGAAATAACATTTATTTAGAAGAATAAAAGGTCAAGAACATCAAAGGAATTAAATGAAAAGTAATGACTATTTTATTTTTATTTATTTATTTTGCTTTTTGCTGAGGCAGTTGAGGTTAAGTGACTTGCCCAGGGTCACACAGCTAGGGAATGTTAAGTGTCTGAGAGCACATTTGAACTCAGGTCCTTCTGACTTCAGGGCTGGTGCTCTATCCACTGCGCCACCTAGCTGCCCCAGAAATGACTATTTTAGAAGATGGTAATCATCGAAACTGCATCAGTGGAACAGAGTGGACAATATAAGGCATAGTAACCTTATGTTTGACAAAGGTAAAGATTTAAACTTCTAGAATAATTCTTTGGTACAAATTTTTGGGAAAAATAAAATATCTGGCAGAAATTGGTTATAGTCCATATTGCACTATTTACCTCAAGATAATGATATAGATATAAAGGGAGATATCAAAAGTAAATTAGAAGAATATGGAACATATTACCTATCAAACTCATGAATAAGAGAAGATTTTATGAATAAACAACAGATAGAAAGCACTGTGAAATGTAAATAGACTTTGATTATATTAAAAAGGTTTTTGTACAAATAAAACCAATGTAGCCAAGATTAGAAAGAAAAGGAAAAAATGGGGAAAAATTTTAATAGTTTCTTGGATAAAGGTCATATGATGTAGTCCTATGAAAAAATGCTCTAAATCATTATTGAATTAGAGAAATGTACACTTATGAAACTGACTACACTGATAAGAAAATGACATATGTTGGAGGGGATG
Source organism: Myrmecobius fasciatus (assembly GCA_023553655.1). NCBI lineage: Eukaryota > Metazoa > Chordata > Mammalia > Dasyuromorphia > Myrmecobiidae > Myrmecobius > Myrmecobius fasciatus. Next base: position 248,619 of record JAJPUD010000555.1, read on the forward strand.
ACTATTAGGTCTGTTTCCTGAGGTGATCAGGGAAAATGGAAAAGAACAGATATGTGTTAAAATAACTATTTAGTGAAGCTCCCTTTGTGGTCACAAAGAACTGGAAATAAAAAGGGATTCCTAATAATTGAGGAATAGTTAAACAAGTTGTGGTATATGATAGTGAAGGAATACTACTATGCTATAACAAATGAGCTGGTTGAATTTTAGAAAAACAGAAAGATTTGGAAGAAATAATGAAAAGTGAAATGAGCAGAACCAAGACAAAACTGTATGCAGTAACAGTAATATTATATGAAGAATAACTGAATGATTGTTATGCCAAATTACTCAAATTGACTACAAAAGACCTGTGAAGGAATGTTACCCACTTGTAGAGAAAGAACTGAGAAACATTAGAATTGGCAAAAAGAGACTGGATTTGAACTCAGGTTCTGACTCTATGGTAAGTGCTCTCTCCACTTGTACCACTTAGCTGGCTTTCCCCCTTTTCCTCCTGACATTTCTAAGAAGTGTTTATACACCTATGTCTGAAGAACTAGAATGAGACATCTGATTCACCTTTTGAACAATAATAATTGTAAATCTGCACATCTACTTAGGTAAAAAAAACCCTTTTTCCCCTTCCCAAATGCCTATCTCCATTCAGCTTCAGTTCCTTGTTTCTTTTGTAATCTCTTCATACCATGCCCTCTGAAACTCCTGTTATTTTAAAAAACTGTTTATTGATGTCTTTAAACACACAATCGAACTGTCTTTTTTTTTTAACAAAGAAAAACAAGTAAAAATTACTGATTTAGTAATTTTACCTGAAAAACATTTTGTCTAAGTAGTGTCCTATTTCTTTGTTGTGAGTTGGAAGGCATGTTTCATATGTTCTTTGAGATTACTTGATTTTCAAATTACACAAGAGTTTGGTCTCCTTTTTATCTATCATTTTGTTTATATGGTTTTAGTTATCATGTTTTTTTGTTCTATTTATTTCATTTTCATCAACTTACATGAATTTTCCCAAGTTCACTATTGTATCATATTAATAGAGTATAGTATTTTTTTTTTTCACAATTTCTGAATTAGGAGAAACCTACTTTGCTGACATGTGGTTCTCCACTACTACAAAAGGTCTGTCAGTAGTATGGCATATATTCAATCTTTGTTTCTGTCTTTGACTTTCTTGAAGTAGATACGGGGGTAGGAAGAATTGCACACGTTTAACATATTGGATTACTTGCTGCTTAGGGGAAAGGGTGGGGGGCAAGGAAGGGAAAAAATTTGGAATACTAAATTTTGTAAAGATGAATCTTGAAAATTATCCATTCATATCTTTTGAAAATGAAAAGCTCTAATTAAAAAATGTTTAACATTTTCTCCATCACTTAGTTAATTTCTAAAAACTGACAAAATAAACCAAACCCTGATTTTTGGTGTTTTCTGACTTCTGAGGTATAAATGGCTTTCTTGAGCTAGTACAACTTAGCTCCACCTTACTATTTGGTATATGCTGAGTAGTGGGACCACTGGTTGAGAGGTATGGAAAAGTTAGCCACTTTTTAAAAAAAAAATTCAAATTTACAATTGATTATAGAACAATTCACAGTTCCACTAACAGTGCTGTAGTGTTCTTGTCTTCTGAGATTCCTTTAAACATTGACTAACTGTGCTCAACTACCAAATTGTATGTTATTAGGCAAAATTAAGCAATCATTTCTTTGACTATGTAACATGTTTTCAAATGACCATGTATTGTTTATACTTTTTTTAAAAATCAATTTTTAAAAATAGCTTATTTTCAAAATATATGCAAAGAAGTCTTCAACTTTCATCCTTGTAAAACCTTGTGTTCAAAATTTTTCTACTTCCCTTTCCTTCATTCCTGCCCCTAGACAGCAAGTAATCTAATATATGTTAAACATGTGCAATTCTTCTATATACATATTTCCACATTTATCAAGCTGCACAAGAAAAGTCAGATCAAAAACGGGAAAAAAAAATTAGAAAAAAAGCAAGCAAACAACAATAATAAAAGAGTGATCTGTTGTGATCTACACTCAGCCCCACAGTCCTCTCGATACAGATGGCTCTCTTCATCACAAGACCATTGGAACTGGCCTGAATCATCTCATTGTTGAAGAGAACCATGTCCATCAGAATTGATCATCATATAGTCTTGTTGCTGTGTATAATGATCTCTTGGTTCTGCTCATTTCTCTTAATATAAGTTCATGTAAGTCTCTCCAGGTCTTTCTAAAATCATCCTGCTGATCATTTTTTATAGAACAATAATATTCCATCACATTCATATACCATAACTTATTTAGCCATTCTCCAACTGATGAGGATCCAGTCAGCTTCCAGTTCCCTGCCACTACAAAAAGGGCTGCTACAAACATTTTTGCCTATGTGGGTCCTATTCTCTTTTTTATGATCTCTTTGGGATATAGGCCCAGTAGATACTGCTGGATCAAAAGATATGTGCAGCGTGATAGCCCTTTGGGAATAGTTCCATATTGCTCTCCAGAATGGCTGGATCAGTTCACAACTCAACCAACAATATATTAGTGCTCCAATTTTCTCACTTTCCCTCCAACATTTATCATTATCTTTTCCTGTTATCTTAGCCAGTCTGAGAGGTGTATAGTAGCACCTCAGTGTTGTCTTTATTTGCATTTCTCTTATCAATAGTTATTTAGAGCATTTTTTCATGACTAGAAATGGTTTTAATTTCTTTGTTTGAAAATTGTCTTCATATTCTTTGACTACTGAAATCTATTTGGTAAGATCCTTTGACCACTTATCTATGAGAAAATGACTCTAGATGTCATTCCTTTATGCTAGTTCCCTTTATCATGGATTATCAGACTTAACCATAATGACTGACATAAATGTTTCCCTCATCCAACAATTTCTCTTTTCATTTTACATTCTTTAATTTTATTGGTACAAAAGCCAATATATGTTGATTTCATGTAACCAAAATTAGCCATTTTGTCTTTTATGATCTTCTCTATACTTCCCTTGGCTAAGAATACTCTTCTTAGACATATTTGGTAGGAATGTTATTTAGATTGGCTTCCCTTCAAGGGGAAAGGAGATTGTTGTTGATGCTTGATTGACTGGGGGAATAGAGTTCCAACTATTGGTTTAGTTTCTTTGCCTCTTGAAGCATAAAAAGTTCATCATATCAATCCATCAAACTGTATTAAGAATTTACTATGTGGCAGGCATTGAGCTAAAATATAAAGAATGAAATAATCTTTGGTTGTAATGAGCTTACATTCTAATGATGGGAGACAGTAAGTACATATAAAATATATATAGGTGAAATATAAATTTAAAACAAACATAAAAAGAAGTTAAACACAAGGTGGTTTGGGAGGGAGGTCAGTAGCAATTCCAGGAACAAGGAAGGCTTCATGCAGAATATGGTGTTGCATTTTAAAGGACTCAATCAGGTACAGGTTAAGAAGGGAATGTATTCTAGGGAAGAAGATCAGTGCCAAAGACATGGAGATTCGATGGAGACGAAGTTTCTGTGAGTAAGGAACACAGATAACAATCACTTTGGTTATATCAGAGTGCATTAGAAAAAATATATTAGTTGAAGCTGGAAAGGCAGGCTGTTTAGTTTTTGTTCAATCATTTTAGTTGCATCTCACTCTTTCTTGATAAAAAATACGTGAGTTGTTTGCCACTTCCTTCTCCAGCTCATCTGACAGATGAGGAAACTGAGGCAAACAGGATTGAGTCACTTGCTGAGGGTCACACAGTGAGCAAGTGTCTGAGGCCATTTTTGAACTCAGATCCTCCTGACTTTAGGACTAGCAATCTATTCATTATGCCACAGAACTTAAAAAGCTAGAGAGAATACTTGATATTTTATCTTAAGAGTATTAAGAAGTAACTGGAGTTAGGGGAATCACATGGTCTACATATATATATATATATATATATATATACATATATGAAATTGCATTTAACCTTGGTAAGTGCTATTTTACAGATGAGGAAACCAAAGAATTAAGTATTAAGTGATTTAACTAAGGGAATCAAATGGTCAACAAAATCAAAAGAATGAGAAAGTAGATAAATGTGAAATATTTCATTGGAAAAATAATTGATCTGGAAGACAGATTGGGAAGAAATAATTTAAGAATTATTGGACTACCTGAAAGGGCCTAGACATTCTATTTTAAGAAAAACTGTCCTAATATCCTAGAACCAGAAGGTAAAATAGAAATTGAAAGAATCTACTGATCATCTCCTGAAAAAGAATCCCAAAATGAAAATCCCCAGAAATGTAGCCAAATTCCAAGCATTCCAGGTCAAGAAGAAAATACTGCAAGAAGCCAGAAAGAAATAATTCAAATATTTGTAGAGCCATATTTAGGAATGCACAGGATTTAGCAACTTTCACATTAAAGGACCGGAGAGCTTGGAATATGTTATTCCAGAAGGCAAAGAAACTAGGATCACATCCAAGAATCCAGCAGAACCAAGTATAATCTTTCAGAGGAAAAATGGAAATTTATTTATTTTCTTTTTTTTAAAATAATAGCTTTTTATTTTCAAAATATATGCAAAGATAGTTTTCAACATTCACTCTCAAAAAACTTTGTGTTGCAAATTTTTTCTCCTTTGTCCCCCACCCCTCCCCAGACAGCAAGTAATCTAATATATGTTAAACATGTGCAGTTCTTCTATATATATTTCCACAATTATCATGCTGCACAAGAAAAAATCAGACCAAGGAAAAAAAATTGAGAAAGAAAACAAAAAGCAACAAGAAAAACAACAACAACAACAACAACAACAAAACCACAAACAAACAAAATAACTCCCATAGTCCCTTTCTCTGGGTGCAGATGGCTCTCTCCATCACAAGTCTATTGGAATTAGCTTAAATCACCTCATTGTTGAAAAGAGTCACATCCATCAGAATTGATCATCGTATAATCTTGTTGCCATGTATAATGATTTCCTGCTTCTACTTACTTCACTTAGCATCAGTTCATGTAAGTCTCTCCAGGCCTCTCTGAAATCATCCTCCTGATTGTTTCTTATAGAACAATAATATTCCATAACATTCATACACTATAACTTATTCAGCCATTCTCCAATTGATGGGCATCCACTTAGTTTCCAGTTTCTTGCCACTACAAAAAGGGCTGCCACAAACATTTTTATACATGTGGATCTTTCTCCCTTTTTTATGATCTCTTTGGGATACAGACCCAGTAGAGATATTGCTGGGTCCTAAAGGGTATGTGCAGTTTGATAGTCCTTTGGGCATAGTTCCAAATTGCTTTCCAGAATGGTTAAATCAGTTCATAACTCTACCAACAAGGTATTAGTGACTAAGTTTTTCCATATCCCCTCCATATTCCTGTCATCTTAGCCAGTCTGAGAGGTGTATAGTGGTACCTCACAGTTGTCTTAATTTGCATTTCTCTGGTCAGTGGTGATTTAGATAATTTTTTCATATGACTAGAAATGGTTTTAATTTCTTCCTCTGAAAATTGTTCAAATCCTTTTACCATTAAAAATTGGGGAATGGCTTGTATTCTTATAAATTTGAGACAATTCTCTATATATTTTAGAAATGAGGCCTTTATCAGAATCCTTGGATGTAAATTTTCCTCCCAGCTTTCTGTTTCCCTTCTAATCTTGTCTGCATTAGTTTTGTTTGTACAAAACCTTTTTAACTTAATATAATCAAAATTATCCATTTTGCATTTCAAAATGTATTCTAGTTCTTTGGCCACAAATTCTTTCCTTCTCCACAGATCTGAGAGATAGACTATCCTGTTCTTCTAATTTGCTTATAGTAAGTATCACTCCTTGTATCTAAATCATGAACCCATTTTGACCTTTATATAGGGTGTTAGGCATGTATACTATAGTTAGTATAGGGTGCAGTGGATGGAGCACCCGCCCTTAAGTCAGGAGGACTTGAGTTTAAATTCAGCCTCAGACACTTAATACTAGCTCTGTGTCCCTGGACAAGTCACTTAACCCCAACTGCAGGGAAGAGGAAGAAGAGGAAAAACAACAACCACAAGGAAGAAGAAGAAAATTGAAATAGGTTTTATCAAAGGAATCAATGAGAAAAATGCAAAGGAAAATGGCCTCACTCAAACTATATTATAAGGTAAAACAATCTGTTTCTGACTAGAATGGTGGATTGATGGAACAGATTAGATAGTATTTATTAAGCAAAATGAAACTTTGCCCAAAGGGCTTTAAAACTGTTTGTACTATGTCACTGTCATGTCTGTGTCCAAAGAGATTTTTTAAAAAAAGGAAAAGGACCTATATGTATAAAAATATTTATAGAAGTTCTTTTTGTAGTGGTAAAAGAATTGGAAATAGAAGGGCTATACATCAGTGATGGAATGACTGAGTAAGTGGTGCTAAATATGATGGAACCACTACTATGCTATAAGAAACAATGAGCAGGATGCTTTCAGAAAAACCTGAGTAAACTTATATGAACTTATTAAAAATGAAATTAGCAGAACTATGAGAACAGTGTACATAGTAACAACAATATTTTATGATAATCAACTGTGAATGACTTAGCTATTCTCAGTAATACAATGATCCAAGACAATTCCAAAGGACTTATGATGAAAAATGCTTTCTATATCCAGAGAAAGAATCAAAGGAATCTAAAGTAGATTGACGCATACACTTAAATTTTCTTTATTAGTCTTGTTTTTTGGTGAGCATTTTCTTTTATACTATGGGTAACATGAAAATGTTTTGCATGACTATGCATGTAAAATCTATATCAAATTGTTTGCTTCCTTAGGGAGAAGTTGCGGGGAGAGAGGTACATGGAGAATTTGGAACTCAATTAAAAAAATTAAATTTTTTTTGTTTGCATATAATTGAGAAAAAAGAAAATTAAAATTAAAAGTTTAATTTTTTAAATCAGGACACTGGGGACCATAAAAAATGCCCTAAATGATATAGTTTAAACCTTTTTGAAACCCTCTATTCCATTTTTGTCATTTGGGCCTACCCATGTTTTTGTTCAACTATTTTGGATATAAATTTGCAGTTATGATAAAAAATTACTAATTTATCCAAATTGAATTAAGTTTACATGCTACTTCTTATCCTGTCTCCTAGTAATTTATACTCAATGTAGTGTATTATAAATTGGGCTGCTGTTTCTGTTTCTTATTTAATTAGTTTGTTTCAATAATTTACTAGTTCATTCTTCAGTGTGAAGTAGTTTTGACAACTATGGCTTTGTAATTTTTTTTTTTTTTTTTTTGACAAGAGCTTGGGTGCATACCAGTATAACTGGATGGAACTGAAACTGAAGCATATTCTGGGGACAGTTAGACAGAAGAGTCTAATTAAGTCTGTAATCACTTAGTTCCCAAGGAAGAACCAGTCAACAGAGTATAGTTCAGTGTTTGATAAAATGAAACATACTACATTTTTTTTCTTTTCTTTTCCACATTTTCCCTCTCCCTATTTTCTCTTCCATCCATTGAAAAGGCAAGATAAAACACATTACAAATACGAAGACACACAAAACTAATTTCTGCAATAACAATGTTCTGAAAAACAAAACAAAACAAAAACAACAAAAAACTTTTCATTATGAGTCTTTTAGAACTGTGATGGATTACTGTATTGATCAGAGTTACTGAGTCTTTCACAGTTAATTATCTTTACAATATTGCTGTTACTGTGTAAATTGTAAACAATTTCTAAAGAATTATAAACTGGCAACAATCATAAAAAATGCTGCAAATCACTAATAATAAGGTGAAAGTAAATTAAAAACAACTCTGAAATTTCACTGAAATACATCAAATCAGCAAAGATGATAAAAGACATGAATAGTCAATGTTGGAGTAATTGTGAGAACACTAGGGCACTATTGGTAGAATTGTAAACCGGAAAACATTCTGGAAAACAATTTGGAATCACACTGAAAAAGTCGCAAAAATGTTACTCTTCGATTCAACATCATCTCTGTTGGCCACGTACTCCAAGGAAATCAAAGAGGAGAGGGAAATTCCCATATTTACCACAATATCCAAGCCAAAAAAATCCCTCAGAAACAAAGGAGTACCATGAATTATGGAACAACTTAGCAAATTGTGGTATATGTAATGGCTAATTACTGTGGCTTGGAAATGACTTAAGAGCTGAATCTGAAATATAAGGAATTCACAGAGCCTTGGAGAGACCTGTAAGAACTAATACAGAACATAGAGAATAAAACCAAGAGAACAATATGCACAATGATGGGAATTAAAAAAAAATATAGTACAAAAGATATCAGAACTCTGTTCAATGATCAATTTTAACTCTAGAGGGCTTAAGATGGAATACATTTTTCCTTGGTAGGGAAGTGGTAGACTCTAGGTAAGGAATGAGGCATGTGTTCTCTGACAGGCCATACTTAGTTTTGCTAAATTATACTTTTTTGTAACAATGGAAGCTTCTGTTGGGGGATGGAAGGATATCAGAAAGCAATAATAAAATTTAAAAATTTTTAAAAAACATCAATAAAACATTTTTAAGAATACTAAAAGGGGTCTGATGAAGAATATTTCTTTCCTCTCAATAAAGAGGAGGTAGACTGCAGTTGGAGAATATTGCATATGCTATTACATATGTTTGATCAATAGTTTGTTTCTTAAATGGTTCCTTATTACAAGGTGGGGGTTTCCATAAGAGAAGCATTTTTGTAAAATGACAGTGACGAAAAAAAAAAAACTACAAAAATTAGCACATTAAAAATAAACTATGAACAAAATAATCTTACCTCTTTAACTTTAGCATTTTCCCTTCTAAAATAACAAATTTATTAAATTTTTCCATGAAGAAATGGATATTCCAACCAATTGAATGTGTGAGATTTTATTTACAGTCTTCATCTTCAGAATCAATAATTATGTGTCTTTTGGCATCACATGAACTAAAATATGATCAATACAGATAAGATTAGTAGGACAACTTACCTTGGTCATTATATCTAGATAGATCAGTTTGATTGATGTAGAGGTCATGATCACTGTCTAGTTCCCAGAATTTACAGTAAATGACATAGAAGTGTTCATAGGAGAAGTAATCTGTGATTTGATTTATGTCTTCTTCTTCTTCCAAAAGGGCTAATGTCTGAAATTATATGAGCAAAAGGAGAAATTTATTGCAAAATCATGAGATAGGAAAAGCTTGAAGACTTTATGATAGTTTCTTATTATACTAATTTTAAAATAACTCATTTGTATAGTGCTGTAAGATTTGGAAAGGATTGTATATGCATTCTCTTATTTGATCATCAAAATAACCCTATTAGTATAATTTATATATTAAACATATATCAAATTATAATTTCATATCATATTATCTTTATGAACACTGAGAAAACATCTAATTCAACAAATTTTGCACCAGTTGTGTATAAGCACCTACCATGTGCCAAGAATTTTTTTAGATTCAAGGGAGACAAAAATTAAAAATGACATAGATCTTGTTCTCAGCGAGTTATAATCTAAAAGAGTGGATTATGCTCAGAATCCAGAAGAGACTTCTTTCATTTTAACACCATCTTTCAGAATGGGTTTACATGTCAAAAAAGTCATTATGTGAGAGGGAAGGGAACACTATGCCAAACGTTCTATGACTACATCATCAGTACTGATGAGAGGGTAGATAATGGAGAGAATTTTTGAATAAAAGACTGACACAATGAAAGGAAGACAATCAGGCCAGAGATAGATGGGAGAAGGGACAATGCTGTTCACTGGTTCGCCCTTTCTGTTCAGTTGTTTCTGACTCTTCATGATCCTATTTAGGGTTTTCTTTGCAAAGATACTAGAGCCATTTGCCATTTCCTTCTCCAGCTTGTTTTATAGATGAGGAAAATGAGGCAAATGAAGTTAAGTGACTTCTTCAGGTTCACAGAGGTAGAAAGTGTTTGAAATAAGATTTGAACTCAGAAAGATAAGCCTTCTGGACTCCAGTCCTGGCACTCTCTCTATTTACTGGGCCAGCTAGCTGCCTTTGCCTTGCCTCATCTCTAAGTCGGGACATGTCTAGTAGTCACCAAAACGAGCAGTCACCTCAGATGAAAGATACATATTTTCCGAGGAAGCAGGAAAAAAAAAAAGGCCGGTCAGACCTGGACATTGCAAACTGGGATGACATTTGTTTTGTGATTGGAATCTCAAAGCTTTTTCTTTGGGAACTTTTCCAGTTCTTGTTTCCCAACCCCTCTATTCCCACCTACACTGCTGCTATACCTCCTTAGAAAAGTCTGGTGCATGCCTGAAACCTATGGAGTGCTTATATGAAGTATAGGAGCTCATAGGCTTGATTCCAATGCTCAATCAGGATATACTTCAGAGCTTCCTGGGGAATCTATGTAGGGTGATAATACATGTAGATTACAGAATGCAGTAATTTATTACCAAATAATGGACTCTTTGAAAATTAGAATTGAACAAATCATTGATTACATGGGACAACAAAAAAATAAAACAAAATGTAAAGCTTGAAAAAATAGATGAAAGTGTAAGATAAATGCTAAAAAAAAATCTGGAAAACAGATGAAGAAATAATTAAATAATCATCACATTTCCTGGAAACCAAGATTGAAAAGAATCTTGGCCATGGTTATTTCAAGAAATTATAAATGGAAACTGTCCTTGTCTATCAGAATCAGAGGGCAAAGTGAAAATGGGAAGAATTCACCGATTATATTCTCAAGGAAATCCCAAAAGGAAAAATACCAAGAATATGATATTAAAAATTTAGAGCAATAAGGTCAGGAAAAAAAAATACCGTGCTGGCCATAAATAGTTGAGGTATCAAGGAACCACAGTTGAGATCATATGGGATCTGACAGCTTTTACTATAAATAACAAGAGATCTTGAAATACAACACACCAAAAGGCAGAAGATACAGGCTTATCATCAATAACCCTGAAAAACAAAAGACAAGACTAGAAGAAAAAATGGATCTTAATGCAATAGAAGCCTTTCTAAGATAATATGAATGAAGCAGGTAGATGACGCAGTGGATAGAGTGCTGGCCCTGAAGTTAGGAGTTTCTGAGTTCAAATCTGGTCTCAGACACTTAATACTTCTTAGCTGTGTGACCCTGGGCAAGTCACTTACCCCCAATTGTCTCAACCAAAAAAATAAACCACCACCACCACCAACAACAAAAAACAAAAAAAAGATAATGTGAATGCCTTGACCCTATTTTCTCAGGGCTAGGCAGGCGCTATCTGCCTTTCTCTGGGTCCCCAGGGAACAATGAGAAGGCTGGGGTCTCTGTTATTGGCTTGAGCGTCTGCTGGCTGTTTCTCCCATTTTGGGGGGGCCTAGTGATTAGCACTTAGGTTCCATTTAACCACTTAACATAAGGTAGCTTTTATAAGAACAAATGTTGAAACATTTCTTTCAACATGTTGAGGGCATAATCCTTCCTGTACCACCTCAGTCTTGGAGTGAGGCAATAAGGCTAATTCTTAGCTCAGTTTTTATGTCTATATGTAGATGATGGCTGTATAGGGCAGCTAGACGGTATTGTGGATAAACCTGAGTTTAAATCAGACATTAGCTGGGTGATCCTGGGAAAATCACTCCACCTCACCTCTTTACCTCAGTTTCCATCTGTCTCCCAGAGTTTTTGGGAGGATCAAATGAGATAATAATTGTAATGTGCTTATCACAGTACCCAGTACATGCTAAGGACTATATGAATGTTAGCTATAATGATGGTGATGATTACATCTCGGCTCCCATTGGGGTGAGATCCTGAAGGTCCCCTCCAAAGCTTACTTGTTTAATGAGAAGCTGCTGCTGTATTGGTTGTGTAACCTGAATTCTGGAACCATGAGACACTGAAGCAGTTTCAATGCTTTTTTGGCCTTGAGACACTGAACCTTAATTGCTCCCTAAATCTGAACTCTTAAACAAAAGGATGATGAGGAGCTTTTTGGACTTCTCAAACTCACAGGCTCCATTCCCTTCAATGATCACCAAGTTCCTCCAGAAGCTTTAAGACTTAAGAGCTGAATCTGAAATGCTTTTTTAGAATGGCTCCACAGCCAACGAGCCTCCTTCTCCTCCTCACAGTGGTAGCTGCTGACCAGAACCAGTTACAGAATGTGTATACATGTCCACAGTCTGTCCCTCCAAGGTACTTCTCCTCCTGTGTTCTCATGAATCTTCCAGAAGCAGCTCCCTAGCTTCCTCCACATGGAGAGATGCCATCTTGTTCCTGATGTTCTTCATGTAAAGAAGCCATTTGAGGTACTCTGGGTACACACAATATCCCTATTCCCCAAATATTTCTGATGAAAATAGCAGAGCTGAATAACTTTGAAATACCAACATGAGAAGCCAGAGATATCCAGAAAGGTAAATTTATTTGAGCAATTGAAAGAGTCCTAACATTCTAATAAAAGGAGAAGAAACAAAATGTTCCTTAGAACCTTAATGTCTTCAAAGGGCATTTAGGGAATTAAATAAGAAAAAGAGAAGTTCCAGGAATGAATTGTTCCTTTCTCATGGCTTTGAAGGAGGAAAGAAAAGAAAGAGCAAAAGGAGTAAAACAGAATTAGATGGACCTTACTATTGCCAAAACTGGTGTGTGTGTGTGTGTGTGTGTGTGTGTGTGTGTGTGTAGTTATCTTTAATGAGCTGTTCCTCCTGCTCTGCAATGATGTGTTACAATGGAAGGTCACTGGATAGGAGAAAAGGAAGGGAAAGTAGAACGCCATGTCCTGGCTCTAACACTGTACACAGGTCAAGACTGAGGATTTCAGGGAGAGGGATTCAACATGGAAGAAGGGGCAGAAAGAAGCAGACATCAAATCAATCTCACTTTTATAACAATTAGTATAGAAATACATTAAACATAGAAAAAGGAGGAAGGCTAATAAGACTATAATAGGGAAGGAATTGAATTGTTTCAAGCAAATTTAACTTCAACTCCCTTTATAATATTGTTATTGCATAGGTTATTATTTTTTTTATTTTGCCCACTCGTCTTGATAGTTCCTACAAGTTTTCTCAGATTTCTCTGAAACTGTCTCTTTCATTATTTCTTATAAAAGAAAAATATTCAATCAAATTCCTATGCCATAACTTGTTCAGTCCTTCCTTAGTTTGTGGGCAACTCCCTCAGTTTTTGATTCTTTGCCATTACAGAGTTGCTACAAATATTTTTGTAAATAGGGGCGCTTTTCTTCTTTCTTTGATTTTTTTGGGAAGAGATCTAGTAGAAGCCAAAGTCACTGTTTAATAGCTTCAAAAATTATTTTCTCTTCTTTTGTATGCATTAATTTTCTAAAAAAAATTGATTCTAAATTCCCTCCAATCCCTCCCTCATTCACTGAAAAACCAAGAAATAAGATTCTCATTATATATATGAAGTTATATAAAAAAATTTCTATATCAGTTCTGTTTAATGCCTTTTTAAATTGCTGGATCATAGTTTAATAGCTTTTGGCTTTTTTTGACTTCTATTCCTGAATTTTTGATTCTGAAATATGCCTCTGTTCTGTCTTGTCTTGGAATTTCCCTTAGCTCCTAGGGCCTTCTGCTCATGTGACCTTCTCAAACTGGAATATTCTTATTATTCCCTTCTTCCATTGGTGAATTTTTCTTGGGGCCTTAATTTTATGGCAGGATATAGGTAGCTTTCATTTTCCTGTATTCCCTATTCTTGAATTTCTGAATTTCAAAACCATATGCCAGCACAGGGTAACCTTTGACTTCTTTCCAGCACTCGCTTTTTTCCATTCCTTTTGTATGCTGTCTTCTTCCATTAGAATGTAAGCTACTTATGGGCATGAGCTATCTTTCCTTTTGTTTATACTTGTAATACCAGTGCTTTAACCAATGGCACATTTCTAAATGTTTAAAAAAATACTTTTTTTTTCATTCCTTCCTCTTTCCTTGGGCATAATTCAAATTTTCTTTCCAGAAGGGCTGATTCTACCAATAGTGCATTAGTGTACCTGTTTTCCCACACAGCCTCTCCAGCATTTGTCATTTTCTATTTTTGACAACTTTGCCCAAGCTGATGCTGTTAAGGCATTATCTAAGATTTATTTTAATTTGCTCTCTAATAATTAATGATTTAGAGTGTTTTCCCATATGGCTATTGATAACAGACAGCCCTCTGAAACAATATCTACTTATATTCTTTGATCATTTTTTTTTTTTTACCAATTGGGGAATGGTTCTATTCTTTTTTATTAAATTTTTATTGATATCTTTTTTTTTACTTCATTAGAGTTTTCCAAATATCATTCCTTCCCCTAACAACCCCAAAACCACCCCCAAACCACCCCAAGTAACACATAGTATTTCAGCATGATTGACCAATAAATTGAAGAAGTCTGAAATCATATGCAATGTGTGATATGCCTACATTTACTTGATAAAGAGGTACGTTGGGGGTATCTGCTCATATCTTTTTATTCAGATACTGCTTCATATTTATAATTTTGTTATATTTACTTTTGATTTTTTTTGGTGTGTGTTGTTCGTTTACATCATAATAGTTAATATGGATGTTGTTTTCTTTGTCCCTGCTTATTTCACTTTGCAGTAGTTCATATACATATTTCTGGGCTTCTCTATGTTATTACGTACATCATTTCTTAATATTTCATTACATTCATGTACCACACTTCTTATTCTAAGTTCATTAATTTCATTTGTGCAGAAGCTTTTCAGTTTCTAGTAATCAAAGTTATCTGTTTTATTTTTTGTAATTACTTCTCTTGCCTGGTTAAGAATACATCTCCTGCCCAAAAAGTTGTGGGAGGGAGATGTATATATTTTTGCAACCCGAGAAGATACCATAAGTAAGTCTTTTAACTCTAATTTCTCTAGCAATTTGTTCAGTTCTGTATTTTCCCTTTTGTTTAACCTTCTGTTGGACTTATCCAAATTGGAGAGGGATACTGAAGTTTCCTGTCATTGTGTTTTTGCTTATGTCTTCTTGTAGCTCAGAGAATGGTTCCTTTATGAATTTAGACATTAAAGCATTTATATTTAAACCTCTGTTTGTCTCACAAGGAAATACTAGTACTACCTTCCCAGAGTTGTGAAGATCAAATAAGGAAAAAAAATGGTCAAGCAGTGCCTGGCACATGGTAAGCACTATATAAATGTTAAGCTATTATTATTACTATTACTACACTATATTATACTAAGCTATTATTACTATAGTATTACCACTACTATTTATATTGATTTGTTGTCTGAAGTTTCTTTCAGCATAAGATTTTGTTTATCCTTTCTTGTTTTTCAAAAATATATGTTTTGTCAGATAGCATGATTTTAACTTTTACTTTTTTGGATTCACTTGATACATAGTAAATATTTCTCCATTCTGCTATTTTATTTTGTGTATGTTGTTATGTTTTTAGATGGGTTTCTTGGAAGCAAAAGATTGTAAGGTTTTATTTTTGCATTCAATCTGTAATATTTTGTTTATTAAATTTTTTAATTCATTCACATTTAAAGTTATGTTAGGTTTATATTTTCCTTCATCTTCTAATTATAATTAATTTTTTCAAGTTATAATTCCTCCTTTCCTACTCACATGCAGCACTATGTTCCTTCAATTACTTTAATCTTTTTCAAGGTAACCCTATTTTGACTGAATTTTCTTCCCCTACTTCCCAACCCCTCCTCTCATTACCTCTTTCTTTTTTGGGGTTTTGCTTCCCCTACTTTTTTCCTCTTAAGTAGATTTCCCCTTCCTTTCCCATTCTTCAATGAATCCTGCTTATTATTTGTGTGTGGGTCTTTGTGTGCCCTTTGCCAAAAAGGATTACTCTTCCTCTTTTCATTATTCCTTCCCTCTTCTTACCTATTCTAGAACTTAATTCTCTGATTCATGATCTCTATAATTATGTAATCTCTCTTTTTTCTCTCTCTTTCTCTTGTAATCAAAGCTCCCAAGAAATCCATTTAGGTTCTCCCCTCTAGGAAATTTTTGTTACTGCCTTATAGAGCTTGCTCCATGGATTTCTCTTTTCCCTTGTACTTCCCAGAACAATGTCAGTTATAGGTGTCAGAAAAAACACTGGTCCATGGTAGGCTCCTTTATTACTAGTTTCTTTGTGCCAATCTGTTGCTGCTGTTGTCCTTAACTTCAATATTTATTCATTCCTCCTGCAATTCTGCAGTCTGAGGTGTTTGGAAAGCAAACAATTTCTGCAGGTCTGATTTTCTTTTTAAGAATGTTTCAAATGCCTTTTTATTACTGAACATTTATATTTTTTCCATGTGTGGTTAAGTTCAGATTTGCAAGGTGGGTCACCTTGGATTATATTCTGAGCTCCGTTAGTCTTCAGAATACATTATTTCATCCTTCCTATGATTTCTTCTGATTATTCAAGAATAATCTTGAGTCATTAAAATTTCCTTTCCTTTGTATTTGAAGATCTTTTCCTTGACTGCATGTAGTACTGAAATCAATTGCTAAATTTAACCATTACGATTCTTGTTTTTTTTCTGAAAAGGTTTTTAAATTCTTTCAATTGATATTTCATTTTCTATGTTCTGAAATTCTGGGCAATTCTCTATTATTTTCTTTGTCATAAAGTGTAAAAAAAAATTTTTTTTGTCCTGTTGTCTTCTTCTGAAAGACCTATTATCTTAGGCTATTTTAATGTATCTTGCCTTCAAGAATATCATGTTTTGCTTCCATAGTGAGCATATATTTTTTAATGTTGTTTTTTGATTCTCTTCTTCTAGGTTGTGCTTCAATTCTATGCATTTGCATTCCCAATTTATTGTTCTCTCTTTTGAATCTGTTGAGATTTGCTATCTCAGATTTCAGTTTTTCTGTTCTGCCCATTATTTTTTGCTGTGCACATCATAAATTCTCCTCTCATAATTCTCATTTCTCTTTTGATTCACTCAAGAACAGTACATTGTGGTTCTTTGCTCTCCTCTCATTCCACAGGTCCTCAATTTCATCAAATATTCTATCATTTTCCTTTATTTTCCAATATTTACTCATATATGTCTGAATTTGTTCCTAGATCTGAAGGTAATTTTCTCTTCTATTATTAATGACTTCTCTGGCTAGATTCAAGATATTTAAGTTTTCTTCTTCCTGAAAGTTTTGGTAATTCCCCTCCTTTGCCTCTACTCTCTAATATTTCCCTATTCACTTTCTGACTGTTCCCTTCTGATGGTGCTTTACTTAGAGACTGGATCTCAAAGAATTTCAGCTTTCTCTTATGTTGGACAATTCATAGTTCATCTGTCTTGAGAGATTTGAGAAGTAAAGAGGAATCAAGAGAAAGTTTCTTGTCTTCCATATTTGTTGCCCATATGACTCAGAAGTCTCAGCTATTATTCTTAAAAAAAATTGAATCTGCTCTATTTTAGAAATGAGACCTTTATCAAATAAACTTGTTGCAAAGTTTTCCTTATTTTTCCAATTTACCTGCATTTCTCTTAATTTTATTCACATTGATTTTATCTGGGTAAAAACTATTTAGTTTATTATTTTATCCTCTGTGACTCTATCTATTGTTTGGTCATGAATTTTTTTCTCTATTTAGAGATCTGACAAGTAATTTCTTCCTTGCTTCTCTAATCTTCTAATCTGTCTACAAGGTCACACTTTTTTTTTTTTTTGCTGAGGAAATTGGGTTTAAATGACTTGCCAGGGTCACACACGTCAGATCTGAACTAAGGTCCTCCTGAGGGCTGGTGCTTACAAGGTCACACTTTTAAGTGTAAGTCATGTATTCATTTGGAATTTATCTTGGTATATGGTGTGACAATTTTTTTTTTATATTTACTTTCTTCTAGACTGCTTTTTCCTCAAAAAGTTTTTTGTCAAATAATAATAATAGCTAATGTTTATCTAGTGGTTTAACAATGTAAAGTACTTTACATATGCAGTCTCATATCATATTCACAACAACTCAGGGGGAAAGATTGTTATTCTCATTTTACAGATGAGGAAACCGAGGCTGAGAGAGGCTAACTGACTTGCCCAGAATCAGACAGACAGTAGGTGTCAAGGCAGGATTCAAACTCGGGTCTTTTCAATTCCAGTTTTTCTAGAATTCTGGACAGTGTTGTAAATGTTGCATAGTGAGCAAAATAAAGATTAGTGAGTTCTTTCTCTAATAGTTGGAATATTTGGGGTTAGCAAATACTAGGCTATTGTGCTTGAATACTTCTATATATTGAAATATAATCTGTTCCACTTAGGTTTCAGAAAATTGTGAGGAAACTTGTTATGTCCTGATGCAGAATGAATTGAACAGAAGCAAGAGGGAAGTTTAAACAATCACATGGTTAAAAAAAAAAGATTTACAAACTCCAATCTCATTCTAGACGATGATGACACATGCTATATATCTCCTGAGAGATGATGGACTCAAAGTTAAGAATTTTACTGAGTTCAACCTGTGTTGTGATCTTTCCATATATTGTGTTAGTTACTATATATACTGTTCCCTTAGTTCTTATTTCATTCCATTATCAGTTCATACAGAACTTTAAATATTTCTCTGAATTTCTTATTTTTGTCATTTCCTATTCCACAGTAATTTTCATTTTAAAGAAAAGTTTTAGTCTAATGGTGAATGTCAGGAATATTGGAAAGGAGACTCGGGGAACTTGGGCTGATGGCTTTTGAGATTCCTTTTATTAATGAGATTTTATGATTCTGAGATTGGCCTGACTACAATGTAAAGACATTATTCAGAATAATGAGAAAACATAGTTGGAGAGAGCCAGGATTAGGATAGGTTGAAGACAGATGCTGAGTGGATGCTGAGTTGGTAGCTCCACTGTCACTGATGAATAGTTTGTAATAAAATTTTTGATAGATCTCTTCTATTTTTGTCCATCTGTTATCCTTTCAAGTCTAATCCTTAAAAACATTCCAGATAATTCTTAAATTATTAACATCAAGTTATCAAGTAACAGTTGTGGTGATAAAATTGGTAGATATACATTTACCAAAGAAGTTAGCCATTGTTATAAAGGATGCTAGAGGACAGAGTATATACACTGAAGAGGATGACATCCTCCAGATGCTTCTACTTGCAAATGACACAGAACTGATTTTATTAAGTCCAGAAGTTGCTACATATGATTTGCAATCACTCAAAAAAGTTTATCCTAACTTTCTGCATGGGAAAAATCAAGTGAAAGAGAATGAGTTCCTACTATTCTACATATTCGAATAGTTAGATCTTAGAGAGAAACACGGAAGCTAGACAATGAAATAAGAATATAATAGGAAAAAGAAAGCAGTGTTTTCAACGAACCCACACTTCTCCCTGAATCAAAGGCCCAATCTTTTTAACATTAATATATCTCTGGTGATGAAATATAGGCAGTGAATTATGTAATATAATAGTCACCAAAAAAGACAGTGGGGAGGCATACAGCAGACTGTGTATAAAATGCAACTTATCAAGAAGAACTGTGCCAGAGAATTTGACTAGCAAAGAAGTGGACTGGACACACAGTGCAAATCAGAGATAACCAAGTTGCAAGTTGTGTATCTTATAAGTATATGCACTTTGATATCAAGAAATCTAAAGGAAAAGCCCCTACCATGTTAGGAGAATCCCTAATAGAAGCTTTATGGGAAATTATGGACAAGCAGCTCACAATATGAGGTGCAGATAGGTTGTTATCTACTTTGAGGAATTATTGGCATTGAGGCTATAGCTTTATTAAAGTAGATTCTTCAAAACACCTTTAAGGCAAAGGAAAAGCATAATCACTCTTAGTTCAATGCCAGTTGTATATATCTAAAGCATGTTTCCATATTTCTGTACATATATTTTAATTATAAATGCATTTTTCTTAGTTCAATTAAAAAGGATCCTTGAGGGAACGAACAGATTTCTTCTATTTTCAATTAGTCCCATTATCCCCTCATCTCTGTCCCTGTGTACCTTTGGATTTCATAATACTTAGTAAAATAGCAATGTAATTTGTGAGTACTAAATTAATTACAATGGTGTTGACTTTTCATTGTGCAAAGATATTTATGTGTGTACCATAATTTCTGATTATGATGTGCTATGTTTGTTATAAATGCAGAAATGAACAAAATTATGTTAAGCTAAATTCATACTATAGTTTAAGATTCATTTAGCATATTTATTTACGATAACATTCCATTTTTCTTTTTATCATAATATGAATAATCCACTTATGGTTTTGATTTTCAGGTAGTTATCAACACTATTTATAGACAATAAGCAAGATCATTCACTGACAGAATGTACAGTGGGCATTACTCTACACCTACGGTTCCTTTGTTAAAATGCCCTAGCAACAACACAGATTTTATCCTTTCTCAAAAAAGATTTTGATGTATTTTTCTCTACACAGGCTTAGAGAAATATGCATCAAAATGATTCTTCCATTAAATAAAAAGCGTCCAAGAAAATATGCTATTATGTAAAGTGCTATTTAAATCTGAAAATAAGTCACTGGCATACTTGCAAAAAGTTGCTTTTCCTTAGTTCTGTTAAAGTGATTTTGCCAGTCCAGGATCTGTTGACCGTGTAGAATATTCTCTGAATAACCTGTGTACAAAAATGAAAGCAAGATAATATTAAATACATATTTAATTATTAAAGGTTGTCCTACGAATTAAGCCAAACGAATGTCTTAGTTAATTTATTTTTCCAAAATAATTTCTAGTCACATGAAACATGCTAATTTTGTAGATATCCCTGTTTCCAAATTACATATTTCTATCATACATATTATTGAGGATATTATCTAAATGCTCCTCTTTTCCATGTATCTGTCCCTATTATATTCATCAAAGCCCTACACTATCTATCATCCATGTATTACATGCCTGTGTCATAATTGTAAGGGGGAAGATTAATGGGGATTTATCTATTTACTACTAGATAGCAATCTATATGAGGGGGATATTATTCAACTATTGTGCTTTATTCCTTTTGTGTTTTGATAGGTCTCTGATCTTTAAGAGTGCATTTAAATGAAAAGGTGGATTCCTTAATAAGAATTAACATTTATGTGTGTACC
Organism: Myrmecobius fasciatus; assembly: GCA_023553655.1. Classification (NCBI taxonomy): domain Eukaryota; kingdom Metazoa; phylum Chordata; class Mammalia; order Dasyuromorphia; family Myrmecobiidae; genus Myrmecobius; species Myrmecobius fasciatus. Next base: position 269,682 of record JAJPUD010000555.1, read on the forward strand.
ATAACTTCTGATTATGATGTGCTATGTTTGTTATAAATGCAGAAATGAACAAAATTAAGTTAAGCTAAGTTCATACTATAGTTTAAGATTCATTTAGCATATTTATTTACAATAACATATTCCATTTTTCTTTCTATCATAATATGAATAATCCACTTATGCTTTTGATTTTCAGGTAGTTATCAACACTATTTATAGACAAACTGCATATCCTTTGACCCAGCAGTGTTTCTACTGGGCCTATATCCCAAAGAGATCTTAAAAAAAGGAAAGGGACCCACATATGCAAGAATGTTTGTGGCAGCCCTTTTTGTAGTGGCTAGAAAGTGGAAACTGAATGGATGCCCATCAATTGGAGAGTGGCTGAACAAATTATGAATATTATGGAATATTATTGTTCTGTAAGAAACGACCAGCAGGATAATTTCAGAGAGGCCTGAAGAGACTTGCATGAACTGATGCGGAGTGAAGTGAGCAAAATCAGGAGATCATTATACATGGCAACAACAGTATTACATGATGATCAATTCTGATGGACATGGCACTCTTCAACAATGAAATGTTTCAAATCAGTTCCAACTGTTCAGTGAAGAAAGCCATATACAACCAGAGAGAGGGATATGAAATGTGGACCACAACATAATATTTTCATGCTCTCGATTGATGTTTGCTTGCATTGTGTTTCCTTTCTCTGATTTTTTTTTCTTGTAGACACGATTTTTCTTGCACAGCAAGATAAGTGTGGAGATATGTATACCTCTATTTGATTTGTCAAGTATTTTAACATAACATGTAGTGGACTTCCTGCCATCTAGGGGAGGGGTGGGGAGTAGGGAGGAAAAATTTGTAACAGAAAGCTTTGTAAGGGTTAATGTTGAAGAATTACCCATACACATGTTTTGCAAATAAAAAGTTTTAATAAAATATATATATATATATAAATAAAAAAGATTATAAATTGTAGATAAGTTGCTAATCTATATTGGCTGAAAACATTTTCCCATCTACGATTCATTCCATTAATAAAACCACAGGTCTAGTCTTTATTACCATCCTAAGTAACACTATAGTTATAATTTAGTTTTTTATTAGAAATCAGCAGATATAAAATATCAGATAGCAGTTTGAGGATAAAGCACTGATTCAGAGGAGGTTATCAGGGGTTGTTTTTGTGAGTACAAGAGAGAATAAAGAAGGTGAGAAGATACCACACTTGCTTCAAGTTTGTCTAGGGAAAAATTGTTATCCGTTGAATCTACCTGATTCCCATTTAAATCAATAGAAGCAGTACCTTAACAACTGCAGGAAAGAATAAAAAAAGAATAAAAATTTGATGAGTTTTCTATTTGATTGGGTGATTTTTATCTTAGGAACCAAAGAAAGAATATATAAATCTTATACTTGTGATCATCATGTTATCTTAAATTCAGTTGTTTAGAGGAGACAGTATATAATCCCATAAAGCAAAGATCAAATACATGTGCACCCGAAATCTTAAGGTAGTTTTAAGCTATTAAAAGCCATTAAAACTTAAAACTGCTTTAGGACTTTTGGGATATAAGGCATAATGTGAAAGTATAAGAAAAATTAAGACTGAGAAAAAGACATGACATGCAACTGAGGAACTCTTGTAAAATTATTTATTTAAACAAGCTGAAAATGTCAAAAATGGGAAATGGATAAAAGAACAGCTATTGACAGCTTGCAACCATTTCCTATAAAAAACTTTAACTAACGTAAATCAGTAACCATAAGGAAGAGCCCAAATAGCCTAGGAATTTCCTTTGTCAGCAAATAACTTCTCTCTGACAAGAGGATCAATGTAGAAGCCAAGAACAACATTACATTAGAACAAAAACTAATATATATATATATACATATATATACATATACATATGTGTACATATGTATATATATGTATATATATATATATATATGTATGTATAAAAACCCAACAATGTCTGCCAGTTTTGTGAAATTCTTGTTCACTTCTTCAAATAAATCTTCTGCAGGGATCCACTAAATGTGTTAGGGGGCAGGGTTGCCCCTTTCTTGATCTATTGTCAATGCACAGATACTGATGATGTATTCAAGTTGTCAATTAGTTACTCCTCACTCTTACTACATGATCAATCCATCTCTGTCTGTCTGTCTCTCTTGGTCTCTGTCTGTCTGTCTGTCTCCCTCCCTTTCCCCTTCCCTCCCCTTCTTCTTTCCTCCCTTCTTCTCTCTCTCACTCTCCCTCTCTCTGTGTGTCTCTGACTGTGTCTGTATGTGTTTCTCTCTCACTGTCTGTGTCTGTCTGTCCTTATCTCCATTTCCCTTATGACATCTTTGATAACACTTCTGTGCAATTCCACATCTGTGATATGTTGTATTCTCTTCAGCAAACCCCTTTCCATTATTCTCTGGGTGACTAGCAACATCAGTTCTTTAGAGATTATGGAAGTCCATGATTCACAACAATGCTAACCAAAATACGCTGTTAAAAAGATGGACATTTGTTTTCAGAAAAGCCTGAAGTTATTAAAAGCACTGTGCATTTTACCAAATGCATTCCAGCCTATTTTTTTCCTCCTATCCAATTATGGGATCAGTTCATTATATATTAGCAATGTCTGTCCAAGTTATATGTACTCACATAGCAGATTTATGGATTGTTCATCCAACTACCTTTCACAGAAAGAATAATAGACATTCTTCATCTACTTGTTATTTTTCCTATATGGATAATCAGACCAAAGTCCTAAATAATCATGGATTTTATTTAGGAGGCTCATCCATATTCAATTAGCAATATCATTTGTGAACAAGAGATTTTTGGGTCAAGTACTGCACATCCTAATGATAAAGGCAAACATTTTTGGTAACACTTTTTTTTTTTTACCTCTGCTTTATGCCTTGTTTAAATTAATTAATATTAACAATTATAGGGCTGTTGAATAAAACAATCATCTTCCATCTTTCAAGCAATCTTGAATAATTTTAACAATATATATTTAAGTGTATACATACATACAGGCTACAATATAAGACAACATATTTGTTAAGATCATATATGATTCCTTGACCGATGTAACGAGAAATAAAAATCTTGATTACTAACTGAAGCATAAAATAGGTATGTAGTTTTTGCTGAAGGCGTTTGCCACTGTGATAGAGATTCTGTATAGAAGATGGAGTTTTTTTTTTTTTTGTTTTGGTTTGGTTAAAATTGTACTGATAGCTAAGAGTCCTGGAATAATGCAGAGCTTCCTAAATGAGATTCATAACCACTCAAAAGAATTTGGCCTAACTATTCACAGAGGAAAAAAAAACAAGTGGATGAATGCCTCTTTTTTCTAGAAGTTCTTGGCCTGTGGTATGTGAACTTGTTAAATTTTTTTCCAACTGTATTTCAATGTAATTGGTTTTAATTATATTGTATTTTACTTTATGCTTCTAAAATTTATTTTGAGCTGGGTCTATATGCCTCCCCAGAATGTCAGAGATTTATGGCATGAAAAAAGTCAAGAGTCCATCTAGACTATAATATGCAATTAGACACACAACCAATAAAATTGGACCATGAGTACATATATAGTAACTTGTAGTCAGTTTACTGCAGCTGAACAAGAAACTGGGTCTAGAATTGAATTAGAAGGTGGGTTAGATGGAATTTGGGAAACTTTAATTCTTTTAAGCTTCTCCCAACTTATTTTTAAAAAAGTAACAGTTTTTTTGGATGATGCTATGTAGCAGCAAATAACACCTGATAGCATTTTAATAGTGCTTTAAAGTTTGTGAAGTTCTTTATATATTATTACAAACAACAATAATAACTAACATTTATATGACACTGTGACAAATACTTCACAATGATTATCTCATTTGATCCTCATAACAACCCTGGAAGGGAGGTGATATTACTACTTCTATTTTACAGATGAGGGAACTAAGAATGACAGAAATTAAATGACTTGCCTACAATCACACAATCAGTAAGGATGTGAGGCTGGATCTGAACTCAGGTCTTCCTGATTCTAGGTCAAGTGCTCTGTCCACTGTAATAACTAGCTGCTGCTTCATGGAATATCACAATTTCTAAGGAATCAAAATTTCAAGTCACCTAAAGAGTAATTTAGAGATGCATGATGAGTGCATGGTAAGCTACAGAATGCTAGCTATGAAGAATTATGAAGGAGAGATGATGTAAAAATGGTGTAAGAGAGAAAAAATGTGCAGGGGGGAAAGGAGATAGTCATATAAGAGTAAGGAATAAAATAGAAGCATAGTCTATGTACTTGGCTGGTATTCAAGAGATTTAAAAGGAAAATTCTAGTGTATTGGATGGACCCTCTTGGGGGCTATTTGACATGGAGAAGACTTGCAAAGGATATTTTTGCCCTTGCCATGAGTTGATTCTAGATTGCTCCATATTTTTCGACTTAGGTAATCTTATTATGACTTCATTTTCCCCTCTACCCATTTTTGACCCATTTCTTTCATAGCCTAGTTCTGAGACCTGGCTTTCCCAGGTCATTCTTTCCAGCACTGGTTATATTTTTTTCTGAGTCTTAGACATACTGGTCTTCAGTGAGGAGTTGGATTACTCCTTGCTCCCACTACCATTTCCAGCTTGCATTATTCAGCAATCTCCTCATGGGATTTCATTACCCATGAGTGTTAGAAATTCTGACATTCCTCTTGCAACATCCATCATTCCCTCTCTTCCTACTGACCATCAAATAAAATATAAGTTATTCATTATTAATAATTTGGCTCCAAACTTAACTTTCTAGCACCATCTCATTCTATTCCTCTTGATGTATTCCACCCTCCAGGCAAACCTGACTCCTCTAATGTGCTTGCTCAGCCTTCTCCATCTTTATGTCTTTGTACACAGCATTACCCATATTGAGAATCATTTTCATCTCTTAGAAGTTCATTATTTTAGGTACCATTTGAAAGTTCTGTCCTCTCCCCACCTCTCCCCCACCATTGCAAGTCAGAGTTTGATCATTTCTGTCCAACATTTTCCATGGCACATCACCTGGACCTCTTTGTACTTATTTCACATTCTCTTTTTTAAAAAATCATTTATGTACACTCTTTTCTATTATTAGCTTATTGTGGATCAGGGTCTATGCATATCTATTTTTGTATCTTAGCAATTAATATAGCACCTCATATGTATCAAGTGGGTAACATACATATTTCTTGAACTTAATAGTACTAGTGTTATTAGCCTTTTTTGGCAGATAAAGAAATGAAGGCATATAGAGATTAAATGATTTGCCTGTGATTACAGAGGTGGTGGAACTCAAACTCACGACATCTAAATCCCAGGTCAGTATGTTTTCTACTATACCAGTGGTTCCCATGCTTTTTAAGTATAAGGGTCCTTTTTAAAATAAAATTTTTTGAAGTCCACATTACAGTAATTACCATTTAACAATTGAGAAAATATGATAAAAAGCTAGTATCAATCATCTAATGCTTAAAATATGTTACAAGGGCATGTATGCATCATTTAAAAAAGTCAAACATGTCTCCCTTTTCATCCAGGGCCATCACCAGTCATTTTTACCTATTATCTTGCCACTGGACTCAGAAGGTTCTGGAGAGGAAAGTGAGGCAGGGGGCCCTGCACTGCCCTTCCTCACTCAAATCCAATGCACTTGCATATCATGACATCACCATCCTGATGTAATGGTCCTCTTTGAGAAGGAACAATAAACAACATTTAGGGAGATGTGTTTGCTGATATATTATATCAAGCCATTTCATGAGATGAATTACTAGAAATAATTCTAAATTCCTCTCCTTTGCCTTTGCTTTAGACTCTTCAGTCCTCAGCTTCTGGGAACCACTAGAGTTTATCATTCTTGCTTCTTTTTGTTTAAAGTCTCTAACCACTAGGATCCTACTTAATTAACCCCTTTCTCAACTTTTAAAAATCTGTTTTAACATCTGAAGTATATCTGACTATGAAGACTTTTCCTTTTCTGTTATGAATTTTAAAATGATGTGGGTTTTCACCCGCCAGCCCCATCTGCAAATCATCACTGATTCTTCCCTCTTGGTTAGAATGAAATACAGAATAGCAATCTATCTATTACTTCTATATTCTGGGAGGTGAAACTGCCAGCAATTCAAGAATTTATCAGATGCTCTGCTTTTAACAGAATTAAACTTTTAGGAGATGGCTGAATGGATGGTTGAAAATTCCCATCATTGCTATAGTTTGCCTCTGTCCAGTTTATCTGTACCAGAGTAATACCATCCATAGCTTCTCTATAACTAGATTGTAGTATTTTCCATAATCACAACACTTTTATTATCTTTTGTATTCTTGGTTTTTGTTTTTTTGCTTTTTGCTGAGGCAATTGAGGTTAAGTGACTTGCCCAGGGTCACACAGCTAGGGAATGTTAAGTGTCTGAGACTAAATTTGAACTCAGGTCCTCCTGACTTCAGGGCTGGTGCTCTATTTACTGCACCACCTAGCTGCTCCATCTTTTGTGTTCTTAACACAAATACCCTGTATTATGCTTTCAAGCTTAGAATTACACATTTCCATACAGCTGTTTTTCTTCTTGATTTACAGATTCTCCCCCATTTATTCCTCATTTCTTAAGACTTGGTTTCTTTTGAATAAAGTATACCCTTAGATTCCTGTATCCTAAGAAGGTTTAATCTTAAGATTATATTCATTTGGCATTCACTAGGAATTCAGAAAAGGAAATTCTCAGTTTTTTTGTTTCTATTAATAGTTTTCTGCTTATTTTAATTTTTTTTGTTTTAGGTGGCATTTTAAATATCTCCCCTCTAATTAATGAATACAGCAAAAACTCTTATAAAATCTTTTACTAATATGAAAAACAAGCTAGTGGGGAAAAAAGGAGTATATAATGTCTATGGGAAAAAGTTAAGAGGAATATAATGAAATTATTATTTCTGGAAGATAAACAGGCCACAGCTGCTAATTGATAGTTACTTGTATTAGAAGCACGTGAGAGGGGAGTAGTAGCTTGAGGTATGACAGGGAGACAGACAAGCTTTTAAAGAGTCTTCCCAAGAATTATTCTATTCATGAAAAGAACTGTGATTTTAGAAAAATGCAGCAAACCAGGAAATAAGACTAAAGGATTGCTGCTACAACTAAGAGGCATATGCTATATTTGTCTCTTTATTTAAAAATTTGGAGCAAAAGCCAGAGCCAGAACCAGAGCCAGAGAGGTATAGGAAGGAGAGAGAATGATTCTAAAAATGGGAAAAAATTGGGAAGGTATCTAGAAAGAAAAAAAGATTCTGAGAAGAGGAAGGAAACCAGTGTCAATAAGACACAAGTAAGTACAAAAACTTAGAGAAGGAAAAAAAATTACATTCTTGTAATTACATAGCAGACCTCTGGAAAACAGATTTCAAAACTTAAAGTGAGACTCTTAAAAGGTGATACAGCTCAAGAGGAATAAGAGGTTCTAAAAAAATATACAATTTTGTGTATATAATGCTGAATAATCTCAATAACAAGGAAAAGGGAAAGCCTAAATAAACAAATGTGTTTACATAGCAACCTGTAGAATGGGAATGGGGAACCTTTTTTCTGACAAGTTCTATTTAGATATTTACAACATATTTGTGAGCTATAAAAAATTATCAATTTCTAAAACTGAAGCAGTGGAAAGGTTGTTATTCCTAGCTTTTAGGCTCATATTGCCTATGGTGATCTTAGCAAATTATTTTGTAGTTATATAGCCCAGAAACTAGAGGTTCTCCACCCCTGCTCTAGAAGAATAGTGAACTAGGCAAAAAGTGTAAGAAGGTCTTTCCTGTAGAAAAGAAGATTAAAGAGAAATTTCAGAACAATTTTAAAATAGCTGAAGGGGTGCTAGGAAGAAAAGTGAATGAATTTGCTTCTTGTTGCTATAGAGGGAAGAGCTAGTTACTGCTAGTGGGTGGAAGTCATAGGGAGGCAGACTTTGACTCAATAAAAGAAAGAACCTTCATTAACATCTGGACCTTCTCAATAGTAGAATGATTTTTTTTTGGTTAAGTAACAAAAATATTTTAGCAGAGGCTGGATGACCATTTTTCAGAGACATGATGGAAGGGCTTTCTACATCAGCTAGAATTGGACTGAATTCATTACAGCATACCTAAAATTTTCTGGGAGAAAAAAGAAAAATATTCTTGGCTCAGATATAGTTTTATACACATAGAAAAGAACAAAAATGTGTGTGCAAAAAGAAAAAAAAGTGGCTTATGACAATTTAATTTAGAGATGTTAAGTATAGTTTGTCTAATGAATGAGGAGGTCAAGTGAACTTTTCAAGCCTAAGGAGATAATTGGCAGGGAGATTACGACTTCTTCCATTTAAACAAAAGTAGTCTGCAAAATAGGACTAAAGCAGTGTCACCTATTTTGTCTCTGAACTTGATGCCTACTTGCTTTCATTTGTAATTAAAAATAATTGATTTAACTAAATGTTATTTATATGTTTTATCATTTTTACTAAATTGGGGATTGGAACCTTGTCGTGTCTTCTCAGTATACAGAAGATGCTTACTTCATTAAAAACGAATATATGTGAAAGTTCTTTGAAAGGGGTAATAAAAATACACTTTGAAGTACTGAATATGCATTTTTCCATTATTAGTGCCTTTACCTTAAAACATTTGTTGGGGCAGCTAGATGGGGCAGTGGATACAGAACTAGCCCTGGAGGGTTTGAGTTCAAACCTGGCCTCAGACCAGGTGTGACCTTGGGCAGGTCACTCTACCCCAACTGCCTCCCCTATCCCTTTTAAATTGTTATCTTTGTCACCTTTTTATAATGATCTTAAAGGCTGAATTATTGATTGATAATATTAAAAGAGAAAAATAATGTGAAGTTTTAATTATTTGAAAACTTGAGAAGCCAACATACCGTAGTGATATAGCGGGAATGGAATTCTGGAGCATCCTTAAGGAACGTGAGGCCAGGGTGTGTATCCACAACATCCTAAGATGATCAAGCCAAGCAAAACGTAAAAACAGTAAAAAAATAAATATTAGTAATATAAATTGCTAATTAATTTTTACTGATCAGAAACATTTTCAAGATCTAAATATGATTTTTTGTGTTTTATGGAGCAAGGACCATAGAAATCATCGATTATAGAATCATAGCACCTAGACTTAGATTAGGAATAGATCTTCGAGGCTATCAAACTCAGGCCCTTTCTAAAGGAGTAGGCTCAGAGATGTTAAGTGAATCGCTTAGGGTCAAGCTGGGCCATTAACTGACAGAGGCAGTTTCAAGCCCTGCTTTTCTCTGACTCCACATCCAGCATTCTTTCCATTATACCATACTGCCTCTCTCACATCAGTCACATCAGAGAAATTAATTTAACAGACCTTGGCAGTAACAATTAAAGATGAAGTCAGGAACAATCCAGTCATAATAATTCTCCTTCCTAATCTTGGAGACACTAAGAAACTTAGACATTTGTATGTGTCAAATTTTATGGACTAGGTAGTAAGAGGAGCAAAAAAATAGACTATGTTTAAATTGTCTTTGTTTTTTCAAACGGGTTTTGATTTTTGAACTTATTCCTAAAGTCCTCATTGAAGATTGTTAATACATCAAAAACGTGATAAAATATGCTTATATTTCTTTTCTTCTTTTTCTTTTCTTTTTTTTAAATCTTCAACATTTGCTTTAACATTTTGATTTTGGATTCTATATTATAAAAAAGGCCTCATTTCTAAAATGTATAGAGAACTGACTCAAATTTACAAGAATACAAGCCATTCTCCAAATGGCAAATGATCAAACGACATAAACAATTTTCAGATGAAGAAATTAAAACCATTGTCATATGAAAAGATGTTCTAAATCACTATACCAATCAGAGAAATACAAATTAAGATAACTCTTAGATACTCCTTCACATCTCTCAGATTGGCTAAGATGACAGGAAAAAATAATGATGAATATTGGAGGGGATGTGAAAAAACTGGGACACTATGCTGTTGGTGGAGTTGTGATTCAGGCCAATTCCAATATACTTGTGATGGAGAAAGCCATCTGTATCCAGAAAGAGGACTATGGGGACTGAATGTGAATCACAAAATAGTATTTTCATCTTTTTAATTTTTGTTTGCTTGCTTTTTTTGTTTTTATTTTTCCTTTTTGATCTGATTTTCCTTGTGCAGCATGATAATTGTGGAAATATGTATAGAAGAATTCCCCATGTTTCACATATATTAGATTACTTGTTGTCTAGGGCTGGAGGAAAAGAGAAGGGAGGGAGAAAAATTTGAAATACAAGGTTTTGCAAAGGTGAATATTGAAAACTATCTTTGCATATATTTTGAAGATAAAAAGCTGTTATTTAAAAAAAAAGTACAGAGATTTAACAAATATTTATTGATTTGAATGGAACTAAACAATATTATTATTCCTTTTTATAGAAAATAAAAAGGTGACTTAAAAATTTTTTGATTTTGGGGTAGCTAGATGGTACAGTGGATAGAGCATTGGCCCTTGAGTCAAGAGGACCTGAGTTCAAATTCAACCTCAGACACCTAACATTCTAGCTGTGTGACCTTGGGCAAGTCACTTAATCCCAATTGCCTAAAAAAAAGAGAGAGAGGAAAAAAAGTTAAGATTTTGATTTCCATTTTTTCTTCTTACCCCAAACAAGCAATGTGATAAGGGTTATATATGTATAAAAATATTAAACAATTTCCACATTAGTCTTGTTGTGAAAGAAGAATAAGAATAAAAAAGGAAAACCACCAGAAAGGCAAAACAAAAAAATGAAAATAGTATACTTTAATCTTCATTCAGTTCTCTCTCTGGACGCAGATAGCATTTTCTATCATGAATTTTTGGAACTGTTTTGGATCACTATATTGCTGAGAAGAGCTAAGTTTACCAAAGCTGATTATTGCATAGTGTTGCTGTTACTGTGTGCAATGTCTCCCTGGTTCTGCTCACATCACTCAGCATCAGTTCATGTAAAGCATCATCTACTTTCCAGATTTTTCTGTAATCAGTTTGCTCATCATTTCTTATAGAACAACAGTATTCAATTATGTTCAGATACCACCATTAGTTTAGCTATTCCCCAACTGATGAGCATCTCCTCAATTTCCAATTCTTTGACACCACAAAGAGTGTAGGTATAAACATTTTGTATGTGTGGGTCCTTTCCTTTTTTATGATCTCTTTGGGATTATATTTAATTTCTTATTTCTACCATCTGTTTTACCTTTATATGCTGCTTCTAAATTGTGGTAGGAATAGAAACCAAAAAATCAAAATGGCAAGAAATGTATATAAAATAAGAGCAAGAGTCTATGAATGAATGAAGATTTTTATGGAACAGTTTTTCTAGTAAGCTGAAAAGAAAATTATCACCATATGTTCAGGACTGGAGATTAGATCTTCTGGTATAGCTACAGTTTAAAGAACTCTCTTTAGAGAACAGGAGTAAAGTTGGCATGAGGAGAGAACTCTACTTTCATCTCTCTCCAGAAAGCTCTTAAAACTTCAACTATACCAGAAGCTCTGCCCTCCAGTTCTGATCCCATGATAACAGTTCTCTCTTTTTAGCCTGACAGACATACAACTCCCAGTCTTCAACTTGGAGGAAGTTTGACTAGCCTGGCCAAAAGAGCTTTGCATAGATGTGAAAAGTAAATACAAAGAATTTTTTTTTTGAAGGGAAGAGGCAGATGCAGAGATTAGGAAAAGATTCATATAGAAGGTAGTATAAAGTTGAGCTTGAAGGTGGTTAGGGTTTCTAAAATGCAATACAGATTTGGGAAAGAGTCTATGCAAAGACACACTAGCATGAAAGGATATATGTCTAGCAAACCATTCCAAAGTCAAATGTAAATGATAATTTTTTATTTGGGATTACCCATCATTCCTTCCCTTCATTTTCAACAGATAACAGAGATTTAATTACTTTCAGGGCTGATTTTTCAGTATGTACAATCTGAAGCAAAGGCATTTTAAGGTCACTGAAAGGCTACTTTATTAGTTGGGCACAAGAAGTTTAAAAGCTATAATCTCTCCACTACTCGCCTTATGCTTTCAATATACTGCTCTTAGTGTCTAGTAGGTTTAGAAACCAAAATACTAATGTTGTTAGGAATATTAGAAAATAAGGGCAAAAGCACATAGGTCCTTTAGGAATAAATTAATGAATTAAGTATATAGGTATTGTGAGTTATTTGGCCACTCTATAAATTTGTTGGGTTTTTTTTTTTTTTTTGCTTAACATCTGGTTGTTGGAAGTGTTCCATATGATTGCAGGTGGTGAAGTAGGGATTAATTTTGCAGTTTTTTTTTAACCACTCTTCTATAGAAATGCAAACTATTTTCACAAGCAAGCAAAAAATACCTGAAGTAAAGGAATAAAATCCTCTTGTTCTAGACAAGTGCAGTTGGGTTTTGCTAGAAGATAGACAAACTTAGATGCATCATCATGGAAATTATATAGCAACCTGCAAAAGAAATAATTTAGATTATTTAATTCATCTGCTAAATTTAACACTTTTGATAATTAGTAATTTTAATCAAAGCTTGCAGGTTATTCATATCCAAAATCAATCATTCAATAATTACAGTCCTATTAAGTGCTGAAAACAAAAAGAAACCAAAAAAATTCCTGTCCCTGAGGAGCTTACAATCCAGTTGGGAGAAATACTCTGTGTATTGTGTGTGCGAGTGTGTGCTCACACATGTGCAGACATAGATACAGATATATTGATATATAGAGGCTATATTATTTGGATGGAAAACTCTTAGGGTTGTTATTATAATTGAAAAAAGTAGACAAAATAGATAGATTTCTTATGACAGTGTCCACAGAATAGCAAAACTTGTCTCCTCAACTAAGGTTTGCATCTGGAGCTAGAGATTCAGAGATAAAAACTAGAAATAAACGAATATATCCAATAGTAAAAAGATCAAAGAACATTAAGTCTATATAAGAAAGTCTGCAAATGTCTTGGTTTTTTTTTTCATGTTAACACATTTATGCTTAGGTTAAGCAGAAGCTTACATATGTATTTATTGGTATTTATATTTCCAGCACTAATTTTTCTTGTGAGCCAAACATGAATTTCTACTTAACTGCTAGATATCTTCAACTGGATGTTTACTTCTAATATAGACCAATACCTTAATATAACAGTAAATAAAAACTGATCTCTAAGGCTATGGCAAGAAGGCAAAAACTCTGGAAGGTCCTGTCAAAAGTAGTAAGGCTTCAAGTATAGGCCTTTTGGGCCCTTTCTGTTGCTAATGAACAGAATAATTTTATACATGTTTATTATGAGAAATATGAACTCTATGTTATTTTTCCCTATACTTTTCTGATTTTTCACTGTAACTGCTAAAGATTTTGAAAGGATTATAATTTATGTCAACACAAGTTGAAATGATGAAATCACTCATCTTTTTAAGTCCTCCTGTTACCCTGGCCTTTTTCTCTAGGACTAAGATTCCTCTTGGAGTTAGCTTGATTTTTGTTATAATCATAACCTAAGAATAAAATTTTGAAATTATCTTTTTAAAATAAGAAATTATGAATTTGATGGACAAGCATAATTATTTCCTTATACAAAGATAAGAAAACTATATGTGAAATTGTGAATAAGTTGTTGCTTTTTAAAAAAAATTAATTTTAAAAAAAACTAACAATTGCAATACCACAAATTTCTGCTTGTCTGTCTGAATTTCTTTCCACCCTCTTCCATGTATTTCATAAGTTTCTTTTTACATCACCCTGCACAATACTTCCCTCTCTCCCAAATAAACACTGCTGTTGTTTAGTCATTTTCTCCTCTGACACTGCTACCACTCTAGTGCAAGCCTTTGTCATTTCATTTCTGGACTACTGCATTAGGCTGCTGGTAGGTTGGCCTGCCTCAAGTCTCTCCCTACTCCTATCCATTTTCCTGACTCATATTGAATGTAAATACCAATCATATCTGCTTTGGCCAGAAACCCTGAGGATCTTTCCCTCCCAGATTTGTGTGTGTGTGTGTGTGTGTGTGTGTGTGTGTGTGTGTGTGTGTATGTATACACACACACTTATACATATATGTATATATATAAAATTTATGTATTATATATAAGTATGTAATTTATATATTATATAATATGTGGGGGGGTGAAAGAGGAGATTCTTTGCCTCAGTTGCTACCTAGCCTTAATCATTTAATGGGTATAACCTCAGTCAAACTGAGAGACCTGTTGAAGATCTTGGCTTTAAAAGGCCACAGTCTCCTACTGCATCCAGGGCCATCTCCAATTGTCCTGATCGATCTCTGGCCCCTGCACCCAGATGGCTCTGGAGGTGAAAGTGAGGCAGGTGACCTTGCCCAGCTCTCCCCCCACTCAAATCCAATTCACTTGTCTGTCATGGCATCACCTCCCTGATGCCATGGTTCTCTGAGAAGGAACAACAAACCAACAACAGTCATATGCAGGATATTGTCATTTCCCTACTCAAAAAACTTCAGTGACTTCCTATTATCTCCAGAATTAAATTCAAAATGCTATTTGGCATTCAAAACCATTCATAACCTCCCTCCCATCTTTCTACTCCTCTTACACCTTACTTTCCCAACACATAATCTTTGATCCAATGGCAATGGAACAAATTATTTCATCTCTTGGTTCTGAGCATTTTCTCTCAAAAAAATGCTTGGAACATTTTCCTTCCTCCTCTCTGATTGATCTTGGATTCTTTTAAGTCCCAGGTGGGATTTTACCATCTTACAAAAGAAGCCTTTTGCAACCCCTCTTAATTCCAATGCCTTCCCTTTCTTATTTTCTAATTATCCTGTCTATGGATTTTTTTTTTTTTTGTATATTTGTCTGTGTTGCTTCCCCCATTAGATTGTAAGGTCCTTGAGGGCAATCTTTTTTTGCTTTCTGTTTTATACTTCCCAGAGCTTAGCACAATGCATAACACATAATAGGCACTTAATATTTACTGCATGAATAACTGAGATATTTCAAATATTAGATCTTTATCAAATAAGTTTCCCCATTTAACTATTTACTTTCTAACTTTAATACCATTGACTTCATTTGTACAAAACACTTGAAATTTTATATAATAGGGGCAGCTAGGTGGCGCAGTGGTTAGAGCACCAGCACTGAAGTCAGGAGAACCTGAGTTCAAATCCAGTTTTAGCCATTTAACACTTACTAGTTGTGTGACCCTGGGCAAGTTATTGAACCTCAAATACCTTGCAAAAAATGTTGAAAACTATCTTTACATGAAATGGGAAAAAATAAAATACTGTTAAGTGAAACAAAAAAGGAATTCTTCTCCTCTCGATGGTTAGTTCTTTCCCGCAGCAAGCAATATGACATTCATACATGTAAAACATATTTGTAAACACATAATGTAAAACACATAATGCAAAACATAATTGCATATTAGCCATATTGCAAAAAGAAAAAAAGCAAGTAAAATACAATGAAAGGTATTCACTCATAGTTAATCAGTTCTCTTTGGAGGTGAATTGCATTTTTCATCATGAGTCCCTTGGAATTATCTTAGAACATTATATTGTTAAGTTTTTCACAGTTGATCATTTCAATTTTGCCATTATTGTACACAATGCTTTCCTAGTTAGATTCACTTCACTATGTCTCATATATGTCTTTCCAGATTTTTCTGAATTCACCCTTCTTGTCAATTCTTACAGCATAACAGTATTCCATTTCAATCATATACCACAACTTGTTCAACCATTCCTCAACTGATAGACATTCCCTCGGTTTCTAATGCTTTCCTCCACACAAAATAAAGCTGTCATATTTTTTGTTTATATAGGTTCTTTTCCTATATCTCTTTGGGGATACAGATTTAGTAATGGTACTGCTAGGTCAAACAGCAGGTACAGTTTCATTGCCTTTTGGTCATAATTCCAAATTGTTCTCCAGAATGTTTGCATCAGTTCACAATTCCACCAACTCTGCATTAGTAGTAAAACAAACAGTTTTGATTTTTACTACTTTGTAGAATAACTTCAGAACTGGTACCACCTGGTTCTCTTCTGCTTTTTTGTCATTATTTCCCTAAGATTCATGACCTTTTGTTCTTCTAGATAAATTGTTATTAATTTTTCTAATTCAAAAAGTGACCCTTTAGGTAACAGATAATTGCATTACTACTCTTCCTTTCCCTAATATTATTAAAGGAGATCTATTTATCTGTGTCAAAGCCATTTTTTATAGTGATGCTAAAGACTATAAACCTCTTTATGTTTCCCTAACCAACCTTACAATGGGTCTAGCTGGCTTTAGCTATCAAGTTCACCATTGATGCTATAAAACATGGAAGTTCTTGGCAAAACTCTTTGGTGGATATAAACTTTCCTCTTCTAAAGTCAAAGAGGTCTGGTGACCCCAGATCCATTTTTTGTTTGTAATGATCAAGTTTACTCTTCTCTCTCTCTAATTAGTTTGATACCTATGGAACTGCCTATTTGGCCCCACACTAGTTTCAAGTATGGACTAGTAGGGGGAAAAAGTCTTATTAGAAATCTGGGTGAATGGTGGCATAGATGTCAAAAAGGAGAAGAAACTCTAACTAATGGAAATGTAGTTTCAAGCCCAAATCCTGGAAAACAACATGAAAATGGAATAAAATTCCTTTGGTGCCTAATTCTATATAAAAGACTGTTGTACTTCAACCTCCCTCTGTTGGTTCACTTGGCTTCAGGGAAATGGCATGGTGGCCATTCTTGGTAAATGGGCCCTTATTGCCTTCTGTCTTAAATTTTTTTTTTACACTTTGTATTAATTGCTTTGTTAAATCTGGTTCCAAGGTAGTCCCAGAGAGAATAATATCAAAATAATATATTAATCACAGCCCTGTTAAAAATCTTATTGAATATATTGGATTACTTGCTGTCTAGAGGAAGGGGTGGGAGAAAGAAGAGAGGAAAAATATGGAACACAAAATTTTACAAGAGTGAATGTTGAAAACTATCTTCATATATATTTTAAAAATAAAAAGCTATTGTTTAAAAAAACAAAAAAGGTTCAAGGGGGGGGGAACCTCATAGAACTAACTTATTGAGAGAACCAAATCAATTCAATTTTGTATTATCATTGACATTTTGTATAGTTGTTGAAGTTAAGCTCTGTGTCCCTGAGCTAAGTCTCCTCCCCCAAATCATATTATTTCAAAGAAATCAGCTATTTCTGTAACTAGTTTTCAGGATGCAGGTAGATGCAACCAATCAGCATACCCAAGCACTGGAAAGTCCTTAAAACTATAAATATAAAGTCTAAAAATAGTAACTTTGTTTTACTATAAAAAGCCTTATAATTTTCTCCTCAGGATCCTTGTGCCTACTGAGGGTCCTTGAAACTAGTTTGTTTTGTGACTATGTGCCTTGACAATAAGTTATATTGATCAGATTTTGTTTCCTTAGTTTACCTCATTTCACTCACAACCATCTTTAAAAAGTGGCTTTTTGTTTCCCCTTTACCTATACTTTTCTTTTCTAAATTTATTGACATGAGTATAATTTTTTAGAACTCTGTCAAATATTAATGAGTAGCTAAGTGGCAGGTACAGTGGATAGAGCATTAAGCCTGTAATCAGGAAGATGTGAGTTCAAATTTGGTCTCAGACACTTTAGCTGTGTGAGCCTAGGCAAGTCACTTAACTTTCTTTGCCTTTATTTCCTCATCTGTCAAATGAATTGGAAAAGGAAGTGGTGAATCATTCCAATTTATTCCTCAAGAAAACTCCAAATGGGATCACATAGCTGACTGAAAATGAATGAACAACAACCACCAATAATACTGGTAGTTTGGGGCAGCTAGGTGGTGCAGTACATAGAGCATCAGCCCTGACATCAGGAGGACCTGAGTTCAAATCTGGTCTCAGACACTTAACATTCCCTAGCTGTGTGACCCTGGGCAAGTCACTTAACCTCAATTGCTTCAGAAAAAAGCAACCCCTCCCCAAAACAAACCAAAAAACCCTACTGGTTTAATTGGATATTCCTACCTAATCTTATTGGAAACACCTTAATCAGTCACAGATTTAGAGTTCAAACAAATCTTTATGGTCAATGATTTAAATTCAGTCCCTTTATATTTATTATTATTATTATTTTATTATAATAATTATTACTTTATAGCTAAAGAAAATGAGGCCCATATGGGGTTTCATCCCACAGTTTAAGAAGTTGCTTTGCACTACAAAGAGACTTCACATTTAGAATACCCAGAGTTAAGTTTCATGAACTATACTCTACCACCATTCTACTATAGAAAGAGAAGGAAGCAATTAAAAAAAAATTCATGACCAAAGGAATCATAATCTATTGATTATCCTGGAAGTGAAGAACCTTTTTGAAGTTGGTCCTCAGACATGAAACTCAATTTGCCACCATGACATTTTAAGCACGCATGCACACACACACACACACAAAACATTCCCAAAAATAACACAAACCTCCTTAATAAAATCTACAACTTCTTTAGAGTTCAGGCTAACTAAAATAGTAAAAACCAAAGGCTGAAATATGTGTGCTGTTCAAACTGGGATGTATGGTTATGTGGACAGCTATCTGGATACATCCCTTGAGATACAAATCAGTGCAGATAGTCAATAAGCTCAGAACTGTACAAACTTTCCAGAGGCAAGGGTACTGTTGATGTGACTATAGTTTCAAAAGCAAGAGGTAAAAAAAAATGACACATTTTAGGTATGTAATTAGGGTAGAAGATATCTACGTGAAGGAGCATGGCCCCAGAGAGTTCTGCTGAGTGGTTAGCAGGACCTTGCCAGACATGGTCTCAAGAGGTCTAGTATGGAGGGCAGAGCAACAGCAGCAATAGCAGATCGGTATAAAATATGTAAAGGGAAGCCTCTCTGGGAAATAAAAAAAAATGACAAGTGGTCAACCATAATTTCAAAGACCTGCAATGTAGGGGAAGTCTTTAATAGCTAGAATAATCCATTCTGACTCTAACTCATTCTGACACATAAGCATGCTTCAAGATTAGAAGTAATCACAGCAGCCACAATGGTACTACCCAAAAGAACTTCTACCTATTATTAGACTCCAGATTTTCAGT
Organism: Myrmecobius fasciatus; assembly: GCA_023553655.1. NCBI lineage: Eukaryota > Metazoa > Chordata > Mammalia > Dasyuromorphia > Myrmecobiidae > Myrmecobius > Myrmecobius fasciatus. The sequence goes on from JAJPUD010000555.1 coordinate 288,788, forward strand.
GGTCCTTATTTTCTTCCCTCTAATTCTTCCAACATCCTGACACAAGCTAGGATTCTCCTTTACATCTCTTCAAATGCTTTACCTTTTTTAAATTACCTTTAATTTTTTTCCCATTTTAAGGGAACATTTCATACTTCCTGTTAATCTAGTGTTCCCCTAGCCCTCTTATCTTATTTTCTTGGAGAGAAACCAAGTTGAGCTTTGTGCAGATGCAGTTATTACTTGACTATGGTAGGAACACAAACAATGAATATGTAGTTAACAGAAAAATTCCATTTGTCCTTCTTGCTGGAAGCAAGATCTTCATTCCTCTGAACATTCTTCATAGATTTCAAAGATCAGAGAATTTAATGAATCAATCAAAAGGTATTATGTTCCTTCTTTGTGCTGAAACAATCTCCACTTACCAGGAACATAGAGGAAGACATCATGAACATGAGTATGTGCAGAATAAGTATTAAGAGAATATCTCTGAAGTATTTAAATGTGAGGTAGTTAGGGAAGGAAAGCAATAGCAGCTGGGGGATCAGGAAGGGCTTCATGTAGAAGGTGGAGCTTGAGCTGCATCTTGAAGGAAGAGAAGGATCCTGTGAGGCAGAAGTGAACCGAGTGGTGGCACCTTCTCTCATGCAAGTTTGGTGAGCATTTTCTTAAAAGTTGGTGAAAAAACTATTCCTGGGACTTAACTCACCTAGAAGAATACAACTCAAGTTATACATCCTTAATTCAAATTTATAGGGCCCTGGCCAGACTGATCTCATTTCTTGGTTACCTAAAGATATAAAAAGGTTCCCAGACATGAAGTCAAGGCCTTTCAGACTTTGTATGCCCCCAAACCTAATGAGTAACCAAACTCTGCCTTACTGATTAGATACATTTCCATGGAGAGAGGAAGGGGACTGGGAAGCTTCACTAAATATACTTTTTATGTTGTGGCTAAGTAAATTTCCTTTTGTTAATTGTTGAGTGATGTGTTTCATTTCATTTCAGCACTGAAGATGAACTAAAATGATAGTGGCCTAGACTAACCCTTCCTGAAAAAGCATGGCATGAGGGACAACCAATTTTGAAAAGGCACAGAGAGGTGTGTAAAGAACAAGGAGATCATCAGCTTGGCTGGAAAGCAGAATGCAAGAAGGGGAATCATTTGCAATGATCCCAGAAATATAGATTAGGCCAGATTTTAAAAGATTTTCAAAGCTAAACAGAAAATTTTACATTATACTGTAAAGGCAATGGGAAACCACTGGAGTTTTCTGAGCAGGGGAGTAAGGTCTGCACTTAAGGAAAATAATTTTGGCAGCAGTGTGGAAGACAGACTGAAATGGGGGAGAGTCTTCAAGGAGAGTGATCAGTTAGGACGCCAACAGAACAAACCAGATGACCCATGATAGGGCCTGAATGAGGGTGGTAGTTCTGTGATGGTAGAAACAGAAAGACTGGACAAGTGAGGAAGGGACTGAGGATGAGAGTGGAGTTACAGACCCAGGGGACTATAGCAGAAATAGGGAAACAGGGGAGAAGGATGGCCTTGAGTAGAAAGATAATGAGTTATGTTTTGGACAGGTTAAGTTTGGAATGTCTTTGGAAAATGTTTAGAAATACTTAACAGGCAATTGGTGATCAGGGATAAAGATTAAGGGAGAGACTCAGGTTAGGTGTACAGATTTTAGTTAGCATCACCTTCAGTGAGATTATAATTAAGTCAATGAAAGCTAATGGAGAAGAAAAGGGTCATGGTAGTAAATGCTTAACCAGTGGGTCTCTAGGGGAAAATATGTGCTTGGGACATACTTTTAAATTTAATCTGCATTATTAACATTTCCTCTACGACTTTAAGTCTAGACAATCAACAAAACAATAAATCAAGCCTTGACTTGTAGTGGTTGCTGATTTATGAGGTGTAAATTCTCACAAGGTAAATTTAACAACTGGCCCTCACAAGCAGTCTGCAGCACACCCCTGGACCTAGAACAGCACTGTGGAGGACATTCACTGTTAGGAGGCATAATCTAAATTATGAACCAGTTAGGAGATTTTTAAACAGGGAGGAGCACTAGGAGAAAGTAGTGCCATGAAATACAAAAGAAAAGATAGTATCTTGGAGAAGAGAGTAGTTAATTGTCCAACCAACTGTCCAATCCAAAGTACCTAGTTAGCATATCTGTGTGGCTTACTCCATCTTTATTCAGTATGAAAGGAGATGAAAGAGATCCCAGAATAGAGAGCAGTAAGAATTAAACTGGTTAATGTAGGACTGAGATAGAAGAAGAGAAAGGGAAGTAGAAACAAGGATAATTGCCTTAGAAAGTTTTGGGGAATTGGGGGTTAGAAAGATTAGAGGTCTTGAGGATTAGGAATAGATTAAGGCATCAGAAGTGAAGGAATCTAGGAGGTTAAAGAGTAATGTCTTGAGTTTTAAATTAGTGCAGTAAAGCACCAATGGATAACAGGTGAAATAAAGATGGAATGTAGGACCTTATAGAGCAATACCTATAGATAAAATGAGTGAGATTCAAGGTGTGACCATCTCTAAAAATAGCTGATGTAGACTGAAGGAAAAGGTTATAGGATTTAAGGAGTCTGATGAATTTTGTTAGGGAGTTTGAAGGACTATCGACAAGGTTTTTTTTTTAATTTTTAATTTTAATTTAATTATTTTATTTTTATTTAAATTTTTACTTTTGTATGTATTATATACATACATACATTTATGTATGTGTGTATAAAGGTCAGCAATATATTGCAATAATAAAAATGTTATTGTTCAGTTGTGCTCAACTCTTGTGACCCCATTTGGGGTTTTCTTGGCAAAGATACTTGGAGTAGTTTGCTATTTCCTTCTCCAGTTCTTTTTACAGATGAGGAAACTAAAGTAAAGAGGATTATTACATGACTTGCCAGGGTCACACAACTACTAAATATATGAGGCCATTTCTGAACTCAGAACTTCCTGACCCAAGACCCAGTGAACTATCCATTGTGCTAATTAGCTGTCATATAATAAAAATAGCTCACACTTTTACATATTGCTTCAAGGTTTATAAAACACTTTCCTAAAAATCAATCCTGGAAGTTTGGTAGTATTAAGTATTTTAATCCCATTTTTTAAATGAATAATCCTGGGACAAAGTGACTTGCCTATAGTCACAGAGCTAATAAGTAGTAGAGTTAGAGTCACCTGTTTTGAGTTCCTGTATCTCTCTAATAATTTCTTTAACATTTGTAAAATTATAACATCTGGTATTTATATAGTGCTATAAGGTTTGCAAAATGTTTTAAACCAATTGCCTCATTTGAGCCTCACCATGACTTTGTAAAGTATTTAATACAGTTACATGGGAAAAAGCTCTGCTAGAAGAATACTTCATCACATTAACAGTGAGCAGGGACAAAACAGTTCTTCACCATAAATTTTCTTAACTGCAAGAAAGATATAATTGAAAACATATAGGGCTGGAAGTTAGGAGGTATAAGAAGAAGGGAAGAATTCTTGACTTGCTCATCCTAAAATCATCAAGACAGAAAAATAAGTCTTCCTGATGCTAAACTGCTAGGAACTACAATATCTTCTTTTACTTCAAATTTCTTTTTACCTGTCAATATTATTTAGGATGATAGGAAACCTATTATGTAAGCCTAAATGTTAATGTATATGGCAATTTATTTCAGTTTTACTATTGCCATAGTTGTTTGAATTTTAATTAAGGCTTTAGTTTACTTATAACACAAAACACTTTATGAAAAGGATACAATTTTTAAAAATCAACTAAAAGCAAATGCATGAATCCTCAAAGGATAGCTTGTTTGGTAACTTAAACCTGCTTAGCTGTTTATCTTCCAAAAATAGATATACTCCTCTTTCCATTAAAGGACTCTAGCCAAACTGATATGTACTACCACTAGAGGGTGTTAAAATAATAATAATTGTTATTATTATAAGCAATTTATTTGTCAAAGTTTAAAACTTAAATAGAAAAAGGTTTTCTCCTGATTTTCTTAAAGTTAAAAAAACTAATTGGGAATAAGAGTTCCTTCTACATGACTTTATAAGCATTTCTCCAGTTATATTAAATGAAAATGAGGACTTCTATTTTTATGCTCCTAATTTTATAAATGATCTTTGTTTCTTTAAAAGTGAAACAAGGCATTTCCACAAACCAATCATAGTACAGTATTTGCTTATCTGAATTGGATAGATACTACTGCATTATAATTTAACATAATTCTTGTTCCAATAAAGCATACTCTATTGACAAATGAATAGCTTTTTGGTAAGCTAAAGTGAAATGGTTTGTTGGTGATTCAATAAGATTATCAGCTTTCTAATACTATAATAAATATGTCTCCCTTTCCATTACCATCATAACTCATTTGTAATTGCTACTGCATGTTTAAATCCAGTAGCTGTGTCTGTCTTGCTTTTTCCTCATTTACTGACTTTTCACCTGGAGACTGTAAAAGCTCTCCAAATTTTAAGATATTTTGGTAGCCAAAGTTAAGGGGCTTGAAACTTAGTTGAAACTCATTTGACCTATATGACTTGATACTCCAAACTGAACTGAAAGAAGAGGAAAAATTTATCAACTGTCAGGGTCATAATAGGCATCAGTATCGGGAATATATAAAAACAAAAATGTTGAGTCAAGGAGCAGGTCTGGGCTGAAGGTACAAACTAAAAGAAAATAAGCAAAATCAAAGGAGTTGAGATTAGTTCAGCATTTAGGAAGATATCATATACCACAAAAAAGCAAATAAAAAAAATGCACAATAGGGACATCATGGTGTTGGGAGTGTTGGGAGACTGGGATAATAGAGGGATGGTAGGAAAAATACTTGTAAGCGCTACTTATTTGTATGGGAAGGTTCCTCTCTCAGCTCTTACCACTATGGTAACAGCTGGGAAGGGAAACTGGATTAAAAGTCTACTTGAAGACATAAAGATGCCAGGAAATAGGTAAATGGCTAATATGTAGTAAAGAATGTTGGATTTAGAAATTAGCATTGGTGCAAAGTCTCTGAGAATAGCAGTAAAACCAATGAGTAGTATATCGATTACTTGGTATGAGAAGATATGAGTGTTAAAACTGAGAGAGGCTAGATTAGATGGTCATATATCTCCTTTATCTGTATCACTATTCTGACATGTAGAGATATATTCATGGATATTTTCTGGTCAGATTTCATGGTTATTTCCTCTATTATTACCACATATGATTCATGAATGTGAGAGTGTTACAGGTGGTTATTAGATAACAGTCAATTGTTTACATCAGTTATATTAGGTGAACTTGCTTCTTGTCTCTGTTCCTGAAATGGCCACTCAATTTTAAAGAATTTGTGATTTATATGGAGGGGAAGCAGGACGTTGTCTAATAAGCACTTTATATCTTAGGAGAACAGATTACAGAATTCAGAGAAAAGATAAGTAGTTTCCATAATTTTTACTATAGGGGAAGTCAGCATCATAATTGAAATACAAATAATACCTAACAGACTAAAAGACCAATATGGACACACAGGAAACAAACAACTTAAAACTTTGAAACAAATGTAAATTAGAGGAGAACAAGTAACAGGATGAATAAAAAAGTGTACTAGTACTCTGTGTCAGTAGTCACAAGAGACTTTAAGGCTGATGATAAATGCCTAAGGAAACACAAAGGCTTTTTTGGGAAAAAAAAAGTTGCATTTAGGACAAGAAAGAGAAGAATATAGATATCAAACTGTACAGTTGGGTTAAAAAAATCAATGATTCAAGTACAAGATGGGAAAAGTATGATTAGAAAACATCTTATGAAAATAATATGGAGTTATTATTGCAATACAAGGTCAATGTACATCAGTGGTAGGTAAAACATGGTACGTAAAAAGAAAACCAAATCAGAACTATTTTCATGTTAACCTACACTGGAGGCAACTAGACAGGTCAGTGGATAGACCACTGGGACTGGAATAAGAAAAATCCGAGTTCAAATTTGACTTCAGGCAGTCTGTCCCTGGGCAAGTCATAACATCTATTAGTCTGTTTCTTCGACTGTAAAAAGGGTTCACTAACAAAGACTCCCTTTTCAGGGCTGTTATGGAGATCCAATGAGACAATATTTGTAAAATACTTACTACAGTGCATGACACACAGTAAATGTAATAATAAATGCTTGTTTTCTTCCTCCCTTCCTGGATTAATTAATAGAATAATATCTAGAATAAGGGAAATGATAGTTTCATTACATTCTCCCTTTGTCTAAACAGTTGTATTAAATTCTACCAAATCCATTTGTAGAAAAAATACTAACTAGATTGTATCCTATGATAACTAGGCTGAGAAGGGGCTTGAATCCATACCATATCAGGATAGGCTAAAGGAATGGAGATGTTTAGCCTAGAAAAGATTAGACTGGGTGGGAGGGGTGACAAGACAGCTATCTTTAAGCATTCAAAAGGCTATTATGTTGGAAGAAGGATTAGAGAAAGCGGTTTGGCATCAGAGGGCAGAATTAGGAACAACAGACTAAAGTTGCAAAGAATGTCTAAGCTTGATGTAAAGGAAATAATTTCTAATAAAAGTCCTATAAAAATAAAAATGGTCTGATTTGGGGGCAGTAGTGTGTTCCTTCTTTATTGTTATATATGTTTCAAGTACTTGAAAGTAGTATTTGGTTACGACATTGTACAGGGGATTTTTTTAAAGGCAGAGTTTGGACTGTGTAAATTATGAGTCTGACTTTTTGTGATGTACAAATTTCTAAAGCAGCCAGTTTGGCTAGGCCTGTTAGACAATTCAGAAGTAGTGGTATTTCAGCAAGTGGTCTTTACAAGAAACATGATACTTATTTACCCTTTGTTGTTATCTACTTTTTTAACGTTTTTTTTCCCAGGTACAAAATGTAAAACTTGGAAAAAAGTTGTAGTTACAGTCTGTCCTCTTCTAATGACTAAAAATGCAGGTTAGATAATGTTTTTCAAAGCACAGTCCAGGGACCACTTTCATAAAAGTAGTTATTTCATGTTATTTTCAGGCTGCAACTGTGTAGTATTAATGTTAGTAACAATAATACATGTCATATTTAAGGGTTTAAAAAGCATTTTTATATGGATTATTGCATTTTGATTTCATCTGGGGTTAAATATATTTGGCATAACTTATCTATGAAGAGTTTTCTAATTCTAAGATTCTGTTATTCTATGATACAGTTTTAGGATGAGTAATGATTCTCAGGATTTATATGGGGTTTGTACTTCCAACACTCTATAGTATTTTATCTACCCTACCATAAAAAGCTTTTCCACCTGGAAGCTCATTGTATCTCTGGACTACTTCTCACACTGCAAGTATCCTCTACCTCTATGAGCTTCTTCCTCCAACTGGCTGTTTTCTTTCAATATTCTAACCTTGGCCCTCTTTTCCATGTAGCTCTACTGCTACAACTCACACTGCAGTTGTTCCCAAAGGGTAGCTAACTACTATTTTCCTTAAGAATTTTGGTTGGCTGGTTAGAATTGAGTTATAGTTGTCTATGGCTGATCAGACGAATACAATCTTGGAATGCTCACAGATCAGACACAGGTATTCCCTATGAATAAATGGGCTGGACTCTCACCCTAACTTTGTGTATTGCATGTTTCTTCCAAACTAATTCAATTCCACTTTACTCAGAGTACAACACCTTTTCTGATGAGGACACATTATGCTGGGTTGTCCTGCGCCAATGTCATACAATTGATTCTAAAGTTTTTAAAAAGATACTTGAGAGGGTCATCACATTGCTTTTTCTGATCACTTTGTGAGTGCTTATCCTGTGTGAATTCTCCATAAAATATTTTTTTTGGCAAGTATACATTTGACATTTGAATGATGTGGCCAGCCCAATACAGTTGCACTCTCTGCATTAGAGTTGGAACACTTGGTTTACTTAGAGAAGCACCTCAATGTCTGCTATCTTATCCTGCCAAGTGAACGTCACAATCTTCCTAAGATAATTCAAATGGAAGGAATTCCGCTTCCTGGCATGGCACTGGTAGACTGTCCAGGTTTCACAGACATACAACGAGGTCAGTCCAATGATTCTGCAGACCTTCAGTTTGCTGGTCAGTCTGAGATCTCTCCTCTTTCACACTTTCCTTCAGAGCCTCCCAAACACTGAGCTAGCTCTGGCAATGCATGGGTCAGCCTCCTTATCAATGTGGACATCCCTGGAAAGAATACTGCCAACACAAGTGACCTTATCCACAGCATCCAAAACTTCATCACTTACTGTAACTGATGGTTCCACATAGGGGTGGGGTGGTGCTGGTTGGTAAAGCCCGTGTTTTCTCGCTGTTAATTATTAGGCCAAAATTAGCACAAGCAGCAGAGAATTGACCCATACTTTGTGGGGTCTCTGCTTCAGAGAGTGCACCATCATCTGCAAAAAGTCATGCACCAACACTCTCTCCACTTTGGTTTTGGCTTGTAGCTTTTTCAAGTGAAGGATTTACCATCAGTGCAGCAGCTGACTTTGATTCCATATTTGTCCTCATTGAAGGCGTTTGACAACACGGCTGAAAACATCATAAACAAGCATGGGACCAATCACACAGCCGTATTTCACTCCACTGGTGACTGGCAAAGCTCGAGCACTGCCCATTGCCCAGAACCTGGATAAGCACACCATCATGAAATTGTCAGACTGTCCTGATGAACTTTTCTGGGCAACCAAATTTTGACTTAATGCTCCATAAGCCTTCACAACTGACAGTATCAAAGGTCTTGGCCAGCTCTACAAATGCTGTATACAGACTTCTCTTCTGCACCTGGCATTTCTCCTGGAGGTGTCGGGCAATTGAGGTTCCTCGGCCCCTTCTGAAGCCACACTGGCTCTTAGGTAGATGACCTTTTTCTAGGTGTGGGGTCAGATCATTAAGGAGGATCTGGCAAGAATCTTGCCAGCAGGGATAGCTAGGTGGTGCAGTGGATAGAGCACCAGCCCTGAAGTCAGGAGGACCTGAGTTCAAATCTGATCTCAGACACTTAACATTCCCTAGCTGTGTGACCCTGGGCAAGTCACTTAACCCCAATTGCTTTAGGCCAAAAAAAAAAAAAAAAAAAGAATCTTGCCAGCAAAAACTAAGATAGAGAGACACTCCTGTGATTGTCACAGGACAATCAGTTCCCTTTATCTTTATAAAGATGGACAATGGAGGCATCTTTGAACTCCTGGGGCACAACTTCTTTCCATATAATTTGGAAAATTTCAGTCGGCTTTTGTATGAGCAATGAACCCCCCCCCACACACACACACAACTTGTAAATCTCAGCTGGAACAGAATTGCTAACTAGTGCTTTACCACATGAAAGAAGACTAATGGAATTCAAAACCTCTTTTTAAGTTGGAACTTCAGTTAGGGAGGGAATGATTTCAACTTGAGGTAAACAATGATCAACAGCTTCAGCATTGATTGATGTCTGCTGCTAACACTATGAAGTGTTCAACCCATCTCTCCAGGACCAAGTCCTCATCACTGATCTGTGTGGCACCATCAGCACTGAACACTGAACAATTAAGATGTACCTTAAGTCTTTGGCCCATAAATAGCCTTTAGTGCATTATAAAAACGCTTTGAACTATTGTTCTAGAGAGTTCTAAGTGCAATTCTTAGGGCTACATGATTTTCTCATGCTATCCCCGATTAGCCCCCACTAGCCCTAATTAGTTTTTAGAAAGAGTATTTACTAAGAAGATTATAACAGGGACAACTGTTACCAAAAAACAATCCCCCCAAAGTAGGAGTATGCCATCTTTGGCAAATGTAAGTATATGGTATATGTTCCTGGGGAGAGGCTCAAAATTACAAAAAAAATGTTAGTAAGGCACAGGGACAGAGAACCTGTATGCCTAAGGAGCAATTCATAGCCACTAGAAGTCCTTTTCTTTCCTTGTAGAAACCTCATTTCATACTTCAGGTATATTTCTCTATTTGAGGATTAGTGTATTTTTATATTCTTGAAACTGGCTTTCTTTTATTTACTTGGTTGGTCCCTGGTATGTTTCTCAGCTCTGGATACAGATACTTCTGTCAACCACTGCAGCTCTGGGGATGCTACTATGGGCTCAGGGGAACAATGTTAATAGCTTTGGCAGATCCTGCTAACAAAGGATTTCAAGGTCTTCCAACCTTTTAAAGTTCATGAAGCTATGATCTGGCCAATTTCATCTCTGCATACTCAGTTGCCTTTTTTGGAGAGACCTGTCTGTCCTCAGTATGTCTCTCTTGAATCCCAGCTTGATATAATTTCCTACTAGTGTGGTGTATCTGATAATATGGTAAAGGGAGAAAAAAGAGATGGAGGTTTCTTCTTCCACCCAACGGCAATTATTTTTCTCTTGGGCCTGGAATTCCCAACTCCCAAATTTGCATACCCTTTCTACTTGAATGAGTAGAATACAAATTAGCTTGCCATTTTTATATGTAACTCAATGATCTTTAGCAAAGATATTTCTTGTACAGTGTCAACTTTCTTTATCTGATGAACCTAAACCCCCCAAATCCTTTGAAATTGACTCAGGATGAGGCAGCTAGATGGCACAGTGGATAGAGCACCAGCCCTGAAGTCAGCAGGACCTGAGTTCAAATCCAATCTCAGACACTTAACACGTCCTAGCTGTGTGACTCTGGGCAAGTCACTTAACCCCAACTGCCTCAGCATAAAAGCAAAAAAAAAAAAAAAAATTGACTCGGGACTTATTAACAGCTAGTTTACTTGGGACTAATTCAATTAAAATGTCTGTACTTTCTGGGATACAGTGAGGGAAGAACAGACCTCTGTCCTTTCATTTACTTTCTCTATACTCTATCTCCTTATAATCTTATTCATTCACTTTACCTTTATGCCAGTGACACCTTTCTTCAGAGGTCCAGTCAATTAATAAGTATTTAGTAAATGCTTACAATGTGCCAATTACTGTGCTAGGTAGTAGCAACAACAATATAACGATGAAACAATTCTTCCTGGAAGGAGCTGAGAGATTCACATTTCTAATAATTCCAACTGATGGTGAGAGATCTCTTATCTGAATGGTTTTCTGGTATGTTAAGTTAAATATATCTGAATCAAAACTTCTAATTTTATTTCCTGATGCCTACACCTCCTAACTTCTCTATTATTAATGATAACAACAATGCACTCCTAGTAAACTAGGATTTATCTTGTAATCTCACAGGTTTCTTTCTATGTATATGATGATGTAAAACGTTGAGTCAATAAGGAACTAAATCCTATTGATTTTTCCCTCTGTATTTTCTCTTCTTTACATCTCCTCATTTCTTCTATAGATCAATTAGCCCACTTAAGGCCCTAAAAAGAGAATTCTGTATGAAATTGTGAGCATTCATTTCAAAACATTTGCTTTAAAAAGCGTATAATTCATTCTACAGCTTATAACACTCCTGCTTGTCTGTATTTTCCTTTTGAACTTTCTATATTTTCTTATATGCATTTTTTTATTGCTTTTTGCTGAGGCAATTGAGGTTAAGTGACTTGCCCAGGGTCACACAGCTAGGGAATGTTAAGTGTCTGAGACTAGATTTGAACTCAGGTCCTCCTGACTTCAGGGCTGGTGCTCTACCCACTGCGCCACCTAGCTGCCCCTCTTATATGCATTTTAATAATACTTATAATGCCTTTTTTGTAGGGAGGGAGATCACAAGACCAGAACTGCTAAATGAATTGGTGAAAACTGGTTTGACTAGTAGGGATTAGCACCCAAGGATATAAGTATACTAAGGCTAATAAAACCATAACCTGGGCTTAACCATTCCAGCTCTCAAACTCTTGCTTGGGACAGTTAAAAGAGTTGTTTACTTATTTCTCAATCTTAGTGACTTTTATTCTTATTTCACTATTCCCTGGCACATTTCACCCTGTCTTCCTTTCTACACTGGTATGTTTTTTGATAGCTTGACAACCAGGGAGATAATTGTTCTTAAACTGACTTTCTTTGATCTGTTTTTCAGATCAATTGTTTGCAAATCATTATATGCTATATATAATACATATTTATACATATATTAATATTTCTTAAGTTCTGACTTTATTTTTCTGCTTTGAAAAGTCACTGAATTATGTTAGTTCTACTTAAGTTATCAGGGAGTCCATTACTTGGTTGGGATTTACCACTGCTAAACTAGTTATTCTCCTAATTCGTTCTTCTAGATCTTCTATTTAATTTTTCCTTGTTTTATTTCTTCTAGGTAAGTGGTCCTTGTGGAAAATCTGTTTTCTTTGTATCTCTGCTTGAAGTTGTTATGGCAATATGCTTGAAATATATATATATGTATGCATATACGTTATATGCATATATATATGCATATATATATATATAATAGTGGACAGTACTGGTTTTTTTTTTTAACTCATCTGAATATTTTAGTTCCTCAATTGGGGCTTTGTGCCAGAGCTGCTGCATTTTAGGGTGATGTGGACTAGCCCTCAGTTCTCTGGGTTCTTATGTTGATTTCTACTTCCCAGGATCTAGGACTTTTGGATCTTTGAGGTTCAGGGTGCTGGTATTTTCAGAGCCTTCTCTTGGTTATCTCAAAACAGCAATGCTAGGCATCTGAAAGACCCTTGACTTGAACTGTTCTGGTCTGAGCACTGTAGCACCATGTTTGTTGATACCCAGTTGGATGCTGTCTGCTCTTTCTTCCTGGGCTTTCAAGATTCCCACCTGGGGCTTTCTACGGGAAGTATCTTTGGAAAGAACTCAGCCATTAGACTTATTATCCATAGACTCTATTATTCATAGAGACTTGAAGATTACCCATGTGTCTGGTCTTTCTCTGATCTGTCCAGAAGGTAACTGCTGCTTTGCTCACATGTCCCCTTTCCTACTGCCCTTGTATTTTTGGTTAACTTTTTGTGCAATCCTGGAATGGATGGAAGAAATCACTTACTGTAGTTTCTTTTTGGATTTCTTGATTGCTATTCATTCTGGTGAACACTTCAGATTTCTGCTAGAGTAAATAGGTTTATGGGATCTGGGAGGCCTATTTCTTGCCTAGGTGGTCATCTTGGCAGGAAATCTCTGCTGCCACAACTACCTTCCCACCCCACCTCCCCACCTTGCCCCATCAAATTTTCTTCTTTAAACAGCTGTAAAAACCTCCTATCTGGTTTCTCTGTCTTTTATCCATTTCTATTCCAAGACAACACTCAAAGATGCCATTCCTTGGCTCTTCCTCACCCATCAAAGAGACAGGGACTTCCCACTGCGTATTGAATAAAACACTGATGCTTGATCATGCTATCTGAGACCTTCTATAATCTGCTCCTAAAATCCTCCCATTTAGGCATATTTTACTATTATTATCGTGTTGTATTTCTAGACAACTTAGAATTCTATCTCTTGTTTTCACTATATCCTCTCACATCTTAATACCTCTGCTTTAGGTTATTTCCCATTTCTGTAGTACACTCCTCTATTCCCATCTCTATCGCTTGAAAGCCTTCTCTCAGTTCACGTTCTACTTTGAAGCATTCCCTAATCCCCTTTCTCATTCTCTTTGCCTCTCCTCAAAAGAAAGTGATATTCCCCACTTCAAATTTCTCACAGCATTTTTTCTTGAAAAAACCTGACATCCCCTCATATTAGAGTTACTCAGGTACATGTTTTCTTTTCCCTGGATTATAAAAGATCAGTCTGTGAAAAACTGCTTTAGGAAAGGGGATGAGGGGCAGCTAGGTGGCACAGTGGATAGAGCACCAGCCCTGAAGTCAGGAGGACCTGGGTTCGAATCTGGTCTCAGACACTTAACATTCCCTAGCTGTGTGACCCTGGGCAAGTCACTTAACCTCAATTGCCTCAGCAAAAAGCAAAAAAAAAAAAAAAAAAAAAAAAAAGGAAAGGGGATGAATAAATTTTTTTTAATGTGGAATGGTCTGCCTTAGTAAGAAAGAGATTTCTCCTTAATAGTATTTAATCAAAGGAACAAAATTGACTTGTCAAGATATGTTGTAACAGGGATTCTTTTCAGGACAGAACAGGTTCTGAGGTCCCTTATGCTGTTAAAACCCAATCCTCTGATCCATAAGCTTTATTTTCTCTATGTTTAGCATATTGTAGGCACTTAATACATATTTAATGAATTAACATAAAAATAAGTCAAAGTAGGGAAGGAAGAGAAAAGGATGATATGAATCTTTATTTAAAGACAAATTATATAAATAAGAGATCTGGGAGGGTCAAGATAATGAAATCTACAATTATATCAACAAAGTAGTATCTCCTAGTTATCCATATCAGAACTTAATTAAAATATTTATAATATTAATTAGATTTATTCCTGGATAATGAGACTTTTTTGCCATTTGCCTTACTAAAAGGAATCTTTATTCAATTCTGTATTGTTGGTAAAATATGTCTCAATATATGGATATATATATATAAATGTAAAAAATTGTGAAATTGTTATTAAATAGGTAGCCCATGGACCTGAAAGGGCATGGTGAAATGGAAAAGATGTTAGCTATGGAGATTAAAAAAAACTAGTTCTGAGTCTCACCCTGACATCACCTAGCTGTACAACCCTGCACAAGTCTCTCTGAGATATGGGCATATGTACTTATTCCACACTTGTAAAGTGGGGATAGCAAAACTTGCAATACCTACCTCACATTTCTTTTGTGAGGAAAGCATTTTTACAAAGTTCACAATACTACTGAAATAACAGGGAATTATGTTGGAAAAGATCCCCTTGTTGTTGTTGTTCAGTCATTTGTTTTGTCTGATCTTTTATGACCTCACTTAAGGTTTCTTAGAAAAGACACCATTCAGTGGTTTTCTAGGTCATTCTCTGGATCATTTTACAAATGAGGAGACGGAGGCAAATGAAGTATAATGACTTGCAGAGTCACACAGCTGATGTCTAAGGCTCTATTTGAACTCAGAAAGATAAGTCTTCCTGACTTTAGGCATGGCACTCTCTCCACTGAGCCACCTAGTTGCCTTGGAAAAGCACTCATACAGCACAAGAATATGATTTGAGTAATATAGATTTGAATGTGGAAAAGAAAGGAAACTGTCAAAATAAGACTGAGCATTTCCACATACTTACTTTCGCCACATGGCTATGAATGAATGTACAGACACAAATCCCGTTCTTTCACCCCCTGCAGCACTGAACATGGGGGCTTTCCAATAGAAAGGGCAGCTACATGCCTGAAAACACAAACAGAGAGGCAGTAAGAAGATGAAGAGAAAAAGAAAAGTTCTTTATGGGTTTTTGAGATCAACTATCCCTTTGGGCAGAAGAATACTAGCAAAAATAGACTGAGGATGCTCAATTACTATAATCTTGGGTGGCAAATATGAGAAGTCATTAGAGTGGGGAAAGATGAGGAAGGACAATTTTGTCAGACATATAAAAGAAGCTTCTTAGTTTCTTTCTCAGAATATTTCTTTCCCTTTCATGATTAGCCTCTAGATCAACTTTAAAAATCTTTCCTTCTGCAGCTTCATCTAACTAAAGTCCAACATATAAGCCCCCTTCTTTGCAAGAAGAAAAAAAAACCCAGCAAACCTCATTTTCTACTGTTGCCTGCTCTCTCCTTACCCTAGCAGAGAAATAGAGGTTTTTTCTGAATGGTCTGTAATTACATGGTTGATATTATCTGCACCTCTCTTCCTCCTAAGCCTGTTTTTTGTTTTTTTTTTTGACAATGTCCAAGATAGAAGAAAAGGCCAGACAGAAAGGATTAGTTTTGAGTTTCTTAAAAGTGCTACAATTTATATACATGCTCAAAAGTAAAACTGTAATACTAGTACATAAATCATTAGCAAATTAGAAGGTGTTACAAATAAGAGACTATTTTAAGACTTCAAGAACTACTGAAAAGTGAAAAGAAATTACATTTAAGATACAATCCTCCAAAAGGACCTATGACTTTATGTAAAAAGAGATTCTAGGGCAACTAGTTAGTGCAGGGGATAGTGCTGGTCTATTTAGGAAGACTTATCTTCCTGAGTTCAAATCTGGCTTCAGATACTTATTGGCTAGATGAGTTGCTTAACTTTATTTGCTTCTCTTTCCTGATCTGTAAAATGAGCTAGAGAAATAAATGGCAAACCATTTCAGGACCTTTGCCAAGAAAACCCTAAATGGGGTTACAAAGTCAGATATGGCTGAAAAAAACAACAACCCCCAAATGGAAGAATACCCATTTCTTTCCAGAATCTTTTTTTTCCCACTGCCTCTTCTCCTTAAAAGAAAAGGTGACTTCCTCTGGCTCAACCTTTTTTCCTAGAGGAAAAAACAACTCCTAATTTATTTTCTATCACTGGCAACTTTCTCTAGCTCATAGCAGAGAAATGCAGTCAGCTTCCAAAACTAGAAAATTTTGTATACTCAAAGCTTCATGTAAAACAAGATTCCAAATGTGGAACTGTCTAAAGTGCCACACCTTATTAGTATATAAAAACTATATGTCATTCATCTTGGAAATTAAAACTTGCCAGTACAGTACCTCTGATTCATTTGATAACAACTATAAAGGATTTTGGAGAAGTGATAAATCAGATTTACTTTATGCTTATATAAAATGGTTTCTGGCAGAAGGCTATCTTTTTTAGCTTTTGCCCAAAGGTGAACAATCAGATATTCCCAGTCAAAAGGGAAAGTGTCAGATGACAATTATTTATCTTTAATTTTATGACTTGCAATTTTCTTTTTGATTGATTATATTTTACTGAGAACAATTTGCCATCTATGCACTTTTAAGTTTTAGACTTCCTAATTGGTCTTTTTGTCTTAAATCTCATGTCATGTCATGATATATCAGACCTAACAGACATCAGATATTCTTGACAGGTCAGTAAAAAAGTCAGTTAAAATATATGTCAGGGCTCGCAGAATATGAAAAACAAGATAAAAATGAGGAAAGCAGTGGATAAATAACAGAATATCCCATCAGTCTAACCAAATCAAGGCTTTGAGATATTGGGATTAGAATGGAAAGTCAAGATTTCTCCAAATCCTGAGATAAAAGATTCTTTACTGATATCAAACGATACGGGGAAAATTAGTTTCACCTCCTCTATAAAATGAAAGTGGCTGCAAGATCTTGAAGGTCTTTCTTTAACTGTAATTTAACTGGAATTCATGAATTCTGAACTTGGGATCAATGAACTTTTTTAAAGTTTTAAAATATTTTGATAACTGTATTTCAATATAACTAGCTTTTTTTGGTAATCCTATACAATTTAAAACATTATTCTGAGAGAGGCATCTATAGATATCACCAGACTGCCAGGTCTATAAAATATAAAAAAAACCAGAACTCCTACAGCCTATAGTTTTGTTGGGTGTTAAATTTTGTTCTCTGTGCTGTAACTTTTTTTGTCCTTATACAGACTTAATCTTTGGATTTTTGCTCTTAATTGATGAGTAAAATATCATGTCTAGGACAACTACCAGCATGGTTGGGTTAACTAGTAATTTCCCATTCTGAGTCTGTGACTGGTCTGTTATTGCTGGCATCAGAATTGGTAGTGATGTTGATAGCTTTCCCTTATATTACTTATAGTATAATATCTATAATGCAGTAGTGTGGATTAATGTAGTACATAGAGATTGTAACTTGGGAGTTAAGAAGACTTGAATTCAAATCTTAATTCTGATACATACTTGTGATATGACAAATATCTTAATCTTTGTTTCCCTGGTAATATAATACTCTAAGACTTAGAATTTGCAGAGTATATGTTTATCTGTACTGAAAGGGAGTTTCTGTGCTGGGAGAAACACATACCATGAAATTATTGGTCCAGTTAAAAGGAAAAACTTAACCTGTGTGTGCCAGCACATAGAAAATGCTATATAAATGAACTATTATTATTATTTTTACAGCAGTTTCCTGCCCCCTAAATTTATTTTCCCAGTCAAAAGGGAAAGTATCAGATGGCAATTATTTATCTTTAATTTTATAACTTGCAATTTTCTTTTTGATTGATTATGTTTTATTGAGAACAATTTGGCATCTATGAATTTTTAAGTTTTAGACTTCCTAATTGGTCTTTTTGTCTTAAGTCTCATGCCATGTCATATCATGTCCTCTCTCTCTTATTCTTCACATAGGTCCCAAAATGATTTTAAAACATTCAAGTCTAGTCTTGTCTGTCCCCTACTCAATAAATACTAGTGTCTCCCTATTGTTTCTAAGATCAAATATCAGCTCCTTTATTTAGCTTTTAAAACGCTTCACAACCTAGTCTCAACTTACTTTTATAACATTAATATACACTATTCTCATACCCAGCCTCTGGTCAAACTGGTCTTTTTGTTGTTCCTCACAAAAAACACTTCATCTCCTGTCTTTATACTTTTGTACTGTCTGTCCCCTATGCCTGGAATTTATTTCCACTTTACTTTTCTCTTTCAGATTTACTGGTTTTCTTCACATCTCTGCATAAGCAATTTACTGATAGACTCTGTTACTGCCTCTTCCTCCAATTTACCTTGTTTTAATTTTATATATACACATAAATATACATATTTAATTTTGTATATACATATTATACAAATACTGTAATCCCTGATGTAAGTTCTTTAAGAAAAAGAACTGTTTTGATTTCTGTATTTGTAACTCCAATGCCTCGTATAATACCTAGCACAGAGTATATGTTTAATAAATAATTATTGGTTAAATAGAATGATCACGTGTTTCACTGATTCCATGAAATGAATGTCAAGAGATCTAAGAGGAAGCCTCCCAGCACAGTAGGTTAAATGCCTAAAAAAGATTTTTCAAAGAACATGGATAAGAACTATATGGGATAAGAAAATATGGATAGGTTGGAGTCTCTACCAAAGTCACAATAAAATCACAGGTCCATTAGAGAATTGAGTAAGAAATTTAATAGGCAAACACACACACACAAAAACAAAAACAGGATGCTCTAAAGAACCTCAGTCAGTAAACACGACTTCCCTGAAAAGAGGAGGCGCAAGGCATATATACATATAAAATACCAGAATATAAGCTAAAATGGAAAATATTATGCAGGAGAATAGTGAAAGATTATAGTCAATAACGTCTGAAAGATATTACAGATAAAAACTGAATAACAGAATATAAAAAATGAACTTAATTGTTAACATTTTTGGGGGGTGACAATTGCTCTAAAATTCAACACTGATAATGTTATATGAAAAAGTACATATGGAATGTAAGGATTTGCAACTGGAATTGGTCAAATATACAAAGAAAAAAATCCACTGAGGGGTTAATCTAGATCAGGGCTTCTTAAATTTTTTTCACTCATGGTTCCTTTTTGCCAAAGAAATTTTTACATGACCCTGGGTATCTAAGTATATAAAATAGCTACACAAATAAAACATGTACTGATAGTCATAATTTTGTGACCACCACATCAATTATGAGACCCCAAAGGGGATGGCAAATCATAGTTTAAAGAGCTTAATCTATCATTACAGATTGGGAGGCACCTTGGTACAGCAGAAAGAGCACTGGTTGTAGAGTCAGAGGATCTGGATTAAAATTCTACCTCACATTACTGATTTTTGGGGGATCCTAAGCAAGTCATTTAATCTATTTGGTTCTCAATTTCCACATTTGTAAAAAATAAAAAAACACAAACAAATCCAAAAACAAACTGAAGGGAATAGACTAGATGGTCTCTGATGTCCCTGTAGGCTCCAGATCTATGAAGCTATTATTACCTAAAACAGGTGAAGAAAATATTACTAATTGTCAACTTATATATATCTACTTCTTCATCTCTATAAGTTTTTATGTGAATGGTTTACACATATACAGTAATACTTTTCTGTTTTTTAAAGAAGGAAGTAGGTATACAAAAATATCTTCAGTATAACCTTTTTTTGGTCACATGACAAAGGTTAAGAAAGAATACAAGATCCTGCTTTATTTTGTTGATTACCAAAAACAAAAGAAGAAAACAAAATAAAAACCAAAACCAAAAGACAATAGAGAAAAATTCAATTTTAGATGGCTTTTCTATCTCATACATATAGTTATACACACACACACACAAATTTTTATAGAAACCAAAAAGAAAATAGTACTTAACAATCTTTTATTAGCATCAAACAATGAGATACACTAAGTAAATCAGTTACTTAATAAACATTTATTAAGCACCCTATTAAGGGCCAGGAATTGAGCTAAGTGCTGAGGATACAAAGAAAGTCAAAAGACAATCTCTATTCTCAAGGAGCTCATGGTCTAAGGGGAAAGACAATATGCAAATATATGTGTAAACATACTAT
The DNA here is from genome assembly GCA_023553655.1 of Myrmecobius fasciatus. Classification (NCBI taxonomy): domain Eukaryota; kingdom Metazoa; phylum Chordata; class Mammalia; order Dasyuromorphia; family Myrmecobiidae; genus Myrmecobius; species Myrmecobius fasciatus. The sequence goes on from JAJPUD010000555.1 coordinate 309,074, forward strand.
ATCAGGATAAATTGGGAGTAATCAATAGAAGGAAGGCACTAGAATTAAGGAGGATCAAAAAAGGTATCTCTTAGAAGGTGTGATTTTAGCTGGGACTTGAAGGAAGCCAGAAAACACAGATGTGGAAGGAAAATGCATGAAATCTGGCATTTTGTCTGAGGAATGGTGAGAAGGCCAACATCACTGCATCTCAAAAGTATGTGATGGATATAAGGTATAAAAGATTTGGAGAGGAATGTGGTCTTCGACTATTTCAATCATGTCAGATTTTTCATAAACCCATGGGATTTTCTCAGCAAAGACACTGGAGTGATTTGGCATTTTCTTCTCAAGCTCATATTACTGATGAGGAAACTGAGGCAAACAGGGTGAAGTGACTTGCCCAGAGTCACACAGTAAGTATCGGAGGCTGGATTTGTATTCAGAAGATGAATTTTCCTAACTCCAGATTTGGTGCTCTATCCACAGTGTCACCTATCTACCCTGGAAAGCTAGGTAAGGCCAGAATATGAAGGACTTTTAAAACTAAATAAAATATTTTATATTAAATTCTGGAATTGATAGGGAACCACTGGAGCTTGTTGAGTAGGGGGTGGGAGACATGGGTATACATGCCCTTAAAGAAGATCACTTTGGCAACATAGACTGGAGTGGGGAGAAATTTGTGGCAGAGGCACAAATCAATGACTATTTTAATAGTTCAGACAATAAGGTCTGTATTGGGAATTATAGTATCACAGGAGAGAAGGGGGAATCTGTGAGAAGGCAAAACCAATAGGCCTTGGCAACCAGTTGGATATAGATGAGAGAAAGCATGAGGAATCAGTGAGAATTCCTAGGTTATAATCCTGGTTGAGTGGATGGTTGTACTATCAGGCTCCTCATGTTAAGACTATTACTTTCTTTTCACTATTAGGGAAACAGCCTGTTTTCTAGAGCTAAGGCCCAGAATGCAAGCTGTGTCCTGAGCTTGGCCTAACAACAATTCTTTGCACATTCTCTGTGGATGAACTCAGTCACAGCCAAATCCCAGAATTGTCTTGTAGCAGCACCAAGTGGTCCCTCTGAGCTTGGACAAGCACCTGGAGTACCTATGTCTCAGTCTTGAAGTCCTGCTATAAATCAAACTTGTCTCACTGCCTCAGCTCACTGAGTTACCAAGGCTAGAGGTATTAAGATTTAGTCTCAATAAAGAGGGCCTCTTCCTAGAGGAGGCTCTGGCACATGTATATAGTTTTCCTTTTCCAACAGAATAGAGAGATCCTTTTGCACATGACTACTGTTAGCTTTTTTGGTTTTATTTTATTTATATTTTATTTATTTCTTAAGAGTTAACTGTGGTTGTAATAATCTGGGTGAACGCTTTGATATTTTTAGAGTTAAAAAATTATGTAATCTTTATGAGTTTTTGATCATTTGTTTTCAGACTTGACAGTAAATAGGAATTTAGGAAGAGGACTTGATGGGTGGTGAAGAAGAAAGATGAGTTCAGTTTTGGGCATGTTGGATTTAAGATGTCTATGTCAGAGACAGCTGGTGGTAATGGAAGAAGGGCTGGGCCTGGAGTCAATCAGAATTGAATTCAAATTTGACCTCAGATACTTGCTATTTATATGATCCTGGGCAAGACTTAACCATAATTTGTCCCGGTTTCCTCAACTGTAAAATGACATAATAATTATACCTCATGATTGTTATAAAGATTGAAAGAAAGAAAGAAGTTTAGCACAGTATCTGACATATAGAGCAGGCACTAAACTTATGCTTATTCACTTCCCACTTTATGGGATATATCCACTTGAGATGTCTAATAGGAGTTGGAGATGTGAGACTAAAGGTCAGCAGCTAGATATGTAGATCTGAAAATCATCAGCATCATGCACTCTCATGGAGGATACCCTACACCGAATTCAAATTGATTAGGATTTTTCATAGATGGTGAGGTCTGAAAAATGTTATTGCCTGCAGATAACTAATATCCTTAATTAGATTAATGAACACTTGAAACAGAAAAGCCTAATAATCTATACAGGAAAATCGATGGGAAGAATCCATTTTCCAGATTTAGGATATACAAATGGATTTGCAATCTGTCATGTTAGTTCATTAATACATATATCTTGGACTATAGGCCTTAAAGATGATAGAGGCTCAATCTAGAATTGAATTTTGTTTCAATCTCTGATGAAGAGGTGGATCTTTTCCTTGTTAAGGCTAACCCTACTTTACATACACATATACTGCTGACTCCCAGTACTTCCTGTCTTTTCTGGAAGTTTCTCCCCTTGAATATTTTCTACTTCTCTCACGTCTATCCACTGCTTCCATATTCACTATTTACAAACATTTCCAGGTTCCCCTCATTCTGAAAATTTTTACTCCATAAAAACTATCATTCCTTATCTCTTCTTTCACAACTAAATTCTAAGAAAGGTAGTTTACTTATTATCTCTATTTCCTCATCTCTCATTAATTTCTCAATCTCTTGCAACAAATTTTCTACTGGTTCTGCTTACTTCACTTTTTATCAATTTATAAATCTTCCTATGTCATCATCTTTTGTCTGGAACATTGCAATTGGTCTTCCTGCTTCTACTGTTTCCCTTAAAACTATCCTTAAAAGTTAGCAAAATGATATTTCTAAAACAGATATGATTATCACACAACCATTTTCAATTACTTCAAAAATGAAATATAAAATTCTCAACTTGCTATTTCATTGACTTTTCCAGTCTTATTTGGGGTACCAGATTGTAATGAGAAGGCTGGATTCAAATCCTAAGTCTGTCTCTTAGGTAAGTCACTGAAGCTCTTTGGGCCTTTAGCATCTAAATCTATGATCCTCTGATTAATTCTTGGTTCTATTCAACACAACTTGCTAGCTGTGTCTTGGGTATGATATTTACTCTCTAGTCTGTTGTTGCCTTTATGCATGAGGGGTTCCTCCTCATCTCTAGCTCATGGAACCCCAAGCTTCATTCAGAGTACAACTTAGGGCCATTTTCTACAAACAGTTTTTTCTGATTCCTTATCTCCTCTTCTAATTATTAGCATTCACTCTCTAATCAACAGTGTGGTGATTTTTATATGCTTTCTACGTAGTTTTTGTACAAGTGTTTCTTAAATTGGGTAAAACTGAACTGGTATCAGGCTGTATTGTATCTAATATGAAGCAGCATTTTCAATAGTCTGAAGTCAGACCCTCAGACAAAAAACTTGACCATTTTAACATTTTCTTGATGCTATATTCCTGAGACTCTTAACCGCAAACTTTGAAGAATCAAGACTCTAGGTAAACCAATGGACAATGAAAAGCACAATGGATATAAGTAGGAAGATATTACCAATAACATTTTGTACATATGAAATGGTATAATGTGTCATAAAAATGTCTGATCAGAAGAACAGGTAGACTGATGTAGCAATAAAGGATAAGAGGTAGAAAACCTCAGTGCTGCAATAATAACTATGAAATGTTAAATGACCTTGACTTGTGATTTCTTCAGTGTGGGGAACTCCTAGTATGAAAATCAGTGAAAGACTAAAATATATGAAGTTTATGACAGTGTTCAATTCACAGAATGTCAGTTTTAAGGGACCACCTAAGATAACATAATCCTTAAGAAATCTTTTAGAGTATCATTAAGTTTTACTCTAAATTCAGTAATACATAAATATTTTCTTGCCACACCACCTCTGCCACTCCGTTTTGTAATCCCATGATGGGTCTGTAGCTACTCACCTTAAAGCTGTGCATTTGATTTTTGAAAGTCCACTCCATTTAACCAGCTCTGTAATGCAATCTCATTCTGGTCAATAATCAAATCAACATAACATTATTTCTAGAAATGTGTAATGTTCAAATATTCTTATGATACCATTCAATGTCCTTGTGATTTTTCCCTTCCCTAGTCCTTCACTCCCCTATATGTGGTGGCCTTCCCTTATTTAAAAGTAAGCTACAGGGACTCTCCTTTTTACTTTATCTTCAGCACTCAGCAAAATTTCTGCATATTATTAACTGCTTAATAACTGCTGAATAAATTAATCCATTGTTACTCCAGATATGATCTGAGCAGTGAAGAGTAAAGTAAGATTATTTCCTCCATTAACCAGAATTCTGTATTTTTATTATGAAGAAAAATATTTTATTATTTTTATTTTTTAAGCAAATGTATCACCATTAAGTCATACAGAACTTTTAGTAACTAAAATTTCCAAAGTTTTCTTTTTTTTTCTCCACCCAAATGAATAGCTATCAAATCAAGGTTTTCCCATGTACTTTTGCACTACTTTTTCAAACTTTAATGCATAACTCCAAATTAGCCCCTATTAAATTTCATCTTAATTGGTTTTAACTGGTCATGATTACTTTGAATCTTGACTTTGCTATATAACTATTAGTCAATCTTCCCAGTTTTACATAAAACACTATTTTAAAACTAAAAAAAGTTTATACTATGGTTGAGGAAATAAGCCATATATCAACAGAAAAGTTAAATAACAATTATCAAATGAATACTATAGGTAATACATTCTATAGTTTTTCACAAGATAGAGAGGAAGCACTGTGCCCTGAAAAAGTTAGGGAAGGGTTCACAGAAGTGGGGAGAGGATTCATTTGGTTGTGTTATGAGGGATATCTTGAATGTCTGGAAGAAGAGTTGTATTTTCTCCTATAGGCAATGGGGTCATTATTAGAGAGTTTTAAATAGAATTAATGAAATGAAACTAGTGGTTTAGAAAGCTTAATCTAGCATCATTTATGCTACATGTATTGAAGGGAAAAGAGACTATAGTCAGGAGTACCAGTTAAGAGGCTACAATAATGCAGGAAGTGATAAGTTTCTAAAATGGAGGCGGTGTGATGCCATGAAACATGGAATTTAGCACAGATTACTCTTTATTCTAGTTTTGAATCTGCCACTAATTAATAATGTAATGCTGAATTAGTGCCTTAGTTGAGTCCCAATTTCCTTGTCAGAAAAATGAAAAAGATATATCAGATAAAGTCTAAGATTCTTTGATTAATTGACTGATTTTTTCCAGATGCAAATCTATAATTCTAGGGCAATAACAGTGGGAAAAGAAAGCATGAAATAACTTTTTTTTTCCATTTGGTATACTTTGATATGTATATTGGTAAACCATTAATCCTAGCACCAAATTTATCAAGGGTCACATATCCACTGTGAATTGTATGTTTCAACTGTCATTCTAAAATGAAATATAGAACAAGGAGGAATGCATGCAGGTCTACACAGAGATATGGATTCTCTTTCCCTTGATCATGTTACAAAAATCACTCTCCTCCTTCTTTCCCTTCCCTTCACCTCTCTTCCCTCTATTTTTTCCCACTTGAATTTCTTTTTTAGAAGTGAGCAAGCACAAATTATTTTAACTTCAATGAGGTGAATATGTATTATGTGTTGTTTAGCTGAATTTTCGTTTGGCTCCAAATTTTATCCATTTTTATATAATTATATATATATATGACATATATATATAATAATACAGAATAATGCATTTTTAACCTTCTTCACTGGCCCCTAGCATAACATATAATAAAATATTTCAGAATTATTTGCTTATTCCTTTTTAAAAATTAGTACATCAACAAATAAGCTTTAGGAAGAAATTGGATATAAGAATCAATAAAACTCTTTGATTGGAAATGACTATTAAAGATAGATGTAGGAGTGAAAGATTATTCTAAAATTTTGATTGTAGGTAGCTGAAAAAATAGTTTTAGAAGGAAGATGAGTTTGAATTATCAGTTATAAATGACAGGGGACATTCAAATGAAAACATTCAACAGAGCTGCTGGGATGAGACAGAAGGGTAGTTAAACCTTGAAAGAGAAATTTTAGCAATCTTCTGAATAATGGTAATAATGGAGGTATTTGGGAAGCTCAGTGGTTAGAGTGTTGGGCCTGGAGCTAGGAAGAGTCAAGTTCAAATCCAACCTCAGGCATTTATAAGCTGTGTGACCCTGGGCAAGTCACTTAATGTTTGTTTCTCTTAGATCACTGGAGAAGGAAATGGCAAACCACACCAGCATCTTTGCCAAGAAATCCCTATGGACAATACTGGTGCCCAGTGATCCACAGGGTCATGAGGTCATGAAGAGGTGGACGTGACTGTGAATGACTGAAGAACAACAATAACAATAGGTTATAGCCATGAGAATGGACAGGATTCCTAAATGAATATAAAAAGAAAAACATAAAAAACAGAACTGATTAATGAAACATGGGAAACACCAATTGTTAAAAGAAAGTAACTGAAAAAGATATGAAAAAAGAAGGAACAGTTAGGTAAGAAGAGAACCACAGTAATGTACATCTTAGACATCAAAGAAGAGAGGTTAAAAGTGTCAAATCCTGCAGAAGGTCAAGGAGAATGAACGATAAGAAAAAGCAATTAGATTTGGTGATTAGGAAGTCACCAAAGACCTCTAAGAATATAGAGGTAGTTTTGTAAGATAAATTATGTTAATTAAATACTAAGAAAAGGAATGCTATGGATATAAAAAAGGGCCATATTTTACAGAATAGGTTGATAATGGCTAGCCAGAATATTAAGGTCAATCGGAGATTATTTCATGAGAGATGGTCATTTATTACAGAAGGGAAGGAACCCTCACTTGAGAACTCATATTAAAATGCCTAAAGAAGAAGGGCAGGTATATTACCTTTGCAATTTTCCCCATTTCGTAAATATCTGCTTTTTGATCTTCAAGTTCCATGAAGGCCATTTCAATTCTGTTTAGTGTCTGTTCATGGTTTGCACATGTATCTGGAAGTCCTTTAGGGAAGTAGAATTGTGGAATGTTTATGGATAATGGCACATTGATAGCAACATTATTCACATGAAGGAGAGGAGAGAGAGGTCGGGGGCTGCTCTCAACACTTGCTGCAGGTACAAGTGGTGTTCCAAGCTTCTTTTCTTGCTTATTCTGAACCTGAAATGACAATATGAATGCAATATAAATGTGATTCAAAAATATGTGTTTCTTAAGAAGTTTCATTGGGTTAAAAAGTTGCACATAAACATCATTTCAAAAAGTTGGTAGAGACAGCGTACAGCAGAACTTTTACCTCAGAGGTAGTGAGATGTGTTTTAGGAAATATTTACGTATACTAAACAAATTAATATGGTCATGAATAAATTTATTACTCATATCTAAATTGCACTTGTGATTTTTAAAAATCCTGCAGATTTTGGATTACTGGTTTGTAAAAGGGCAGAATCCAATAAAATAAATATGTTTTTAGCCTAAATTATTTTGAAACCCAAAGTCCCTGAACTACTAGACTTCTTAATAACTTCTACTCCTAATTCACTGCATTATATGAATTGAAGTTACTTTCTTTGCTATTATTATATTTTAAGAATGCTGTTGTTTGTTCTCCAAGGAATGATAAAAAAAGACACACAGGTCCTGTCAAAGTTCATACAGTAAAGGTTAGAGGAAGAAAAGCAGAGCAGTAGTGGTTGGTGACTTGTTGAAAGGAAACTGAAGCAGCTATTTGTCAACCTGGTAGAGTAGGGTTTTTTCCTTGGAGCATTTATCCAAGACACAACAGAGAATATCTGAAGGATCTTCTACCATCTACTTTTGGAGATTCACAAAGCCACATGTTCCATATGGAAGTTAGAAAACATATTAAAAATTATAGTCTTAAAGAAAAAAGAGACCATAAAGACACCAATGGGTCCCTGTTTTACCCCTTCTGCCACTAATGAATGCAAGAGACATAGAAGAGAAAAGATCTGGGAAGTGAATAGATGCTTAAAAATGTAATACCTGAGAATAAGACCTGGATATCTGGTCCACAGATTATAAAATACAGGAATGAGAGTCTCCTAACCAAGGATAGAACATATTCAATAGGGTTCGGTAAGAATATAGTTTTCTCTTGTCTTATATGTATGAAACTAATCAAGATGAGCTTTAGATGGAAAATATTAAGGAGAGGGAGAAAGCTGCCTCCACTAAGTTACCTATCACAGAAAGCCATTAAATGTAGAGGAGTAACAGCAATTGAGAAAAGTACACAGGAGAGAAGAATCCAAGAGAGGAAGGAACCTATTTAAAATCCATATCCACAAATGTCTATACACAAGTGCAAACAGGTATACTTTTTTGAACTTAGTGAAGTCTCACTAATGATTGGAAAATGGCTCTGAGATAATTATTACTTATTCAAATGAAACAATAGGTAAAGGGGAGGGAGCAGAGTTGCATTATTTTATGAAGATACATTCATAGGAGAAAATCATGGACTCAAAAAAGGGTGAGGGCAAGTATTATATGAAGTGGCTGGGGATACAGTGTCAGAAACAGAAACAATTTTATCATTGTAGTTTACTACAGACCACATAGGCAGATGAACAAAATAGATGAGGAATTCAGGAAATAGATGAAAAGCTTGACAGAGAGCCATGCTACTGGAGATGTTTAGTATGGAAAAGAGAAGGCTCAGGGGAAATGTGACATACCTAAACAGTTAAGAATTATAACACAGAAAAGGAATTCAATTAGTCTTGGTTACCCTGGGAGGGTAGAAGAAGGAACAGCAGAAGATATTTACAAAGAGGAGGAGGATTTTTAGGTTTGATTTAAAGAATCCCAATAATCAGAAATAATCAAAAATTAGGTGAGAAAACAGTCCATCAACTCACATTTACTAAGTTTCTATTATATACCATGTGATGTTTCAGACTCTTTATGATCTTTAGAACAAAATGGAAACTGTTTTTTAAAGGTCTTCACAATCTATTTTTCCAGTCTCACTGAATCCCACAATCTTGAGACTCACCCCATCTCCAATATGTACTTTTGAACTATCTCTCATGACTAGAATGCACTTCTTTTGTCTATTTGCCTCAAAGCTCTCTCTTCGTTTAAGACAGCTTAACCCCCACCTTCTATAGGATCCTTTCCTGATCCACCCTTTCAAATCATATTGTATTTATCTACTTTATTTTCTCCTTTTCCCTCCTATGTATAATATGTGTGTACATTTATTTTCTACCCCATTAGAAGCACTTTGGGATTAGAGAGTGCTTCATTCCTTGTATTTGAATCTCTAGGGGTTAGCACAGTGTCTGGTACAAAGTAAGCAATTAATAAATGCTTGTTAATTAATTATTATTTCTACTTCATGTGCTCTACCTCTAAATCAACCACCCTATATGGTTCCACTCACCATCCCAATCCAGATTAAAGTGCTTTCCCCTAGAAACTACTTCCCTAGATATATTCTTTCTCACTATTAGAATATAAGCTTTTTGTGTAAGGGATCTCTTTTCTTTTTCCCCAGCACTTAAGTCAGGACACAAAGTAAGTGTTTCATATATGCGTTTTCATTCATATTTTTTTTAAAGTATGTTAAACATAGGTCTCACATAACTTTCATTATACTTAAGAATTTAGTGATGGCATGGTCAGGCAACCTAAGCAGTTGGTCATGTTATTAATAAACATAATGTAATGTAGATCCATGACTCAACAATAACTTCAAATCAGAAATGCATTTTAAAAATTTGCTTCAATGTGCCTCCAATAATCTCCAAAGAGCAGTTTTCACCTATATACCTTACTTAGCACTCCATCTCCCACTTCTATGTATTTGCAAAAGCTGTCTACCATGCCTGGAAAACACTTCCTCTTCAGAATTCCAAGCTTCCTTCAAGGCTCAGCTCGGGTGTCATGTTCCTCAGGAAGCCTTTCCTAGTTCCTTTAATTTCATGATAGCAATTCATCTTGCTTTCCTTGAGGAACCTGAACACACACACACACACACACACACACACACACACACACACTATATATATATATATATATATATATATATATATATATATATACATAAGTTTTATTTATAGTTGATTCTCTTGTTAATGAATTTTTTTTAATGAAATACTTATCTATTGATGACTTTCCCCCTCTTTAATGCCTATTAGATTAGTATAATTCCTTTTGGGAAGGACTATCCAACTTTTCCATTTATGTCTCCAACACATATAGGCATTTTAAAATTTTATTGGATTATTAACCTCCAAATTTTCTTCATTTCCAATTTAGTGAGGCTCCTATTAATGCTTAAGAGGATTAAAAAAACCCTAACTGTTCCTTTTAAAAAGCAAAGGAACATGGTAGAAATAGTTTTACATGTGCCTATGATAGGACAAAAGTATTTTATACTGAATTTACTGAGAAATAAAGAGTTTAAAATAAACTAGTTTGATACAAATGACCCAGCATACATGTTTCTACAATTAAGGCCTAATGTTATATATCTTCCTTATTTTAAGTTCTCTGGTTTGCTTACTACATTGGTTTCATTCAAACATAGGAACATCATTATAACATTTTTATTGTCAAATAACAAAAGACCAGATATAAAGTTTGCTTTTTTTTGTTCTGATTTATCTAAGTTTAATTTTTATTTTATTTTAATCATGAACACATGGCTACAAAAACTCATTTAAAATGTCTTTGATTTCAGTATTTTAATATTGTGTTCCAAAGAGCCCAGATGATTCCATCTGCTGTCAACAGAAGCTCTGGAAGAAAATGCTGATGCTAATATTTCCCTCTCTAAAATATTTAAATTTTATGTTTCAAATCACATTACATAGTCATTTCATATGAAAATTGATTTTTTTCTCTGATAGTCAATAATATTTACTGTGAGAAAAGCTTTTGTCTCATCTTTACTATGTATCACCCATCTGACACAGGGCCTTGGAAGCTGGGTATGTGTGGATTGCATAAATTGAGTTACCACCATCAAAAATAATTCTAGCATTTCTCTTAGCAATGACAAAAATTCTATTATACTCAATAATGCCTTTTATGTGCATGTACACACACATATAAATTGCATCTGTATGCACATACATATGTATACACACTCAAGTTAAAAAAGGCAACCATTCTTACATTCAAAGTATATTATTATTATTGTAATCAGATTGCAGACCATTAATTGAAATACAAGTAAGATTTTTAACACTAGAATGCCAATCATCTGAAAATATTTTCTCTACCAAAAATTCCAATGCATTTCAACTATATAGCTAGTTACTTATGAATTTGCATTGTCACTAAAAACTCTTTCCCCTTTTTTACTGATGAAAAGTGTGAGTACTATACTTCAGGTCAGAGAGATCTATTTTTAAACATGTTGGTATCTAGCTACAAATAGCATTCTGCAAATAGACAACTGAATAGAGGACATAGTTGAATTCCTTATCCTAATATCAAGATACAAGTGAGTTATAGGAATACTTAAGAATTTAATTTACTGAGTGTAGTTTTATTAGTTATAAAAGTATGAGAATAAAAAAAGAACACAAGTTTCAAACCTGTGTCTGTTGAAATATCTTTAGCCTCTTCTTAAAGCGTGACGGAAGAACAAAATCACAGCCCTTTGCAAGAAAAGCTAACTCTCCCCTCAAATCCGGGTCCCTTCGAAGAGAAGTTTCCTTGATCATCATCTTTGAAAAACAAGCTTACTTTACTTAGCAACTGTCCAGTACACTCCTTAAGATGATCAGATTTAATCTTGATGATGTATATGTTATAGGCAAAAAGTCATGAGTCTTGTAATGAAGAAATTGTTTCTTGTCTCCCATTGAAATAATATTTGCACATACTGGTCTCCTAACCTCTTGAGGCCACAATTTCCACACCTGCACTGACAATAAAATGAGTCTCAAAGTAAGATCGTGGATTCCAGTGCCTTCTCATAATTTTCAAGCTAGAAACACATCCTGCAACAGAACCTTTGCTCCTGGGTAGCTTTATGACAAACTGACTTGCACATGTTGTGGGCACAGAGCATTCTGGGAAGTAAAGTACCCACTACCAAAAGTGCTAAAGTTAGAAACATTACAGCTATACCTAAATATATCAACTTCTTTGGCAATGTTAACTTGTTAAACTAGAGCTTAAATGAGGTGAAAATCTATATAAAACAAATGTACCCTTCAGTCTTAAATAAGATAAAGACCATAAGATACTTATATCTTACTTTTGATGTGTATAATTTTATTAGAAATTAATTATTTTGTGAATCAGGGGCTCTCAATTTTTAAAAAGTTCTGTTCTTTTTAGGAAAAAGGAAAGAAATATCTTTAAATTTATTAGATAACTTTGTGAAGAAAAAAGGCAAAAATAGTTTCTCTACTAAACAGTTATTTGTAGAGGATTTAACATATTTTTTTCCTACTACATTTTATAACTGCACATGTTTCAATGACATGTTTCTTTTTCGATATTACTAATGTACTCATACATCATTCTGGAGTTTTCTAGACAATCCAATCCAATCCAATGACAAAAGGGAGGGATCGGTAATTAAAGCATTGGAACAATGAAATGAAATAATAATAATAAAGAATTCATTTAATAAATTCTGAGATTACTGTATACATTTATATGTACATTGTTACTTGCCTATTGTGTCCTACATTAGTTTATGAGCTTCTTGAGAGCAGGAGCTGGTGTGTGTGTTTTTGCTTTGTTTTTCTGCATATCTTTGTATCTCAATACTTTACACACCCAGTATACACACACAGAAAACACAAATAATTGCTTGTGGACTGAATGATTAAAATGGTGACAAAACCCTCAACAATTATATGTATAAGATAGATATGTGTACATGTACATATATATATGTATATATGTATGTATATGCAAATTTATATATAAATGCATATATATATAAATAAATGACTGATTTTACATGTCTTTTTTCAAAGTGGCTAATGGAGTCTGATATTTAAAAAAATTAAATGATAAGATTTAAAAATTCAAAACTTCTAAAAATGCCTTAAATGATTACCATATTATAATATTCTGATTTTATGCATATAAAATATCTACTACTCCTCTTGATCATTAAAAATTATAAGAAATATAAATCATCAAAACCCCATCATTATCATAAAAGCAAAATTCCTATTGCATTAATACTATTTCTTGCTTAGTTGGATGTGAGAATTATTTTGCTTTCTATTGTTCCTCTGCAACTCAAATAAGTAGATTTCCTTTTTTTTTTTTTTTGCTTTTTGCTGAGGCAATTGGGGTTAAGTGACTTGCCCAGGGTCACACAGCTAGGAAGTGTCTGAGATCAGATTTGAACTCAGGTCCTCCTGACTTCAGGGCTGGTGCTCTAACCACTGCGCCACCTAGCTGCCCTGTAGATTTCCTTTTGAATGCATTTTTAATGCTAACAGATTGATCAACAATTGTTCAAAATGGATTGGGTATATAATAATAAATAATAATAGTAATAATGATAGCATTTATACAGTACTCCAAGATTTGCTTTAAAATTATCTTATTTGATCCTCCCAACAACTCTGAAAGGTAAGCTGCTATTAGACCCATTTTACAGGTGGGAAAACTGAGGCAGACACTGGTTACATGATTTGCCAGAGTCATGCAGTTAGTTTCTGAAGCAGTTTTTGAACTCGGGTCTTTCTCATTTGTCCAAATATCAAAAACCTGTTATTCTAGAAAAACCTACTAATACCTAAATTGAAGGTAGGGTCTGTCTTTTGCCTCTTTTTGAATAACCAGCACTTAGCACAATATCCAGCACACAATAGGCAATTCATAAAGATTTTATTGATTTCCTGAACTCAAGGAGTTGAGCCCTCTGAACTTCATCCCTGGGGATCACCTGGTTCCTCAGAGTCAGAGATGTGATACACCCAATAAGCAATTTGCATATGTGTGTTTACATATGTACACACATATATACATAATTACAAACATACATGCACATACATACACACATGTATATAGGCATATGTTTGCATATATGAAACTAAAAGCTATTCCTCGATAGAAAAGTAGTTAAAAGATATAAACAAAGAATTCTCAAAAGAAATGTTATAAGCTATTAACAACCACATGAAAGAATGTGAAAGAAGTCTGGAAAAGGCAGCTTGGAATCAGGTTATGAAGAGCTTTAAATTCTAAGAAGAAAAATTTATATTGTGCACTAGAAGCATCAGTAAGGAATGACTAACTATTCCTAAGCAGTGGAATTACAAGATCAAAATTGTGCTTTAGAGTGATTATTTTGGCTGATGTGTAGAAGACAGATTATAAAAGGGAAAGACTAAAAAGTAGGGAGACCAAACAGGAAGTCTCTACAATGGGCTACAGGCCCAAAGAATCATACATTCAGAACTAAAAGGAACCACTGGGGTTCATTAAGTCCATTCTTTCATATTACAGATAAGAAAACCAAGTCCAGGACAGGTTAAATAACTTGCCCAGTTTCTGAGGTAAGATTCAAACAGGTCTTCCTAATTCCACGTCCACTTCTTTGTCTACCACACTAAATGAAAAGTGTTAACACCCTAGCCTGAACTAGAGTTTTGGGCCTGTGAGTATAAAAATGGACAGTTGTCAGAGATATTATAGAATAAGGAATGATAAGACTTGGAAACTTTTTGGATGTGATGAGGATAGGGTAAGAAGTATAATGTGGGTTGGGCCAGTTTTCTCTTAAGTGGTAAGGCTACTATCCTACTGGTTGGCTGATCTAGGGGACCAGGGCTCAAAAACTATCTACACAAAATCTTAGCCATCGGTAGCATAAAAAGGCCAGCTCACAATGAGGCAGAACCATTTATACCTGACAGATGTGCCACTTTGATGAAGTTCAAAAGTGTTTTGACCAGATAGGTTTCCCTATAGAATTGAGGGGGACTATGTCTTTCTGAATCTATCCCTTGTTGAATGACTTTTCTATGGTTAACTAACCTTTCTTTTTATAATTGTAAAGTGATTGATGAGTGTTTCCTGTCATTCTATTTCTGAACCTTAACTCTCCTTGGTCAATTCTAGCTCATTATTAGGAATGAGAGAACTCTGGAGTTGTAAACTTGGGAGACTAGATGGATGTAACATCCACAGAAATGGGGAAACATGGAAAAGGGGTAGATGTAATGAGGAAAGATAATGTTTCATATATGTTGAGTTTGACATGCTATAGAATATTCAGGCAGAGAAGTCTAGCATGCAGTAGAGAATGTAGAATGGAGAGCAGAAATTCAGGAGAGAAGTTAGGGTTTGCACAAATAAATTTGTGTGTAACCTACAAATAGATTACAATTGAACCCATAATCACTACATATGAACCCTTATCACTACAGAGAGTTTGATGAAATGTAAGAACAGAAAACAAGACTAAGTTTTGTAGACTACCTAATGTTAAGGGGGTGGGACATGGATCAACAAAGCAGATTAAAAAGGAAAGGTCACATAGGGAAAAGTGATAACCAAGAAGAGTTGTTGTCTGTCCTTTGTCCTGGAAGAGGACCAATGACATCAGGAAGGTGATGGACTGACTTATAAGTGAATTGGATTTGGGTGAGGGAAGGCTGTGCAGAAGTCACTTGTCTCACTCTCTCCTCCAGAGCCATTTAGGTCCAGTGGGCCAACAAAGATCAGAACAACTGGAAATGGCCCCAGATGCAGTAGGAGCACTTGGCCTTTTTAAACTAAGGTATATCCCAGGTGTCAGTTTGTTTGAAGCAACACCCACTCAATGATTAAGGTTGGATAAGAATTGAGGGGGGCGGGAAGACCTCTTTCGCTTACTCAAAAAAAAATCCATCTGGAAGAGGAAAAGTTTGAGTACCACCATGAAAGCCACGGAAAGAAGAATATCCAGGAGAAGATATGAAGAAGTCAAGGATGAGGACAGATAAAAAGTTATCAGATTGAGCAAATAAGAGATCAGGGGCTATCTTGAATAGAGAAATTTCAATTGAGTGGTAGAATCAGAAGTAATAATGGAAAGTTTGAAAAGTTAATGAAAGGTAGAAGAGCTAAGTGCGCTGACAGCTTTTTCTAAGAGTTTGACTTAAAAGGAAGAAATGCATAATAGCTAAAGAAAGAATGACATTTGGTAAAGGATTTTAAGGATGGGAATTTGGGAATGTTTATAAACAGGAAGAAAGTAATGGATAAGAAGAGACTGAATATGATCAAGAGAGAATGCAGAATCAATTAAGGGGGCAAGGTCTTGGAGGAGTAGGGAGTGGTAAGATCAAGGGCACCAGTGAAGAAGCTAGCCTTGTCAAAGGGAATCACCTTTTTGAAGGAAAAGAGAATGGAGGATAATGTAGAGATTTTTGTAGGTACAGAATAGGGTATAAATGGGAGACAAGGATGGATGGCCTTTACTTTCCCAGGAAAGTAGGAGACAACATCTTTGCTTCAAGGAAGGAGAAAGGAGATGGTGTTGAAGGCTTGAGGAGAGAAAAGGAGATTTCAAACACCTGTTTGTGGGGAATATGATACAGTCAATTAGGCAATGATGAAAAACATTGCCATGCAGCAATGGAGGTCCAGTTTAGATTAGATAACAAAATTTTGTGGAAGAATCTAATTGGCACAGTTATGTAACTGAAATAACTGGAATTTAGTAGCAAATGCTTAGGAGAGAAGGCTGATGGTGGGGTAACAGGCTTGTATTTTTTTTAACCGAACAGAATTCATTTTTATTTTAAAGATTAAATATTTTTCTTGAGTTAAACAATTTCAAAACAAATATTCAAGACAAAAATGTTAGAGAAGTTTTTCCAAGTTCAGTAAACATTATACCCTTCATTATTTCATAATATAAACTAATCTAAGCCAAATACAAAGTTGTAGGAATGAATCTAATCTACCCTAATTGACCCATATTTTAAAAGTTCTTCACAGTTTGATTTCACCACCCCAGGCTTTATTACAAGCAACTGATTAACAAATAATAAGAATAACTATTACAAAAAAGGAAAAACAAAACAACCCTCCCCCTTAACCAAAACAAAACCCCAAACCCCTCTCATTAAAATTATTCTTCCTTCAAAATGTGTAGTAGTGATAGACTGATGATTTACTTCAAAAGGTTAATTCTGACCCTATTCTTCCTCCTACATTTTAGAAAGGTTCAGTTAATGTACCTTATACAATAAAACAATCAATGATATTTCTTGAAAAGAAGTTGTTTAATAGGTCAGCACACATGGCTCATCTTGTAAGGAAAAATCTCTTTTGTGAAAAGACAACCCTAGGGTGATTATGTCAGGTTTGTATTTTGCAAGGAATGAGTGTTGATTAAACCACTAAACAAAAGAATGCTTAAAGAGAACTAAATTAGAAATTCATTTAAGATCAAGTTCAAAAATAAAATGTACAAAAGATGGAAGACACATACACACATATATATGTGCATGTAAGTACACATATATGCTATACACATGCATGTATATATGTATATATGAAGCCAAATCAAAGTAGTAGTATCTTTTAAAAAATCTGAAGCCTAAAGTTCTGAATAATTTGAAGAACAATAAAATCAATCTCTCTCTTTCTTTCTCTTTTTAAAGAAGCTACTTTGGGCTTAAGAAAAAGAATAATGAGATTGGCAGATCCACTATTCTGGTGGTCAAGGGGAGAGGGAGCTGAATAACTATAACATAACAGTGAATAAGCAAATAAATACAAATTCTATTTTGTTTCTGTTTTTCCTCATCAAGAAGAAGCAAAATAGTAAAGTTTCACTTTACTCTGTTAGACCATACCTAAAATACCTGGTTTGGGTTTGTATATATTTTTGGTATGACACTGAAAAAGTTCTCCTTCGTTGTACTAGGGAACCTCAAGGACCTCCTTACGTAAGTGGGGAAGACTTTAGGGAAAAGGTGAGTTTCAAGGAGGTATGTGATAAGTATTGCTGGGTCTATCATGAGGAATGGTGTAAAGAATTGAGAATGTTTAGCCTGAACAAAAACAGATGTAGAGAAAACAGTACTGCTTCCTTCAAATATTTTCTGGTAGTCACATGAAAAAGAGATTAGGTTTTAGATGTTAAAGAAGTTTGAGTTGACATAAATGTGAAAACATCTATGTTTCCTTTCAATTTAAAAGGTTTATTATTGAATTGAATTAAAAATAAAGGTTATCAAGAATCCAAAAGTATGAAAGAAGTGAATTTGGTAGAGTAGAATAATAAGGCAGGGGATTATCTGGGCAAGGGGAAAAACTAAGGGCTTCTAAACTAAAAGCTAAGCCTTTCCAGGTCAAAAATGTTTCTTTTGTTGCCCAACATTCTGATGTTTCACAATTTCCATGTTATGTTTATAGTGACATTCTAGAGAACTACATTATCTTTAAACAAGATAGTATATCACTATACCTTATCAAAAGATTGTTCTTTTAGTCTTACAAATGACAACTAGTGCACATATCATCTCAACCTTTTTAGATTTATCATCTTCCTCCCTTTCACAGTGCACAATGAAATTTCTTATCATCTGACTTAAAAGACCATTCTTACAAATACACATCACACATTATTAATAGGGGTCAACTGTCAGTGTTGTCTATTCATGATTAATTTTTAGCCTTGAATCATGGTATTAAGTAATTTTACTTTTTAAAAAATATGACAATTAATGTTGCATTTCCTTCATGACTTCCTAAAGGAAACAAAATTTTCATAGGAAATAAGTTTTACAGTTAATAACTAAATGATTTTTGAATAGCAATAGTAATCTTTACGTTAAAAAAATCTTTGAATCCTAAATTTTTCTTTGGAACACATTTCTTTCATTTCTTCTTTGAATTTGAACCTCCCTCCCAGCACCCAATCCATTTATCTCTTTCTCAAATTCCAAAGAGACACACTTTGAAGTGAATATAATAAGCTGTAAGACTTAAGGTGGGATGCCAGCCCTGAATTCAGGAGGACCTGAATTCAAATCTGACCTGAGCCACTTAATATTACCTAGCTGTGTGACCCTGGGCAAGTCACTTAACCCCAATTGCCTCAGGAAAAAAAAAGGCTTAAGGTGGGAGATACAAAGAGACCAGAAAAATGATAACATGGTGTGTCATGAAAAGAACCTAAAAATAGACCTTAGTCCTGTTACTGGCTCTACCATTAACTACCTATATTTCCTTGCCAAATTTCTTCATTTGTAAAATGAAGATGTTAGAATAAGTAATTTATAAGATTACTTTTGGGTAGGTTGGTGGTGCATTAGCACTAGTTAGATGACTATGCCTGGGGTCAAGAAGTTCAAATCCAGCCTCAGAAATTTCACAGTGTATCACTGGGCAATCATCACTTAACCCTGCTTGCTTCAGTTTCCTCACCTATAAAATGAGCAAAGGAAATTGCAAACCACTCTAGTATCTTTCCCAAGAAAACCTCATATGGGGTCATGAAAAATTGAACATGACTAAAAAAATGAACAGTGACAACAAAGATCATTTTAGCACCAAAAATCTGATTTTTTTTTTTACCTATCCTAACTTCGATTCACTAGAATACTTTTAATCTCTGTAGGGCAGGTAGTTGATTTGAAGGTTCATGGAACCCTTGGGAGTCTATTACAAGGGATTGTGAATTTTCTTTTTAACATTGATAACTGTATTTTAATATAATTGGCCTATAACCTAATACATTTTATTTCTTGCATTTAAAACATCATTATAAGAAGAGGCCCCATTGGCTCCACCAGACTGCCAAGAGTCCATGGCACAAAAAAAAGCACTAGGAGCTTAGTGCTCCACTCATTTGTTACTTTAGATTTTGAGGAAAGGACAATAGGAAAAAACAAAAAAAAATAGGAAGAAAAAGGATCAAGAAGGGAAAGAAAAGGGAAGAGAAAAGTCACACAGAAGAGAAAGGTAGAAGGGCCATCTTAATACTGCACTTAGTATAAGCTGTTCAAAAGCTGTCAAAAGAAAACTAGAGCAATGTTTCCTTTATTTCCATTATTGAGAGAATGAAAAGCTTAATTGTTAATAGTTATTTAATTGTTACTATATCTTAAAGATTCAGATGCTTCCCTTCCATTTTCTTTCTCACAATGTCCCAAAGCAGTGATGGCTGAACAGGTTAGGTCTATATTTAATAACTAGTATTAAATATGGCCAGTCTTAACAATACAAAGAATGGGAAGATTAACTACAAATTTTTTGTATGTGTGTGGTAAAGAAGAATTTGTCATCTCTCTTTGCTTCTCTAATAAGAAATGACCTATTATCTATTTCAGGGATTAATCAGACACTTGTTTAAATGATATTTCCTACAAGTCAGGACCACATTGTTTAGCAATACATAGTTCTCTGATTGTTTTGTGCATTTTAGCTTTACCTAGATTAACTCCCCCAAAGCAAGCACCAGTCTTATATTTTATATCACCTGGAAAGCCTTGCACACTATTGAAATGTACACCAATACTTGACTGACTAGTTGAAATGAGAGAAAGTGTTATTATGCTAAAGCATGCTTTTCACAGTGAAACAACATTGAAATAGTGAACCAAGGCATTTTTTCATGTGTATTTATTTTACAAGTATTTCTTTGATCAAATTTCAAGACACAAGATTATTGGTCTTACCTTGATTACCTCAGGGCTCTGCTGAATCAAAACTACTGCAGTACTATCTTTAGTTTTATCACTTGTATGATTTTGACATACTGATGATCGAGCCTGGGAGGAAGTTGTCAAAGTTTCCTGCAAAATTTGCATCATTTCCTTTTCCTGTGATAAGCTTCCTCTGCCTGATTTGCATTCAACTAGTTCTTGAGCAAAGTCTTCAATGCTTTCTAGGATACGCAGCAAGAGAGTACGATCCTCTTCCTCTATTTTATGTCCATTGGTTTCAATAATTCTAGTCAAACAGGAAGAAGATTTTTCTGAGGGTGAAGAGTCATTAAATTTGGGTTCAAGATCCAAAGGTATCTGTCCAGCCAAAGGATTATGATTGTTTAAAGACTTAGTGTCACAATTCTTGGCAAGAGGCTCCCTTAATGTGTTCTCCATTCTCTGTGAGAAACACTCCAAGTCCAATAATAGTTTATCTATTTCTTCTTGGTTATTATATTTCATAGTACCTATATGGTCTCTATCTTCAACTTTAATGACTTTGGGTGTGGGATTCTCCTTGGATATGGCAAAAGTTGTTTTTTCAATGACCTTGCCAAGAGTTTCAGCTTGTACTAAGGTAGAAGATTTTTCAAGACTGCTATTATGGTCTGTAAATTCTGGTTTAGCTTTGTTCATATCTAAAGATTCCTGATTAAAGCTGTTCTCAGCTCTTTTTTCCTTATCAAATACTTTTCTCCCATCTGACTCTTCCTCAATGTAAAGAGTTTCCAGGAAGTCAGTGGAAGAAACCCCATCCAGCGGATTCACAGTTAAAGTCTGTGGTTTAAATTGGACAATTTCTGTAGTTCTGGGATTATTTAGCTCTAAACTTCGTAAGGAATTTGAAGGATCTTTTGCAGAATTAGGCTGAATAGACTTTACTGCTCCAGTTTTAATACTATCATGCTTGTCTTCTTGAAATTCAACTGAATGGAACTGCCCTGTTTCTGATGCTAACTGGACAACATCTTCATATTTAGGGGGCTGTTCAGTGCCAAATATCGGGGAAAAGGGAGTTGGCTCTAAGTTTGGCAAATTACTAATAAATTCAGTCAAGTCTGTATTCTCAGTATGTCCAGGATGCATGAATTCAAATGGTATCTTTTTTAGATAGGAAGCCAACCTGGTCATTACATTCATATAGATAGTTTCAGAGCTTGAAAATGAATCATAACCATTTCCATCATTGATATTGCTCCCTGATTTTTTCTTTATGCATTGCTTTATGATGTCTGTGCATTTTTTCAAGTCCTCAGAGCACTTGAGCAAGATATCCAAGCACATTTTTATATCTGTCCCAGAAGAAGAGCTGTCCAACTTATGTTTTTCCAATATCTGGGTAATCAGATTTTCTTCAGACAAATTTTGGAGAAACAAAGAAGTCATATTTGTTTCAAGTGAATTACTATGGGGCACAGATTTTTCCTCAAGTGAGGAACTCCGGAGTAAACCAAAGGATGGATAGTTCCCATCACTACCATAATGACCAAAGATCAGGTCAAAATCAACTGATCGCCTATTAAATGAGTCACTCTTAACTTTTCTTCCCTTTCTGTAGGTTACGTGGTTAGAGTTCTTAAGTTTTTCAAGAGAAAATTCCTTGATTTTTCCACTGGCAAAATTGATTGCTTCTCCTGCAATGTCTTTTACGTTGCAGGTGCTTTGTACCACAGAAACTTTTTTGACCTTAGGTATATCAGGGAGGATTTGATGGTTTTCTTCACTCTCAGCCAAGGAAAGATTATTTTCCTCAGAGAGAAATATAGGACCATGTGCTGCATTTTTGACACCAGAGACAGGGATATGCAAGAGCTCTGCACAAACACTATGATGTACCACAATACAGTCAACTCCATGTCTGAAGGTCTGACAAGTTCCAGTGCAATAATGTATAGCCTGCTGAAAGCGCTGATCTATGACAACACTGTTGTAATAGTTCACAGTACTAACCACAAGCCTGTAGGCTGCTGCCATAACATAAAATCCACTTAGTGGAGGTTCTAAATTTACAAGAAGGTTCTGGTTCAACTTTGATTTCCTAGTTTCTTCATCTAGGCTGTATACATTTTTGACATTTAAATTTTAGTTATAACTTGCTAATGTTGGTTAGTGGTTTTTTTTTTTTTCTTGCAAAAGGAAATAAAACTTGACGGTAGGATATATTGCCAAGATACAGTAGCTAGTGCACATATGAGTCTGAATGAAAAGTCACATTGCAGAAGACACTAGTCCTGGGCATAGCATCTGTTGTTTGTCTCAACCTTCTTGAACAAGACAGCTATGTCATGATAATTCATAGAACCATATCGAAGTTATTTTTTTGAACAAAATAGCTAATTTCAGTTCTTCAGCAAGTTCTATGACATTGAAATGGAAGTTAGATGACTTAAACTAAGATCTAAATGTTGTGAATGCTGAGTTCTCCAAGGGTTGGAATGATCCATTTTTCCATGAGTAAATAGGTAACCTGGAATAAAACAAAAATGAAAAATAATTAAGAGCAAATACATTTTCATATTAAGAAAGCTAAAGCAACTTGTAATTCTTCTTTATCTTTTACTTCTCAAATTACACAGTAATTTTCAAAGATACCATTTCAGTGGTTTTGATCCAAATGGTCCCCACATCTTGATTTCTCTCTTGTGTCTTTACCTTTATTCAGTCAGTACACAGCATCACTTCAAATTCTGGATTACCACAATTGTCTGCAAGTTATTTCTTTCCACAGTCTCACTTTTCTCAAATGCATTTTGAATAATAATGCTATACATACAATGTACCCTTGCTAATGAAGTTGCAACTCCTCCTTTGAGATTCACTCTATTCAAACAGATTACTCTATCCAGATTCTTATAGTATTTATCTTCTGGCTACAAGGCCATTCTTTTTCAAAGAATTCATCTGCAGGCTTACTATCATCCTCTCTATACAACCTCTGTCCTTATATTAGGAGCTGCAATATATCTATGACCTAAAATTCCATTATGCCTCAGTTAGGTACACATAAGAATGGTCACATTTGTGGTTATAACATCCCCCATAAAGGTTCCATTTCTTTGATTAAAAAAACAACAGTGAAAGCACTCTATCTGATCAATTGATACTATCACTCAAGATCTCCCTATAGTTTACTCCTATACTAAATTTTTTCTCCATTCAAAGTTCCCATCCTTCAGTGCTTTTTTCAAGACATTGCTCCTTACTTTCCTCCTTTCTCAGTTTTGAAGCCCTAGTTAACTAGCTCAATTTCACATTAGTGTCTATACTCGACTCCCTTGAGCCCCTGTCCCACAAAGCTCCAGCTTTGCTTTGCCCCTAATGTCCACCAGCTCCCTTCCTGTTCTCTGTGTGCCTGAACTATGCTGGAGAAGTCACACAACTCTGCTGACTAGGTCTACTATATATTTATATTATCTAATCTTATCTAGACTCAGATTGCCTCCAGGCACTGACTGAATTTTGCATGAATATATATATAGACACTGGGTACTGTTATTCCTTGCCTTCTCAATGAGTGGAAGAGGGGCTGTATGTAATGAGGGAGAAAATTCAGAACTAAAAATAAGTTTAAAAAAAAGCACATGTGGATTTTTTTTATGACAATTACTTCCTTGGGGTATATGCTTAATAGTAATATCTAGGATAAAGAGGTGTAAACTTTTTTTTTGCCAACTTCTGCATAATTTTGAATTGCTTTCTAAAATGGTTGTATTTTTTACAGTTCAATCAACAATGCCATCCCACATCTCTTTCAAGAAAAACTATTCCCATTTTTGTCATCTTTACCAATTTTTTAGGTGTGAGGAAAAAAATCTCAGGATAATTTTATTTTGCATTTTTCTTTTTGTTATTAGCGATTTGGAATATTCTTTTATATTGCTCTTATTAATAGTTTGAAATTCTGAGAACTATTCATTCATATTTGGTCATTTATCTATTAAAAATGGCTTTTATTCATAAAGATACAGATGTTAGTTGTTTACATTTGATTAACTCTTATCCTAGATGCATTAATTTTGTTTCTGTTAAGTTTTTAAGTTTCATGGAAGTTTCTTATTTTGTCTTTATAGTTGCCTCTTTATCCTATTTGATTAAAAATACATCTCCTACCCACAGCTATGAAAAGTATTTGATGAGCTTTTCTTCTAATTTATTTTATAGTATGGTCTTTGATATTAAGCCTACATATACTTTATTATGGTTTAAGATATGTTGGTTTAAGCCTAATTTCTGCCAGTCTGCTTCTGAGTTTCCTAGTAGTTTTTATCAAGTAGGGACTTTTTTCAAAATAATTTATCTTTTCAAAGCTTAAGGAATATTGGGTAGAGTGCCACTGTTTCTGATTCTCCCTTGCACAGTCTCTTTCACTTTTAAAAACAATTCCATATGGTTTTGATGAATGTTACACTTTACAATATATTTTGAAGTATGGAAATATTTTTCTTCCTTTAATTCCAATCTTTTTTCCCATCATTTCCCTCAATATTCTTGATTTTTGTTTATTCAAATAAATTTTTTATTTGAGTTCCCATAAAGTACCCCCCCTTGATAGTTTGTATGGTATTAAAATGGTAAATTAACTTGATTAGTATTATCATTTCTGTTATTTTTACACAGCCAAGAGAATTTAATATCATCCAGTTATTTGTTATTTTTAAAATTTCTGTAAGGAACACTTTGTAATTGAATTTTTATAAATACTTTGGTGCGTTGTTAGATTGCCCTCCAAATTTCTTTTATTCATTCACTTATTTCAGTTATCTTGAATGAGATTTCCCTTTCTATTCATAAGAAAATTTTTTATGATGCACTTGTTATATATAATACTTGGTTTTTGATAGGTATACTTTATATTTAAAGATACCTCTATGACTATAATTTGTAGAATTTTTAGCAGAAATGAATTTTATACTTCATCAAAAGTCTTTTCTGCATCTGAGGATAAGTATGCTTTGGAATTTTTTTTCAAGTTATTATGTTGATTGTTTTCCTAATGTTGAATTACTCATATTCTACTATGAATCTAATTTAGTTATATGAATGATTTTTGAGATAGATTGCTGTAATAGATATGAAAGGATATTTTAAAATTTTGAGTGATATTCATTAATGATATTGAGCTATAGTCCTCCTATACAATACTGCTGTTACTGCCTATTTCACTTTGTATCCATTCATATATGTCTTTTCAGATTTTTCTGAGAACATACTGCTTGTCATTTCTTAAGAGCAAAATAGTATCCATATACATCATAATTATATACAACTTGTGCAGCCATTTCCCAAATGATGGAAATACCCTCAATTTCCAATTCTTTGTTATTATTAAAAAAAAGCTGCTATAAATATACATATAGGTCCTTTTCCTTCTTCTTCTTCTTCTTCTTCTAGCTTTTTTTGGAATACAAATCTGGTAGTGGTATTGACTGGTCAAAAGGCATGAAAAGTTTTATAGACCTTTGAGTACAATTCCAAATTACTCTAATGAATTGTTGAATCAGTAAACTAACTTCCCCAACAGTGCATTAGTGTCGCAATCTTCCCACGTATACTCCAACATTTGTCATTTAACTTTTTGGTCATATTAGTCAATTTGATAGGTTTGAGCCTATATTTCTTTAATACTCTAAACAGTGAATTAGAACATTTTCCATATAATTATAGATTTTATTATTTTGTCTGAAAACTGCCTGTTCATATCTTTTAACCATTTGTCAAACAAGGAATATTTCTTAATTTTTTATAAATTTGACTCAGTTCTCTATATATTTGGGAAATGAAGTTTTTATGAGAGAAACCTGCTAGAAAAAAATTTCAGTTATGATTACTGTTTACTTCCTTCCATTATATTTCCCCACAATTATTCTATTTTCTCTTCCTTTCACTCAACCCTTACTCAAAAACATTTTGTTTCTGTCTTTAACCTACCACCTGTCCTCCCTTCTATCACACCTTCTTTTTTCCTTGTTTCCTTCTCCTTCTGCTTTTTCTGTAAGGTAAAACAGATTTTTAAGCCCAAATGAATATATACATTATTCCCAATCTGAGCCAATTCTGAGTGAGGTTCCTCCACCAAACCTTTCCAATCTTCCAATCACCTGTAAAAGCTCTTTTGTGCCTCTTTTATATGACATAATTTATCTTATTCTACCACTCCCTGTCCCCTTCTCTCAATATATTACCCTTTCTTACTCCTTAATTTTATTTTATTTTTTGCTTAATCAATCCCATCATTTTCAGCTCATACCCATGTCCTTTATCTATACATACTCTTTCTAACTGCTCTAATAAGGAGCAAGTTTTTAGGAGTTATAAATATTATTTTCCCATGCATGAATATAAATGGTTCAACTTGTTGGGACCCTTATGATTTCTCTTTCCTGTTTACTTTTTTTGTGTGCTTCTCTTGGATTTTGTATTTGAAAGTCAAAGAACTGATATTTAGCTCTGATCTTTTCATCAAGAATACTTAATCTTCTATTTCATATATTCCTTCCCCCACCCTAACCAGAAATAAAGATTACACTCAGTTTTGTTGGGTTGGTGATATTTATTTGTAATCCTAGATGTTTTGCCCTGTGGAATATCATATTCTAAGTCCTTTAATCTTTTAATGTTGAAATTGCTAAATCTTGTTTTATCCTGAATATGGTACTATGAATATGGTAATATGATTATTTCTTTCTGGCTGCTTGCAATATTTCCTGCTTGACCTGAGAGCTGTGTAGACTACTAACAGATCAATTTATGCAGGTCCTGGGCTCTAGTCCTTTATTATTATGGACACCCTTATTACTGGGTGTCCATCCAGTAAACAGCTAAAACTAAACTCAATGCATCCTAAACAATCCTCCCTGATACCTGCAAACCATTTTAACTTCTCTATTTCTGTTGAGGGTACAGATCCTTCTAATTATCCATATTTATGACTTTGTGCTTATTGTTGCTCCTTTATTCTCACTATTCCTCCATCCAAACAGTTGCCATATCTTATTGATTCTTCCTCCACAATTGTGCTAACAATCTGTCTCCTTTGCATTTATATTTCTACCGCCATGGTTTTTGCTCTCATCATCTCTCTTTGGTTCTATAGCAATAGCTACCTGATAGATCTTGGTCTCACTTCTTCAATCTATCTCATTTAGCAAAGGGATATTTCAAAACTAGTAGTCTGACTATATCACTCCTAAACTCAAAAATCTTCAGTGGCTACCCGATGATTCTAGAAGAAAAGACAAACTCATCTCGTTGACATTTAAATTCCTTCACTGCCTGGTTCCAGCCTACCTTTGTGTGCTTACAACACATCATTCCCCTTCAAACACTCAGCCTTTTAGCCAAATGAGTCTACTACTGTTCTTCAGACATGACATTCCATCTTTCTTCTCTGTTACTTGGCACAGACTATCCTTTTTGTCTAGAATGCTCTCCTTTCATAGAGAAATTTGTAGAATTCTTTGCTTCCTTCAAACTACAGCTCAAGTGCCACCTACTATGTAAGGCTTTTGCCGATTCCCCGTAACTGAATGTCTTTTTCCACTTCAGAAATGCCTTGTATGTATGTATATGTCCACACACATAATCTACATTTGCTTAATATGTACAACCCCCCCCCCAACAGAATGGGGGCTTTTTGAGATGTTTCATTTTTCTCTTTGAATTTCTAGCATAAAATGGTCTCACAGATAGTAATCACCTAGTTGAATTCTTACTGACTCATTTTCTGACTTTCAAGAAATACATAATTTAGATCTGTATTATTTATCCAATTTTATTTTGATATACTTTCCAACACAAAACTTCAGCTTCCTTCAAACAAATATTACCACCCCCAACACACCAAGGTCATTTCTGTCTTTAAAACTTTGCTCATGGTCTTAACAGTTTTTGAGATAATCCTCTCTATGGTGCTGTCTATTCTTCAAAGACCAACAAAAGTTCCATTTACTTCATGAAAATTTTTAAAAATAATCTTTGGCCATAAAATATTTTGTTTTTTCTAGCTTCTTTTAAACTTATTATATATACTATAAAATTAGAACTTTATTACATTCAGATTTTTGAAGCACACCCCTGTTATGCCCATCCACACCCTCATCAACCCTGAATATTGTTTTAACTATTTTATTATATTGAAAATTTAATTCTTATGTTTTATAAAATGATAGTTTCTTTTTTAATGATGCCTTTTGTTTATACTTCATATTCCTTTACAAATATACTCTTGTCATACCAGCCTTCACTTGCAATAAAGATTTAAGAAAAGTTCAGCAAAACTACCATCATCTTAAGTGCTTCAGCATATGCAACATTCTACACCTACAGCTTCTTACCTCCTCAGAGAAAGAAGTTGAAATCCATTTTCTCTTCTCTTCTCTGGGATGAAACATGGTCTTTATACAGTGTTCATTTTTGTTAACATTATTTTTATGATCTATTATTGTTTTTTTCTGTTTCTGGGTCTGTATATTTCATTAGTTCATGTCTTCCCATATTACTGAATTCTTCAGATTTGTCATTTCTTACAAATTACAAAGAATAACATTCCATTACATTCACATGTCAAAATTTGTTTATCCAATTCCTAATGTATAGGCATGTATCTCTTTCTAGTTCTTTGTTTTAACACAAGATGTTGGTATGAACATTTATATATACATACACACACATACATAACACCCATACCCATATATATGTATAGTTTTCCCTTTCTTTGATGTCCTGGGGGTATATATCCTTAACAGCAGGATCTCTTTCTCATCTGCTGGGAGAGCAAAAAAACCCTCAGTATTCTAAATTTATTTCTCTTATTATTAATGATTTGGAACAATTTTATAACTTTAACAGCTAGCAATTTTGAGAACTGTTTATTCCACATGTACATTTAGGAATGGGTTTTGGTTTTGTGCATGTGAGTGTGTTTGAGTGTGTGTGTGTGATAACTCCAAATATTACAGAGCATAAAACTTAGCACAGGTATTTGATACAAAGTTGCTACCCCAATTGATAGCTTTTCTTTTTAGTCTAGGTGCAATGATTTTGTTCATAGAAAAGCTTTTTGATTTTTATATAACAGGTATCATCTGACTGAAGTTGAAGTAACCAAAATGTAATTATACTATTAATTTTTCAAAGTTTCATAATTACACTGTCAAGAAGCCCTCTACTATATCCCAGCATTTTGCCTACTCCACATTGCCCTCTTTATTCCATATTTATTTAGGTGAATACTTTGCAGCTTTAAGCCTTTTACTGAAGATTAAGTAGATACATAGTAAGCAGTAAAGTTCCCTCTTGAAGTAGAAAGATTTATTAATAAATCAATCAATACTGATAGTTAATCAAATGAATATCTAGCACATATCAGAGACACAAAAAATCAGAAATGTGACCCTTATCCTGAAGGAAATTATATTTTAGTCAGAGAGAGTTAAGACTACCACTCAAAAAAAGAATGAACAATGTAAGAGTAATGAATGTAGTTCAGGACTAATTTGTCCATTAGAAACTATAAGAAATTCAAAGGACAAAGAGGTCAATGTGCATTGAAGTAGTAAGGGATGGCTTTATAGAAGACAAAGCTAAGTTTAAAGAATAGGAAGGATCTGGACAAAGGAGAGAGGAACAAGTGTGGAAAACAAGATGAAAGAAGGTACAAAGGCAAGAATAAGCATGCTTTGTGTGATAGTGATGAGAACAATCTGATTAGGGTGAAGGGTGTGTATAAGGGAGCAGTGGGAAAGAAACAAGATTGAACAAGTAAAGTAGAGTCAGATTATGAAGGGCCTTGAAAGCCAAGAACTCATAATTGATCATGTAGGCAATGTGGAGCTACTCGGGTTTTTTGAGCAAGAGAGTAACGTGATGAAATGAGCATTTCTAGGAAGATTAGTCTACCAGCTCCACTAAATCTTATCCTGTTACCTTATTGTAGTGTGGGGGTGACTTTGGATTCTTGGGAGCTATACTACCTGAGAACAAGTTCTGGAAAGTTCAATTCATCTGGATGGATTTTGAATATGAGTCTAGTAATAGACTTCTGTTTCTTCTGCCTGAGGGAGAGATAACCTAAGCTCACAATTACATTGGTCATAGGATAATGAATCTTTCAGCCACATCAATTCTCTTGCATTACCTGTTATGTTACAGAGGAATTGCCATCTGTATCTGAGGAAGCAAAGTAGTACAGTGGATAGAGTACTGAACCTGGAGGTAGGAAGGCTTAAGTTCAAATACAGCCTCAGATACTTAACTACTTATGTGACCCTGGCAAGTTATTTAAATTTTGTTTGCTTCAGTTTCCTGATCTATAAAATGGGGAAAATAATAGCACCTACCTTGTAAGAATAAATGAAATAGCATCTGTAAAGTGCTCTGTAAATCTTAAAATCACTTTAAAACATTATTATTTTCAATGGATGGGAGTACCTGCAGTAAGGAAATTACTGATCTTTAATGTACTTAAGTAGCAGTACACTAAGTAGATGGCAGAAAGAGAGTAGAGTCAGGGAGATCAACTATTACAATAATTCAAGTGTGATGCTAGTGTGTTGGTAATGAGAATGGAAAAAAAGATAAAGACATGAAAAAATTTTTTAAGAAAAAAGTTGTTTCATAAATGAGAAAGAAAGGAAAACATTTTAAAGGATGAAAAAGAGATACTTCCCTTCCTAAAGACAGAAAGGCTTAAGGTGAATAGTCATTTAGGGTTATTTTGGTTAAAACTGATCTAAAGAACTGGCAGATCACCCTGTGGTACTTGCTGATGTTGTTTATTAAGCCAAGTGTAAGTGAGGTACTCCCCAGGGGAGGTCTGCCAGCAGAGGCTGGTCTAATAGTGATATGTTAAAAAGAGCTAGGAAAGAAAATGGAAGGCTCTCCCAAGAGTCACAATGACATTAACTAGGATAACTTAATTGTAGCTAAATATGGTTTTACCAAGGAAAGACCAGTGGTTTCAGAAGGTAGACCAGAGACTATTTAAACTCCCAATGAAGTAAGGCAGGTAGAGATGGCATCATCTATTGGTCTGGTTTTACAGCAATAATACTGAGATTGCAATTGAAAACTTGAAAAGAAAAGCACAGAGGAGACAGTAAAGAGGAAGCTTCTCAGAAAAAATGAACATGGAGTGTAGAGTTGTGCAAGTGGGAAACCAGAGGCCTATTCATATTTTGTCGAATGCTGACCTTCTTAGAGTAGTCAGTGTCCAATCAGGGCATGGAGGTAGGTCAAATAAATGGGTCTTTCTTCTTCAGTGCTTAAATGACTTTAAAGAAAAACAAACCAAACCAACTTTGGTTTGAACTGGAAAAATAAATTTAAAAAAACACGCCAAATAATGGCTAAAAAACCCGATTACTACTTTAACATGTGGCCAGATGAAGTAAGTAATATATCCTTAGACTAACCAGTCAGAAATATTTTGGGTGAATATAAGTGAGTAAGTAAAGATATCAAGAATAACCTCAAGGGAGGATTCTGAGATGATGGCAGAGTAGGTCAGAAAATTCCAAGCTCTCCTGATTGCCCCCACAAACAAAACAAAAGTACATGTTAGGGCAAACATAGACCAGTGAAAAACAAAAAAGAACAGGGATCCTTCTGGGACAACTCAAGAAGACCCTAAGGACTGGGGTTTAACTGGTGGGATGGGTAAACACCTCAAAGCTACCTCTCCAGAAACAGTAAGTAAGAAGTCCTGAGGCTAGCTGAGGAGGGAGGGAGCCTCAGCCATAAACACAAGAAGTTTCACCTCCCACATATCATAGGAAGTCAGGGGTCTGAGACCAGGAAGATTAGGGAACCTTGGCTGATTAGGAAGGCCAGGAGCTATGCTGAGACACAATTCTAGGCCAGAAAGAACCAATTTATTCAGTGAATGCTGAAGTAGTGGGGCAGGGATACTGTTGGCTGCAAGCACTTGAAAGGCAATAGAGCTTTTGGTTTAGGATTCCAGGTCAGAGGGTAGAGCTGAAGTGAAGCTAGAGGCACTATTCTCCCCACCCCAGAATTAGAGTTACTTACACTAATAGTTCTCATTTAAAAAAAAAAATGAACAGGCAAAGAAGGAACTCAACCATAGAAACCTACTATGGGAATGGGGAAAGACCTGGTTTCATCTTCAGAAGAGGATAGTGAAGTAAAAAAAAACTGCTTCTACCCCAAACAGTAATGTTAAATGGCTACCTACCCTGAAAGAATTAACAAACTCATAAAAGATTTCAAAAGTCGAATGAGAAATTGAGGAAAAACTTAAAAAAAGAAACAACTAGAAAAGAAGAGAGAGTCAAAGAAGAAAATAATTCTTTGAAAATTAGATTCAAGCAAGGGGAAACCATTAACACTATAAGAGACCAAGAAATAACAAAACAAAATCTAAGGAATGAAAAAAAATTATATAGAATATGAAACATTTTATAAGAAAAATAATAGATTTGGAGAACAGAGCAAGAAGAAAAAATATAAGAATAATTGGATGCCTGAAAGCTGTGACAAAAAAAAAAAAAAAAAAAGAACACTGGTACAATAATGCAAGAAATAATCAAAGAAAATTGTCTTGGAGTAAAAAAACAAGAGGGGAGAAACTAGAAATAGAAAAAAGCTACCAAATACCATCTCAAAGAGATCCTACATGGAAAAACATTTAGGAATATTATTGCCAGACTGTAAAACCCCCACCTGAAAGAGAAAATTTCTACAAGAAAACAAAAAAATTCAAATATGCCAGAGCTACAATTAGAAGTGTACAGGATTTATCAGCAGCTACAATATGGGACCACAAATCCTGAAATAATATATATCAACAATCAAAAAAACAAAAACAAACAACCACAAAAAAAGGCTTGTGGCCAAAAATATCATATCCAACAAAACTAATCATAATAATGATCAACAATAACAACAACAGATTCAATGAACTTGCAGATTTTCAGGCCTTTGTCTCAACCAAACCTAAACTTAATAAAAAATTTAACATATAAGAGCCAACATCAAAGATTAATTTCAAGAGACTCCACAAGGACAAATGGTTTATGTTTTTTACATGGAAATACTCATCAGTAATTGAGTAGTTCAAAAGAAAGATTGGGACAGAGCTGAATATGATCTGGGGCTAAAAAGCAAAACTGTTCAGGAAACAGTAAAAATAGTAATCATGCCACACACATGAAGTGCAGAAGAACTGAGAGCTGAGAGTTCTAAAAACCTACTCACATCTGGAATGTGTTAAACAGAGAAACACATATACACTTATACATATACACACACACATATCATAAAGGATATATATTAACACCCTTCAAAATCTATAAAGAAAAAAGAAGGGGGATAGGATCAGATGAGGTATAGAAGGGTAAGTGGATTTAAGGCAATGGGACAAGCAAGGGAAACAGATTAATGGGAAAGGGATAAAGAGGGAGGGAGAAGATAAGGGAGGAATCCATGGGTGGGGTGAGGTTAAGTAATAGCAAGGCAAATTAAGGACTAGAATTACAGTAGAAGAGTCAGAAGAGAAAAAATAAGAGATATACACAGTGTAACAAGGATCGGGAATACAATTTAAAGCATTTTTTCATATGACTAGGCTTCAATTTCTTCATCTGAAAACTGTTTATATCCTTTGACCATTTTTCAATTGGAGAATGGCTTGTGTTTCTTAGTACTCAGTGGTAAGTATTCAAAGATAAGCCACAGCCCTGCTTAGATGATGATAATGGAATGGGGGAAATAAGCCACATATATAAAAAATTATATATATAATGTCTAGCTGAGAGGTTAGACTTTATTTGACAGGTACTAATTAATAATCAGATGTATGTACAAGGTATATTAATTTGACAGTGCCATGAATGATGGATTGAAGAGAGTGAGCCTGAAGAGAGAAAATAGGTTAAGAGGCTATTATTGTAATAATTTGTGCAAGAGATAATGAGGACATGAACTAAGGCAATAGTGATGGAAATAAAAAGGAGAGAGATGAGAATAATGCAGAAAATCTTTGGAATTTGAAAACACAAGCCATTCTTCAATTGAAAAATGGTCAAAGGATATGAACAGACAATTTTCAAATGAAGAAATTGAAGCCATTTCTAATAACATGAAAAAATGCTCTAAACCACTGTTGATCAAAGAAATGCAAATTAAGACAACTCTGAGGTATTATTACACAACTCTCAGACTGGCTGAGAAAATAGGAAAAGAAAACGATGAATGTTGGAGGGGATGTGGGAAAACTGGAACACTGATACATTGTTGGTAGAACTGTGAACGGATCCAACCATTTTGGAGAGCAATTTGGAACTAAGCCCAAAGAGCTATCAAACTGTGCATACCCTTTAATTCAGCAGTATCTCTATTGAGCCTGTATCCCAAAAAGATCTTAAAAAGGGAAACAGACCCACATGTGCAAAACTGTTTGTGGCAGCCCTTTTTGTAGTGGCAAGGAACTAGAAGCTGAGTGGATTTCCATCAGGTAGGGAATGGCTGAATAAGTTATGGGATATGAATGTTATGCAATATTATTGTTCTGTAAGAAACAATCAGCAGGATGATTTTAGAGCGGTCTGGAGAGACTTGACAAGACTCTTTTCAATGAGGTGATTCAGGCCAGAACCAATGATCTTGTGAGACCAACTGTTGATTCAAGGCAATTCCAGCAGATTTGTGATGGAAAAGAGCCATCTACACCCAGAGAGGATTATGGAGACTCAATTTGGATCAAAGAATAGTATGTTTTTAACCTTTCTTGTTGTTATTATTTGTTTTTTTCTTTTTTGTGTTTTTCCCCCTGCTGATCTAATTTTTCTTGCGCAGCATGATGAATATAGAAATATGTTCAGAAGATTTGCACTTGTTTAGCCTATATCAGATTGCCTCTTATCTTGGGGAGAGAGGAGGAGGGAGAAGAGGAAGAAAAATTTAGAACACAAAATTTTGTAAAAGTGGATGTTGAAAACTATGCATGTATTTGGAAAAATAAAATACTATTTAAAACTTTTTTAAAAATCAAAAATGACCCCAAGATTTCAAGCATGGTTGACTTTATTTATGGATGGCCCTAACAGGGATGTAAGGATGAGGGAATAGCTTTAGGGGGAAAGATATATTGAGATTGAGGTACTGGTGGGTTCCTCCTTCCCATTGCTACTGAAGCAGCAACTGGATATGAACAATGAAGGTATTATTCAAAAAGAGATCTCCAGAGAAATGCAAATTAAGACAACTTTGAGGTACCACTATACACCTGTCAGATTAGCTAAAATGACATGAAAGGATAATGACAGGTGTTGGAGGGGATGTGGGAAAGATTGGGACACTGATGCATTGTTGGTGGAACTGTGAATGGATCTAGCCATTCTGGAGAGCAATTTGGAGCTATGCTCAAAAAGTTATCAAACTGTGCATACCCTTTGACCCAGCAGTGTTTCTATTGGGCTTATATCCCAAAGAAATCATAAAAGAAGAAAAGGGCCCCACATGTGCAAGAATGTTTGTGGCAGCTCTTTTTGTAGTGGCTAGAAACTGGAAACTGAATGGATGCCCATCAACTGGAGAATGGCTGAATAAATTATGGTATATGAATGTTATGGAATATTATTGTTCTGTAAGAAACGACCAGCAGGACGATTTCAGAGAGGCCTGGAGAGACTTGCATGAACTGATGCTGAGTGAAGTGAGCAGAACCAGGAGATCATTATTCACAGCAACAACAATACTATATGATGATCAATTCTGATGGACATGGCTCTCTTCAACAATGAAATGCTTCAAACCAGTTCCAATTGTTCAGTGAAGAAAGCCATATACACCCAGAGAGAGGGATGTGAAATGTGGACCACAAGATATCATTTTCATGCTCTTTATTGATGTTTGCTTGCATTGTATTTCCTTTATCTGATTATTCTTTCTTGTAGATACGATTTCTCCTGCACAAAAATGATGTGTGGAAATAAGTATACATATATTCGATTTGTCAAGTATTTTAACATAATTAACATGTAGTGGATATCCTGCCATCTAGGGGAGGGGTGGGGAGTAGGGGGGAAAAATTTGTAACAGAAAGCTTTATAAGGGTTAATGTTGAAGAATTACCCATACATATGTTTTGCAAATAAAAAGTATTAATAAAAAAAATTTAAAAAAAAGAGACCTCATTATCATTCTCCTCCCACTTCTTTCAGAAGAAGTATGGAGTCAGATCAGGGATGACCTTGATAGCCAAAAAAAATTTAGAGATGATCATGGAAGCAATGTGGAGTCACAGTTTTTTTGAGCAAGAGAATGACAAGCCAGTGATTTTCATAACTTTTAGAAATGGGAGTGAAATGACTATGGAAAAGAAATATTTTTAAGAAAGTATATACCTGTAAGGAAATCCATGAATTTTTGAAACTCAACAGACATCACTGGGTTAAGAAAGAAAGAAAATAGAGGTAAAGGAATGAAGAAACAGAAAAGATACTGTTATAGGAAGTACAAAAAAGCACTCAATATGATGGCCAATATGTAAAGTGTGCTTCCTAATTACTGGGACAGAGGTAAGATATGGGGCTAACAGAAAACTTCATTACTAATCATTGGTTTGAAGTTCTCTGATAAAATATAAGAATAAGATATATTTGCTTTGTCAACAGTCATCCCCCAAGAAGGTAGGGAAACTAATAAAATAACTACTATTCTGAACTTTAAATATGACCAAAAGGGATGGCTATTGATGTGAACGTGATAGGAATGTTGGAAGAAAATGTTCATCTCATCTTTGAGTTATTAAAAAAAATAAAAAGAAAGAAATGCTGGGCATAATCAGATATGTAACTTAGATTTTTTTCAATGGGCATTTCTGATTTAGAAGCTTCTTCTAACAGTACAGACTATGAGTCTATAACGCAGGGTTTATGGATTTAGAATCAGAAGAGACCTTAGAAGTTGTCTAGTCTAACTGTGAAGTTTACAGATATGGAAACTAAGATCCAGGTGTTAAATAATTCACCCAAGGCATCAAGAATGAACCCAGATCCTCTACCTCAATATTCAACATTCTTTTTGACTATACTAGGCTACTTCTCTGCCATTAGAGAGTTTGGAGTATTGAGTTGAGTAAGGAGTCAAAATAAGGCCTTCCTGACTCTAAGGCTAGCCTTCTGTTCACTGAACCATATAAGCTCTCACCTTAGGCTTTCACTGAACCATATAAGCTCTCACATTAGACTTTTTTAAACATTTTTCTTCCAGTAATCCTTGCACAGTATTAATTCCAATCCTCTCAATGGGTTGTCTTACTCTGAACATTCCCAACATTTTATGAGTATCTTTACTAAATATGGAGTTAGAGGGATGTATACCACAAACATGTGAAAAACTCCCTGGTGGAATTAAGTGGATGTGAACAATTTATTCCAATAGACCATAAAGAATTAAAAATAATATTTCAGGTATAATCTGAGCCGGACATAACAAAGCAAGATTATCAGTTCCTTCCTTTAGGACATAATGCATCTCTTAGGATAGTATTAATTTTTAGAAATTTGCCATGCCACAATGTTGATTCATACTCAGTTTTCAGTCCACTAAAATAGTCAGCTCTTGATTTTTTTTTAACAAGCAATATTATCTAGCTAAGCTTTTAGTGGATATTTCCTGAAATTGTTTTTAAACCTAAGTGAAAAATATTACATTTCTCTGAATTAAATTTCCTCTTATTAGATCTGATACATCATCCTAATATATCCAGATAATTTTGGATTCTGATCATTATTCAATGTATCAGCTCTTCTAGTTTTGTCACCTACAAAATGGTAAGCATAATAATTTGTTTTATTCAAGTCACTGATAAAAGTGTTAAACAGGATAGGACCAAATTCCTCCAAAAGCCACTCCACTGAAGATCACTTATTCTAAGTTGGGATCTGCTTGTTAAATGACTACTTTTTGGATAGGGTCATTTTAACCAGTTCTGAACCTACCTATATCATAATCTAAATTTTCCCTTTTCCATCTTATCTAAATGAATAAAATGAGGGTCTTTGACAGATACTTTGCTAAAGTATAATTACACTATACCAAAAAGAAAAATAAGTTCAGTTTACTGGAATCTTTTCTTGATTAAACTACTTTATTTATCATCATATTTACTTTTAAATGTTCAGAAAATCATCCTTTTAATAATATAGTCTAGAATTCATCTAGAATTTGAAGGAAGCTCAAAATTCTAGTGTTTTGTTTTTGCTTTTCTTTATATCTCTAATGCTTAGTACAGTGTAGGGCACAAAGTAGATGCTTAGTAAGTACTAGTTGACTGACTACACTTTTTTTTTAAAAGTCAGAATATTTATTTTCCAGTCTTGTGGGACCCATAGATTTTTACAGATTCTCAATTATTTTATATATTTTGTTGTATAATTATTGAATGCAAGTTCTCTTTCTATCCTTTCTTAGTAAGTTTTGTGGGCAATATATAGAAATATTGATAAATTTAAGACTCCTTTGGGACTTTTAAAATAGACTATATTTATTCTGGCAACTTATTTTTTTTTTGCATGAATGAGTATATGAATGAATAAAATCATTTACTGAGTGCTTACCAAGTATGAAATACCGAGTATACTAACAGGAAAAAATAGACAACTAAGAACTGTCAAAGAGCTTCCACATAAAAGTAATAGAGAGCTTGTAATATGATATTCCAGAAAGCAAAACAGACTTGAGAAGGGACAGGGTAGGAAAAAAAAGAGAGAAAAAATGATAAACAGAAGAATAGGGAGAAATCCAGTTAGTAATCATAACTTGATCGTAAATGTGAATGTGATCTCTCTATGAAACGGAAGCAGATAACAAAATGTTTTACAAACCAGAATCTAACAATATGTTGTTTATAAGAAACAACACACACACATACACACACAGTTAAAATATGGGGTTGAGAAAGAATTTGTTTTGCTTCAGTTAAAGTAAAAAAGGCAGAGGTAGCAATCAAGACAAAAAGCAAAAACATCTAATTAGAAGAGATCATCAAGGAAACTAAAATTGAATGAAAAAATATTAGCATTAAACAGATATACACCAAATGGCATAGCATACAAATTCTTAAAGGAAAAGTTAAATGAGTTACAGGAGGAAACAGACCATAAAACTATGTCAATACACTAATTTTATAGATGAAAAAACTTAGGTTGAGAGTGGTCAATTAATTTGCCCATTGCATATATAAGATGTTCAGGGCAGAATAGTACTTCTGATATGAGGCCAGTCAAGCCCTTTTTTTCAGGTGCTTTCTTTCTTTGATGTCCATATGTCACACAACTCTCACTGATGGTTCCAAGAAGCTGCAGCATGCACAATAGCCACACCATGGTAAAACTATTTTAGCAGGTGGGCTAAACTAGGCTGAAGGTAACCAACAGGCCTCAAACCCATCAGTGAATTGGAGCAGGGATTCTTTAACTTGTTTCACTCTTCATTTGAGAAATTTTTATGTGACCCTGAGTATACAGATTTATATAATCAGTATACAAATCAAACATATACTGATAAGAAGTCAGAGAATTTGGAAACCTTGATATTTGGGCATGAGATCCTATGTGGGGAGTTAGAGGGGTGTATACCAGAAATATGTGAAGAACTCCCTGGTGGAATTAAGTGAACATGAACAATTTATTCCAATAGACCAGGA
This sequence comes from Myrmecobius fasciatus, assembly GCA_023553655.1. Lineage (NCBI taxonomy): Eukaryota > Metazoa > Chordata > Mammalia > Dasyuromorphia > Myrmecobiidae > Myrmecobius > Myrmecobius fasciatus. The sequence goes on from JAJPUD010000555.1 coordinate 349,215, forward strand.
AAATAGTAGAAGCAGTTACTGTGGAATGCTTAAAGATTGGTTGGACATTGAAGATGCCAAGGTCTACTGCATCCTAAGCCATTTGCCAGTAGTCTTGTCTTTTGTCTTGCCACTGGACTTTGAGAATGTGAGGCTGGTGACAGTGTAATTCGGCCTCACTTAAAAATCCAATTTATATGTGTTTCAAAAGACATCACCCACACCATTTTACCATTAGTTTCTATCTCAAAATCCTGTGGTAATGGATAAGTGAAGCAGCAGCAAGTAAAGATACACTGGGAACTGGAGTTACATCCCTTCATCCAGATGGCCAAGGCACAGGGTCATCTTTTTGGACTGAAGCAGCAGTGCAATCTGGCAGTTCCCAGTTATCTGAGCCACCTTTTAAAGGACCAAATAGCTTACTTCCTGGCATGAGGAAGGGTCTTAAAAAGGTACTCTGGAAACTGTCTGCCTGATCCAGCCTAAAGCTGGCCTGCTTATTCTGCGGCCGAAACACAAAAAAATGCACAAAAGCTTTGCAAAGATGATTCCATTCACCATTAATTAGTACACGGAATGTGCACATGTTAATGGACAATATGAAATCTGGTAGATATGAAAGATGAACAGTTCCTGTTGTGAGAGAATTCAGCAGGTATTGCATCCAAGAAGAGCCTTTAGTGAAATAAGATTGGCAGATGAAGGCCAGTAAGTAAAACTAGAGCAGAATACGTGTTTTTCTGGAATGGTCACTATAAATGGAACACTATGAAGCTGGCATAGGCTTTCTAGTCAACAAGCTAGTCTGCCTCCCCAAAGAAGTGATTAAGAGCCTCAGGACAATGTGATTGTCACTTGTAGGAAAGTGCCAGGCCACATCATCAGACAGTACATATGCTCCCACCATTATGTGTATCCAGCTTTGGGAAAGAAAAGGAAATAGGTTTTCCTGTGAAATTCATGGCAGATTAGAGGGTTCTTTCTCTTTGTCATTGCTAGAAAGATTCTTGCCAGAGTCCTCTTTAGATTGTCATCCACCCAAGAGTGAATGTGGCTTCAGAAAAGACCAACGAGTGGTTAATATGGGGTTTGCTGCCTGACAACTCTGGGAGAAATTCCAGAAGCAGAATAAAGGTCTGCACACATTTGTTGATCTGACCAAGGCCTTTGAAAACATCAACTGGAAAAACGTGTAGAAAATCATGGCAAAATTTGGTTGCCCAGAAAAGTTCATTGGCATTGTACATCAGTTTTATGATGGCTTGCTTGCATAGGTTCTGGATAATGGATAGTGTTCTTGTGCTTTCCTAGGCATCAATGGAATGAAACAGGTTCATATGCTCACTCTCATGCTTTTTAGCATGTTTTCAGCAATGATGGTGGACATTCAATGAAGACAGACATAGCATTGAGGTCAGCTACTACACTGACAGTAAATTATTTAACTTGAAAAGACAAGACAAAACAAAGAGAGACTTGATGCATGACTTTTTTGTTTGCAGAAGATTGTACACTCAGTGCAGTCTCTGAGGCTGAGATGCAACAAAGTACGAATCGATTTTTTCCTATTTGTGCTAACTCTGGCCAGACAATACCAAGAAAGCAGTTTTCCATCAACCAGCACCACACCATCTATGTGGGAAACTATCAGGTACAGCAAATGGAAAAATTCTGAATGCTGGAAATAAGTTCACTTACTTTGGCAGTAATACTTGACTGAGAAGTTATAGATGATGAAATTCAGTGTTTGGGAAATACCAAAGGAAAGTGCAAGAGAGAAGAAGTACTAGACTGCGTAACAAACTGAAGGTTTACAGAGCTGTTGTGCTAATTTCATTGTTGAATACCTGTGAAATCTGGATAGTCTACAGTACCATGCCAGAAAACTGAATTGCTTTCATCTGAGTTGTCTTAGGAAGATTCTGAAGTCACTTGGCAAGAGAAGGTACTGGACACTGAAGTCCTTCCTCCAGTTAAACTGCCAAGCAATCAAACTCTATCGCTGAAAGTGCAACTCTGATGGGCTGGCCATATTGTTCCAATGCCAAATATACAACTGCCTAAAAAGGCTATGATATGGTATATGAAAGTAATGGAATGTTATTGTTCTATAAAAAATAATGAACAAGTTGACTTTAGAAAGGCCTGGACAGATTTACATGAACAGATGCTGAGTAAAACAAGCACAATCAGGAAAACTTTGTACACAGTAATAAGGGATGATCAACTTATTTTAAGACTTGTTTCACCTCAGCAGTTCGGTTATCTAAGGCAATCCCAATAAACATTGGATAGGAAACGCTATCTGCAGCCAGAGAGAGAACTAAGGAGACTGAAATGTAAATCAAAACATGACATGTTTACTTTTTCTCTCTTGGTTTTTCCCTTTTTTTTCTCTCCCAACCTGATTCATAAAGAAATGCATATTTAAAAAATGAATGCACATGTACATATGTACATAACCAGAAAAAAAAAGGAAGAACTCAAACAAGGCAAGTGCTTACATGGTGGTCAGAAGAAGCAATACAAGGACACCCTCAAGGCTTCTTTGAAGAACTCAAATCAATTGTGAGACATGGGAGATAACAGTGTAGTGTGCCAACATCAAAGAAGGTTCTGTGCTTTATGAGCAAAGCAGAATTTCAGTAGCTCAAAAGAAAGGTGAGATATGCACATTTAGAGATATCTTCATACCAAATGTTCACAGAGACTTATTTGTTCTCCAATTGTTGTAGAGCATTCTGAGCTTGTAACTCGTCTAATCAGTCATAGCTGGACACACTGTTCATTGACTCCAACATCCTGATGTCATTTTAGTCCTCTTTAAGTATGAAACACACAATCACCAAGCATAGGCAACTAATTACAACTCAGGCCTCCCTGAGTTCTGCCAGTCTTATGCTTTTTCTACCATACAGATCTAGACCCTAATTTATCTGATGATTCTTAAAATATCCAAAGATAGCTTATATGACTCTCCTTACTCATTCTTCCAAAGACTGAATTACACTACCATTTTGTGCATACAAGGATTTATATATATATATATATATATATATATATATATATATATATATATATATATACATACACACATATAGGTACCCTAATGACCCAGAGAAGATGGCCTTATGTTTTAATTTTTAATTAATTTAATTTTAATTCAATTACATGACATGCTTTTTTAAACTACAAATTATATTTTGGGTAATAAGTGCCAAACTGTGGAAATTGTTAAAATGTACAAAAGAGCCATGTTTATCTATAACATGAAACCTCCTGTTGTGGTTCTGTATTACCACTGGCCTCCTTTGCTCCTCTAACTACTGGTCTAGAAAATCTTGGATGTGTATAAGCAGCCATATCAGGTATATTTAGCACAGAGTAATGTTTGTAATATCTGCCACATGTATTTTTCTACTAAAATGGCATAATAAGCCAATGGTTTTATAATTTCAATCAATTATATAAAACCCCCTTTTTATTTTAAAATATTTTCTTAAGAAAAGCAGAAAACACTAAATTATAACAAATATGTTGATAATAAATATCTTGGTTTCTCTGATAAAGAATTTATATGAAGATAATCTTGGATTATCTGGAAGCTGAAAGGGACCTTAAGGACTATATAATCCAACCCCTTCACCTTACAAAGACAGCCCAAGTCCACATGGCAGAAGGTATGGTGCCTGGGTCACTGAATTTAGCATCATTGGCTTTTTCACTACAATGTGATGTCTTCTTCCTGCCATCACAAGTCCCAATAGATACAATAAACTAAGCAATGGCCAATAAAAACATTGCTTATTTTAAGTCAAAGTCGTTCTCCAAAACCATCAAACATTGCAATGATCACTCAGTCCAAGATATTCCGAAACTACATTAAATTCATAGCCAAGATTGTTTATGTTTTCTAAAAGCAAAATATGGAATATTTAGTTAGATTTATTTTAAAAAATGTAGGTGGACACAATGTAACCACCAAAGGACAAAACATTTTTCCTTTATTGCTACTTGTTCTCTAATAACACCACAAAGAAGGATCACACTGAGCTCTCCCCTCAGGTCTTTTACAAATATATTCAATATTTATTGTTTTAACTGTTCACGTGATGAGTCTATTCAAAACTACTACATGTAAAAGAGAAAGAAGTACAATGTCCCATCAGTATCTTGACTCATTTACAATTTGGTATAAATTGGCTCTGTGAGTTAATCATCACATCCTAGGAATGATAATTCAACAGGCTCCCAATTCACTTAACAGTAGTATCACTCAGCCTATATTGAATCAACTTACCCATAGTTATCAGGGCAGACTCTGACAGATACATTCAACTATGGGAAACTTTGAAAAAAATTACTAAAAGAATGCTAGTGGTTGAATAAATTTCTTTTTTCCAATAATACATAAATATAGTTTGAGTTCTTTTAAGCCACAGATGTAAAAAGTAGAAACCTCCAGGGAAACCAGTGGAAAATAAAATGAAGTTTTTATGATTTGCTACCTCCTATTCTTCTCTCCTCAATTTCCTTCTTTTTTTATCCTTGATTCATTCATCTCTCTGCCACTAAACGAGTCGGGGCTCCATTCTTATGCCTAAAGATAAGTGATTCAGAGGCAATTTCAAATTTTTATTTCTATCAAAACTTTTCTAAGTTTCACTACTCTAACAAGTACTCCTCAGTCATCCAATGGCATTTAATATATTACACTAATAAATACAACTCTTAGTTAACTGAAAATTAAATATGGTATCTGATGTTATATAACAAAATTTGTTTTGTGTATAATGTAGGAACATGTTGTACTGTGAGTTTTATGTATTTTTTTCTCCATATCTTTCAGGAAAAAAGAATGAATCTTTGAAAATTATAAATGAAATAGATTACATAAAGATAATTTAAAAATGATTCCACTTATTTGTTGAACTCAGGAAACATTTGGAGCATAAAGAATGAGAAAAAGAACTTTTGTTATTTTTCTCAGCTGATGAAATAGTTAAAGATGAAAAACAATTAAGACAATAAGGAAGAAGTGGTTGAATATGGATATATATGGATGACAGATGGGAAAGTTTAAAAATTATCCAGAAAAAAATGAATAAAACCATTTTAAGAGTTTTGTACATAAAGTGGGATGAATCAGAAGTAACAAGCCACTTAGAATGAATAGCACCATTGGCATGCTCAGAAAACAGCCCTTTTTTATGAGTGACTCAGTGTGGAAACTGTTTGTGAGAGAAGGCTAGAGGGACATAAAAATGTTCATTTCAGAACTGCTTTTAGGGAATTAACAAATTATGAAGCAATTTTTTATTTGCAAGTGCTCATTTTAAAAGGTTGCAAAAATAGCAATAATTTTCAAATATATTTAGGAAATTTCTCACAAAGCAAGATATGACACTCAAGGAAGGAATTAGAACATAATGCTTTAGGTTGATGAGTTAATCTTCAAGAAAGTACTGAAAAACAAAACCAGTATAGCTCAACACTTCAATGAAAATACAAAGAAAAAAGAGAATGAATAGAAATTGACTTTTTTAAAAATAGGAAAATGGAAAGCAACAATTATTCCTTTTTTTTTGATCAGGGAAACAATTATTAATTTTTTTCAGTTCCAAATTCTCTCCCTTCCTCCACTTGTCTCCCTACTGAGAAGCCAAGAAAAAAAAATAGCATCTATTTTACATATGAAGTCATATAAAACATTTCCATATTAGTCATGCTGTGAAAAAATGAGTAAGAAAAGAAAATGCAAGATAATATGCTTCAACCTGCACTCAAAATTCAAGTTTCTCCTCTTCCTTTCTCTCTCTCTTTCTCTCTCTTTCTCAAAAAGACAATGTATTTCCTTGAGTCATTTGGAACTGTCATGGATCATTTTACTAATCAGAACAGCTAAGTCACTGACAGTTGATTATTTTTACAATATTGTTCTTACCCTGTATGATGTTTTCATAGTTCTGTTTCACTTTATATCAACTCATGTAAATCTTCCCAGGCCTTTCTAAAAATCATTCCCTTCATAAATTCTAACAATAGTATTTCTACAAAACTACATTCAGCCATTTCCCAACTGATGGGTATCCCTTCAGTTTAAGATTTTTTTTTCACTACTTATCTGATAGGTATGAAGCGGTACCTCAAGAGTTGTTTTCATTTTCATTTCTTTAATTATTACTGATTTATGACAATTTTAAAAATAGGACTATTGATAGTTTTGATTTCTTTTCCTGAAAACTGTCCATTAATATCTTTGACCACTTATCAACATCAAAATAATACATGTTTTCTTTAATTTGGCTCAGGAGGGAAACAATTCAAAACATTGCTTTGAAATTTTGATTTTTGAAATTGTTCATGTGGGAAATGTAAGGGAGGGAAATTAATCTTTTAATGAATCTAAGAAAGTTGACTTGAATACCCAATGGAGCATATTCACATGGCAGAAAGTTAACTGAAAAATATTGTTTTAAATGTTTAGTATTTTATGGAGTCATGAAAATTTTCTCACAATGAAACAGTTTAGAAGAACAGACATACTCTAAAATATAATGTATATTAATTGAAGATATCTTAAATTTTTTAAGCATTTTAGCATATCCTACTAAATTAAGGGAACAAGATGGTAAGATGGTTTTGATAAACCTTAGACAATACAGGAAATATTAACAAATACATTTTATTAAAAAATGAATATAGGGGAGGTAAGTAGAAGCACCAACCTAGCTGAACCCTCAACATTTTCTTCCTAACAATTTTCAAAATAATATGTCAATTAAATTCTGGTTTGACATAGCCAACAAAAGGTCAGGATGAGACATTTTTCCAGACAACTTGGGAGGTTGGCAGGAAAGGTTTATCATAATGGAGTGGGAATCAATGTGGACTGCAGAGGCAGCAACAACGGTAGCAGCTTCTGGAACTCTCAGGCCAGAGATGGCAAGGGGGGGGGGTTGAGCAATTGATCAGAAGAAACCATAAGGGACCCCTGCCTACTACTGAGCACAAGATCAGGTATTGTATCACATTATATAGTTTGTACCACAGAAAATGAAGTAATATAAAAATGCTTATGGCAAGTTTCTTTGATAAAGGCTTCATTTCTCAAATATGTAGGAAATTGAATCAAATTTATAAAAATAGGAGCCATTCCCCAATTGATAGTCAAAAGGTATGGAAAGGCACTTTTCAGAAGGAAAAAAAAATCAAAGCTATTTATAGCTGTATGAAAAAGATGCTCTGAATTACTGATTAGAGAAATGCAAATGAAAGCAACTCTGAGCTACCATTTCATACCTATCAGATTCACTAACATGACAGAAAAGGAAAATGACAAATGCTGAAGGGGATGCAAAAAAATAGGGACACTAATACACAGTTGGTAGAGCTATCAACCACTCCAATCATTCACTGGGTATGGAACTATGCCCAAAAGGCTATAAAACCCTTTGATGTAACAATAGTACTGCTAGGTCTGTATACCAAAAGAGATTAAAAAAAAGAAACAGAAAACAATCTCTATGTACAAATATATTTATTGTTGCTCTTTTTGTGCCAGCAAAGAACTGGAAATTGAAATGGTGCCCATTAATTGGGGAATAGCTGAACAAGTTGTAGCATATAATTAAGATAGAATACTATTATTCTATTAAAAATGACAAGGGAGATATAATTTAGCAAAATCTGGGAAAACCTACATGAACTGATGTAGAGTGAAATGAGCATAACCAGATCATTGATTACAATAACAAGACTATAATGATGATAAACTGTGAACAATACAATGATCCAAGAATTTCTTTTTTTAAAAATTTTATTAATACTTTTTATTTGCAAAACATATGTATGAGTAATTCCTAAACATTAACCCTTACAAAGCCTTCTGTTACAAATTTTTCCCCCTACTCCCCACCCCTCCCCTAGATGGCAGGATATCCATTACATGATAATTATGTGAGAATACTTAAGAAATCGAATATATGTATAGTTATTGCCACACATCATTTTTTTGTGCAGGAGAAATCGTATCTACAAGAAAGAATAATCTGATAAGTAAATACAATGCAAGCAAACCTCAATAGAGAACATGAAAATGTTATGTTGTAGTCCACATTTCACATCCCTCTCTCTGGATGAATATGGCTCTCTTTATCAAACAATTGGAACTGGTTTGAAGCATTTCATTGTTGAAGAGAGTCATGTCCCTTAGAACTGATCCTCATATAGTATTGTTGTTGCCGTGTATAATGATCTCCTGGTTCTGCTCATCTCACTCAGCATCAGTTCATGTAAGTCTCTCCAGGCCTCTCTGAAATCGTCCTGCTGGTCATTTCTTATAGAACAATAATATTCCATAACATTCATATACCATAATTTATTCAGCCACTCTCCAATTGATGGACATCCATTCAGTTTCCAGTTTCTAGCCACTACAAAAAGAGCTGCCACAAACATTCTTGCACATGGGGGTCCCTTTCCCTTCTCTAAGATCTCTTTGGGATATAGGCCCAATAGAAACACTGCTGGGTCAAAGGGTATGCATAGTTTGATAACTTTTTGAGCATAGCTCCAAATTGCTCTCCCAAATGGTTGTGATCCAAGAATTTCAAAGGACTTGTGATGAAAAACGTTATCTCTAAAGAGAACTGAAGTATAACTTTTTCACCTTATTTTTCTTGCTTTTTTGGTGATATGACTGATATGGAAATGTTTTGTATGATTTCACATGTATAACTGATTTTATACCTCTTGCCTTCTCAATGGGTAGGAGAGAGACTGGAAGGAGGAAGAGAATTTGGAACTTTAAAAAATTGTTAAAAATAAATAATAAATTTTAAAGAAATAAATGAATATGAACAGCATATTAAAAGTGACTCATGGGGTAGATAAATGGTGCAACAGATAGAACAATGGCCCTGCATTCAAATCCAGTCTCAGACATTTAACATTTAGTATCTGTAAGTAAACTCCAATTCCCTCGCCAAAAACTCACATTTTAATTGTGGATTTAATATTAAATGCTAAAGTAGTAAAACAACAACAACAACAAAAACAACAACAATAGCAACAAAACCCCACAAATGGCATATTATAGTTAGCCCTTGTTCTAGAAAGGCAGATAATACAAAAACAATAACAAACATGAATAGATTGTTCTCTTTTTGGATTTTCTTTTCCTTTCCTCTCATTGGTCCTTCAAAAGTCTTGGAGTAGTTAGAAACCCTCAACTAATTCATATTTCATATGAAAACATAATTTGTGTTGAAAACAGGACTTGAAGGATATATGGAAAGTAACTAAAGTATAGGTCAATTTAGACAGTTAAGAGCATGGACAGATGTCAGGAGTATGGAAATTATTTTTTTAATATTCTAATAATTGTATTTTAGGATAATTGGAATTTTTTGTAATCCTATATATTTCACGCATTTGAAATTCATTATTTTGAGAAGGAGTCCATAGTTTACCTTTGGCTTACAGAACAATCTAGTTCCAGAATTTAAAAAAAAATGAGTCAAGAGAAACCTGACAGATTAAAGTGGAAAGAGTGGGTAAAGGACAAAAAATAATAAAAGTGTTATAAACAGGAAGTAAACTGGTAGAGAGCTAAAAGTTTAAGTACTTTGGATCTGATGGTGAAAGTTTAGGAAAGGAAGTAGTATAGTCAAAGCAGGAATGACCAGCAAAACAAATATTCTTAATTTAAGAAGATAGAAAAAGAGTAAAAACTAGAAAAGCTACTGAAGAAATTTCATTATCTGAAATGTAAGATAAAGGATAAAAATTTCTTTTAAGAAAGAAAATAATTTTTAAAATTTAAACAAAGAAGCAAGCAAAAAACAGATATGTGAAACGAAAATAAAGTCTTCACATCTGCAAAACAGAATAAAAGATAATGATAAGCATTTAGGCCTGAGTAGTAGTCCTCATAGTTTCCTGAATGTAATGTCATAAAGAAAGGATAATCTCTATAATCTTTATATATTTAAGTATCTGTTCTTAATTCATTAACACAGTTATTAGTTAACATGCTTTTTCTTTCCTTAAGTTTAAGAAAGGGGGCATGAAAATGAAATCCATTTAATCTACCCAAAACTACCCCCAAACTGTTTAATTTTTAAAGCACTTTCTTGCTTCATGCAAGAATTTACCAAGCTCCATAAAGGTCCATAATCTAAGCATTTCAGAATCACATATATCTTCTTTTTGGGTCTACTGTTAGACTTCAGGCATCAAGTTAGGGCTTAGAAAATTACAAAGAACTTCAGAACTGGAAGAAGACTTTAGAGATCATCCAGATGAGGACATGAGCTTTAAAGAAGTTAAGTAACCTCCTCAAAGACACCAAAGTAATTAGTGGTAGACCTTGAACTGAATTCCTAGTCTGACTTTTCTAGTCCATTGTGCTCTTCTCTATTATAATACCCAGACTACCATAGCAATGAGGGTACTTGTGTTTAGGTTTTCTACCTCCTGAAAAGAAAAGAATAAAAAGTAAAGTTTAATTAGGTAATCAGTATAGAATAGTGGAAGTACTAGATCTGAAGGTGGATGACATACTTATAAATCTTGACTACCATTTAGCACTGACAGGACACCAGGCAAATCCTTTTACTTTTCTGGACTTCAGTTTCTTCGATTGGAAAATTAAGAAATTAGATGAGAGAACATTTAAGGTACCACCCACTTCTAAGTCTTTTATCCCAATTTCATGTGTTAATATTTATTGAGAAGCCAAGTATTTCTCAGCAGAGGTAAAGACGATTCAGATTGAAGATGTTAACTCTAACAAAACTCTCTTAAAGAAGATCTTTTCTCTATATTAAAACTGCTTGGCTCCACACAGAGATTAATTGTTTAAATTACTTCTTTAAAAAAAAAACTTGAGAGAATTAACTTTCAGAAAAGACCTTGAAAAGCTGAAAGCTCCATCTTTCATAAACTACAATTTTCTTTATTTAAAAAACTGCTGGGATTTTCAAATTAGGTGAACACAAGGTATTTTGTCAGTATATTACTATAAAGGCTTAGGTATTAGTGCAAGATACTCTATAATCAAAAATTAGTAAAATTTTGGTGCTTATAGAGATTTGGTTTGATGCTTCTTATAGAGGCTAGGTTCCACTGACTTTTGTATTTTATAAAGAAATTAGAGAACCTTTGATGGTATTTTGACTATTTCAGGAAACAATTTATTATGGAAGGCGTGGTATGAATGTATTTCTCAAAAAAACTCATTTTGGAACTCATACTCAGGGAACATTTTTCAAAAGTAAAAAAGGAAAGCAGATCTAGTCTCACTGGGACTGATAACTAAATGTCATTAGTAAATATTAAAAGTGAGACAGATTTAGAGTAAAAAGGAACCTTGCAGGCCATGAAAAAAAAAGTATTTATATGGTACCTGCTTATGCTAGATATACTAAGCACTTTTACAAATATTATTTCATTTGATCACAACAACCTTGGGGAGTAGATGCTATTATCATTTCCATTTTATAGGTGAGGGCAGTGGGACAAGCAGAGGTTAAATGAATTACCGAGGGTTACAATAAGTTATCTTTAGCTGTATCTGAACTCAGGTCTTTTTGATTTCAGGCTCAGTGTTCTATCAATTATGTTCCAGCTGAGCTTCCTCGAGTAAAACACTCGTATTTTACAAAATTTACAAAAATTTTCATTTTAGGGGCAGCTAGGTGACGCAGTGGTTAGAGCACCAGCCCTGAAGACAGGAGGACCTGAGTTCAAATCTGGTCTCAGACACTTCCTAGCTGTGTGACCCTGGGCAAGTCACTTAACCCCAACTGCCTCAGGGGAAAAAAGTTCTTGTTTGGTGTTACTAAAACACTTTTTTTTTCTTTTTCTTTCTTTTTTTTTTTTTTTAGAACCAGTTAAACTTTGGAAAAGTTCTAAAAATGTTTTTGATTGTATACCCTCCCACCCACCCCAGTGGTTTAAAAAAAAAAAACTACACAAAAATAGATATTTTTAAAAAGACAAGATAAAGAGGAAATACTTCTTGAATTAATGGGAAGCCCCTGGATTTAAATGACACAGTTATATCTGTACTTTAGAAAAATCACTTTGGTAGCTATGTAGAGGATTCCAGGTAGGGAAATGGAGCAGGAAAGCTATTTCAAAATCCAGGAGGAAGGTAAGTTTCTAAGGAGATGGCTGTGTGAGTAGAGAGAAGCAGACAGATGAAACATGTTTTGGAAAACACAGTAAAGTGAGAAACTGAAGATTACACCATGGTTATGAACCTGTGTAACTAGAAGAAACTGTAACAGGCAAAGTTTAGGAGAGGGATGTGTTTAGAGTAGAAAAATAATAATGTAAAAAATGATCTGTGATACAGATCACATCTCATCCTGCTTATCTTGTTTGACTCACTCTTCCCATTTCAAATGGAAAAGGGAGAGAGTAATGCTAGGCTGTGTTGAGTTGGACCTTTGCAGGGTGCCTGGGACAGCCACAAGGTACTCTAAAGGGAAGAGAGACAGGAATGCTGGAATACTGGGAGGAGGTAAAGGGAGCTATTACTGTGATGCCACACTAATAAATTGTAACTCCCCTGAGAGCACTTGTCTTAGAAGGGGAAGATTGGGAGCTTATATATTAGAGGAAAGAGGGGGGGGGAAGGCAGCTTTGGAATAGAGGGGTAAATATAGTTGCGTTGAAAACAAGCTCATGATTCATCTTCAAACTGTCCTGATTGATCATGTAACCTTTAGAATTATACTCTAGCCCCTAATTTGGAGACCTCTGCTTTAAAGTATGTAGTGTTAAGAGTCTGAATGGCTTTTCTAATATCTGAAATGCTTCATTTTTAAACTATCTAGCTCTCTGGGGAGAACTATATTATCTCAATAAAAATTGCAACTTGAGAGAATATATTTTTACAAAGGCAATAATAGCATTTCAACAGAGAGTGAAAGAGAAGCCCATTGAAATGCTGTTTCTTAATTGATTATCTTATTTTCTCACATTACATACATAAGCTTTCAATTCAACCAACATTTATAAGTTACTTACAAGTAGATTATATTGGAGGTAGAAGGGGAAACGAAGTTTAGATAATATCTCACATTTATATAGTATTTTACAAAGTGCTTTCCTCACAACCACCTTGTGAGACAGGTAATAAACATGACTATAAATGAAATCAGAAGATAAAAGGAAGGCTCAATTAAAGGAAAGGATAGCTCATAGTTACAATCAGTTAACCAATAAACATTTACTAGGTGCTTATTATGTGTCAGGTACTGCGCTGAGTGCTAGGGATATAAAAAGAGGTAAAAAAATTGTCTCTGTTCTCAAGAAATTTTTTGTTTAGGAACAAAAAAAAAAGGCAAATAAAAGTGTTTTAGAAAATGATTCCACTGTATGCCCAAAGTTAACAACACTTTCATGAGAAATTAGATGATTTTGCACTGTAATGCTCATCCTGATTACATTTAAACAAAACAAAATACCATGAAGATAATTGAAATGAATATAACAACTTCTATGGAGAAGAGAAAGTAAGGAAATTCTATGAAGAAATTTATTAAGTCTAAGTTGTAATAATTGACTATAACAATATACTACAAAGAGGCCAAGATAGCTAAATACATGCAGCAACTCAGCTAAATTATCCCAACATTCCCCTTGTACCAACTTTAAAATAATGCCTAAAATTGAATTTTGGACTGATAAGAGTCAACAAAAGGATCTCTGTAGGATGAGACAGTCTTTCAGCTTAAACCAATTTAGGAGAGGTCTGTAACACTGGGGTGGAGGTTGGTCCAGAGGTGGGAACGACATAAGTAGCAGCCTTTTGAGGTTGCTGTGATAAAAGGGGTAGGAGCTTTGAGAGATCTGGCCAGAAAAGGGTAAGAGGGTCAGATAACTGGTCAAAAAGAGATTATTGGGGAGGGGGAGCAGTTAGGTGTTGCAGTGGATAGAACACCAGCCCTTTATTAGGAGGACCTGAGTTCAAATCTGGCCTCAGACACTTAACACTTCCTATCAGTGTGACCCTGGACAAGTCACTTAACCCTAATTGCCGCAGCAAAATAAAAAAAAGAGAGATATTATGGGGGACCCTTTGCCAACATTGTTTGCAGGACCCTGTTGCATTCCCTATCACTATTCTAGGTCACAGCTCCAGAGTAAAGAGGAGCTCCAGCACTAGCAGCCCCAGGAGAGCAAGGGCCCTCATCACAGGTCAAAGGCAAAGAAGAATGTTTGTAGTCCCTTTTTAGGTCTTAGTTTAAAACAAAGAGGAACACTAGCACTAGTAGCTGCAGGAAATCAAGGGGACCTGGTCAGTTTCAGGGTCAAGAGGAGCAAGTCTCTTCCTGGGGACTGACTGGACCAGAGGCCAGGAAAGCAGTAACTATACCATATGCTCCTTGGATCATACTACCTTGGAGGCAAAAATGTGTAGACCTCCCAAATCTAGTTTTGAAAAAAAGCAGTAAAAAATCCCTGAAGCCTGTGATAGTGCTCTGTCAAGCCATGAGCAGAGGCCCAACTCTAACATAAAGAGAAGTAAAAAAAAAAGAGGATGTAAAAATAAGCAAACAACAAAATGCCAGTGATGTGAAAAAATTATGAAGAGAGAATCAACAGTCTGGTAAAAGAAACACAAAAAATATTGAAGAAAATAACACCTTAAAGCGCATAATTAGCCAAATGAAAAAAAGAAGGTATAAAAGCTCACTGAAGAAAATAATTCCTCAATAATTAGAATTGGGAAGCAGAAGCTAAATGACTTCATGAGACATAAGAAAAATAAAACAAAAATCAAAGGAATGAAAAAAATCGAAGAAAATGTGAAATATCTCATTGGAAAAATGACTAACAGATTGAAGAGAGGTAATTTAAGTATTACTGGACTACTTGAAAACCATGATCAAAAAAGAGCCTGTACATCACATTTCAAGAAATTATTTTTTAAAATCTGCCTTAATATCCTAAAACCAGAGGGTAAAATATAAATGGAAAGAATCCACTGATCCTTTCTTAAAAGAGAGGTGATCCCAGAATGAAAATTCCCAGGCATATTACAGCAAAATTCCAGAGCTCCCAGGTCAAGGAGAAGATACTGCAAACTGCCATAAAGAAACAATTCAAAAGTTGTGAAGTCATAATCAGGATCACACAAAACTTAGTAGTTTTCACATTAAAGGAACAGAGGAGCTAGGATTAAAAGACAAAGAGGGTAGGAATTACAAGAACCACCTACCCAGAAAATCAATAAATAATTTCATTAAATATATTGACAATAATGAGTAAACATACTGAGATTTATGGGATATAGTTAAAACAGTACTTAGAGGAAAATATATACCTCTAAACACTTATATCAATAAAATAGAAAAAGAATAGATTGATAAATTAGGCAGGCAAATAAACAACCTGGAAAAGAATTTTAAATCCCTAAATAAACACCACATTGGAACTCCTGAAAGTCAAAGGAGAGATGAATAAGACAAAACAAAACACAGTGAACTAACAAAAAAAAGCAGGGGTAGCAATCCTGATCTCAGATGAAGTAAAAACAAAGATAGATCTAATTAAAAGAGATAAGGAAGACAACTATATTTTACTAAAGGGTACCATAGATAATGAAGCAATATCAATACTAAATATGTATATGCACCAAGTGGTATAGCATTCAAATTCCTAGAGAAGTTAAGAGAAATGCAAGAAGAAATAGACAGCAAAACCATACTAGTGGGGGATCTCAACCTTGCTCTCTCAGAACTAGATAAATCAAACCACAAAATAAATAAGAAGTTAAGGAGGTAAACAAAATGTTAGAAAATTTAGGTATGAAAGATCTTTGGAGACAGAAAGGAGTTTATTTTTTTCTCAGTGGTTCATGGAACTTATACAAAAATTGACCATGTATTAGGGCATAAAACCCTCAAAATCAAATGCAGAAAGACAGAAATAGTAAATGCATTTTTTTCAGATCATTATGCAATAAAAATCATATACAATATAAGGCCAGGAGAAAATAGACCAAAAATTAATTTGAAATTAAATAATTTAATCCTAAAGAATAGATAGGTAAAACAGCAAATTATAGACACAATCAACAATCAGGGATCGGAGAAGATAAGACTGTCAGTTTTGATTATACAAATATATATATATATATATATATATACACACATATATGTGTATATATATATCAGGTTCAGGAAAAAAGGGAAAAAATTCAAGCTATTAAGAACCTATGGAAAAATGCTCTTAATAATTACTTAAAAATGAAATAAGTGATTATTAAGTATCTATTATATGCCAGGCACTATGCTAAGTACTTTACAAATATTATCTTATTTGACCTCAGAGATAGGTGCCATTACTATTCTTGTTTTGCAGTTGAAGCAACTGGGGCAGATATGGTAGATTTTCCCAGGGTCAGTTATTAAGTGTCAGAGCATGTATTTGAATTTCTTGACTGTAGATCCTTTGCTTAACTGTGTCACATAGCTACCTTGAATTAGATAATAATTAATAATACAGAGGGCAGAGCCAAGATGAGCGCTTCCTGGCGTCCCTCAGATCAAACACCAGATCAAGCCTCTGAACAGGTTTTGGAGCGACAGAACCCACAAATAATTGGAGTGTAACAAATTTCTAGCAGAATATATTTTGGAAGAACTTCAGAAAAGGTTTGTTTCAATCAAGCAGGCCAGGGAGGCAAGCACAGGTGCAGAGTAGGGACTCAGGGCAGTATATGGTCTCTGTGCACTAAGGAATCTACTGGGAGGCTCTTAGCCAAAATACAGCAGTGTTGGCTATTGTGTCCTGGTTAGAAGCCAGTGGATCAGCTGATTAGCTGTGAGAGCTCCAATGCAAATACATAAGAGGAAATAATGAGCCTCTGAACCTCATCCCCCACATCCCCCAGCACTCCCCCAGCACCAGGAGGAAGTCAGAAAGACTGGTACAGGGCAGCTAAAAGCCCCTGTTGCCTGTAGAAGAAGCTTGGGACAATCTCCCCTTTGCACTAAGAGCAGACCTCAACCTTTAAAAAATGAGAAAAAAGGCAAAACCAATTTTGACCATAGATAGCTTTAATGGAGAAAGAGAAGAATATATCTCAAACCCTGAGGACACTAAAATCTTTTTTTTTTTTTTTTTTTGCTGAGGCAATTGGGATTAAGCAGCTTGCCCAGGGTTACACAGCCAGGAAGTGTTAAGTGTCTGAGGCCATATTTGAACTCAGGTCTTCCTGACTTCAGGGCTGGTGCTCTATCCACTGCACCACCTAGCTGCCACCTGAGGACATTAAAATCAAGACATCTCCAGATGAAGCCCCAAAGGGTGATATGAATTGGTACCCATTTCACAAGGCTCTCTTGGAAGAATTCAAAAAGGATATGAAAAGAGAGTTAGAAGAAAAATGGACAAAAAAAATAATAACTGCAAGAAAGTCCAGAAAAGGAAACAAAATTATCTGAAGAAAACTCCTTAAAAATAGATTTAGTTAAATGGAAAAATTATATAACTCCTTACAAAATAGATTTGATGAAATGGGAAAGGCATTTAATTCCTTACAAAATAGATTTGAAAAAGAAATCAGTTCACTGAAAAACAGGATTTGTGAAATGGAAACAAAATCCAATGAACAAAACATCTCATTTAAAAGTTCAATTGACCAAAAGGCAAGAGGAGATAAAAAAAGCTTACTGAAGAAAATAATTCACTAAAAATTACAATTGAAGAAATGGAAGTGAATGAGTCAATGAGACTTCAAGAATCAGTAAAACAAAACCAAAAAAAAAAAGAAAGAAAGAAAGAAAAAGAAAAAAAAAAAGAAAATGTAAAAACAAGTGACCTGGAAAACAGATCCAAAAGAGTTGATCTAAGAGTTATTGAACTACCTGAAAACCATGATGAAAAAAAAAAAAGAACCTAGACACCAACTTTCAGGAAATCAAGAAAACTGTCCTGATACCCTAAAACCAGGGATAAATATCCATTGAAAGAATTCACTGATCATCTCCTGAAAGAAACTCCAAAATGAAAACTCCAAGGAACATTGTAGCTAAATTTCAGAATTATCAGATCAAGGAGAAAATACTGCAAGCAGCCATAAAGAAACAATTCAAATATCAAGGAGCCACAATCAGGATTACCCAAGACCTAGCAGCTTCCCCTTCAAAGGGGAAGCTTTAAAGGATCTTTTTAAAAAGGAAGCTTTTAAAGGATCAAAGCGCCTGGAATCTGATATTCAGAAAGGCAAAAAAACTTGGATTGCAGTCAAGAATCAATTATCCAGCAAAATTAAGCATTATCTTTCAGGAGAAAAGATGGACATTCAATGAAACAGGCGAATTTCATTTATTTCTGATGAAAAGACCAGAGCTGAACAGAAAATTTGATCTTTAAATACAGAACTCAAGAGAAGCATCAAAAGGTAAAAAGGAAAGAAAAAAATAACTTTCTTTTAAAAGTTAAAAAGCTTGCATCCCTATAAGGGAAGATGTTATGTTTATTCTGATCTGTATCTCTCTCATGGGTATACCTAAGAGGGTGCAAGTATAATTTGATTTTATTGTGATAATATTAAAAAAGGAACCAGAGGAGGAAAGGTGATTGTACTGGGAGAAAAAGAAAATGGAGTTATAATGGGGTAAATTACATTTCATGAAGGGGCAAAAATGACCTATTACAATTGAGGGAAAGAAGAGAGGGAGATGAACATTGTGTAAATATTACTCTCATCAGACTTGGCTCAAAGAAAGAATAACAGACACATTTAGCTTCACAAAGAAACTTGTCTCAGCCTATAGTATAGGGAAGTAGGAGGGGAAAGGAGAAAGGAAAGAGGAAGGCTAATAGAAAGGAAAGGAGAAGTAGTAGGGGGAAAGTATAAGAAAAGGGGAGGGCCTGCAAAAGAGGAGGACTGTTTGAGGGAGGAGATTGTCAGAGGCAAAATATTGGGGAGGGGAAAAGGGGAAAGGAAAGAGAAAAGTATAACTGGGGGAAAACAAGATGGCAGGAAATAGAGTTAGTAATTTTAATTATGAATATGAATGTGATGAACTCTCCCATAAACAGAAGCAGATAGCAGACTGGATTAAAAACCAGAATCCTACAATTTGTTATTTACAAGAAACATATTTAAAGCAGAATGATAGATGCAGAGTAAAGGTAAAAGGTTGGAGCAGAATCTATTATGCTTCAGCTAAAGTAAAAAAAAAAATAAAAAAAAGCAGGAGTAGCAATCCTGATCTCAGAGCAAGCAAAAGCAAAAATAGATCTGCTAGGGTATGGGACCCTGCTGAGAGGGAGTACAGAGGTCACCTCGACCTTTGGTGCACAGTAAGTTTTCTGTCACGTTCCAGAAATGCCCTTGTTGAGCAAGGAACAATGACTTGTGACCACGTGAGTGGTTTTGGTCTGAGGGTCACAGAGTAGTTCCTTATAAGCAGGGATGCCTTAACTGGGCCTCTTGCCTGTGAGCAAGCTGCTAGAATTTCTGGATTGGTTCTTCTTCCATGGGCTGATATCATTCATAAGCAAAGCCCACAAGAAGCTACTCTGAATGGTGATTGGGGATTGCCTACTATTTCCCATGCTGATCATGCTTACAAAAATGTATATCAACAAGGCTGTACGGCATAATAAACTAGAGCTCTTTTCACACTCTTATGCATCTCCCGCCTCATTCACCTAGACTCTGAGATCATATAATTTGAGCTCTTAAGGCAGCCATAACAACTGGCACCCGAAAAACAGGGACTTGAAATGGTGCCAGAGTGAACACTGTGTGGTCAAGCACAACAAGACAACCTCCAAGAGGAGTCCAGAGGGAAAGCCCACCCAGCTGTCCTGTTTCGGGACTAGGCAGAGTGTGGCGGAGACAGTTAAGCAACCTAAGAGGCAGAAAGTAAGCATCCTACTCCCTTCAGACAGGAAAGTATATGTCAGGACTATATATAAATGTATAAAAGAGCAGCAGGGGTGCACAGTTCCATTAGGAGATAGGAAGCTCCTGGACATTGCTTACATTGTTTCTCCATGAGATCATTATACATGGCAACAACAAGGCTATATGATGATCAATTCTGATGGACATGGCTCTCTTCAACAATAAAATGTTTCAAATCAGTTCAAATTGTTCAGTGAAGAAAGCCATATACACTCAGAAAGAGGGATATGAAATGTGGACTACAACATAAAATTTTCATGCTCTCTATCGATGTTTGCTTGCATTGCGCTTCCTTTCTCAGATTTTTTTTTTTGTAGATACGATTTTTCTTGCACAGCAATATAAGTGTGGAAATATGTATACATATATTCTATTTGTCAAGTATTTAACATATTAACATGTAGTGGACTTCCTGCCATCTAGGGGAGGGGTGGGGACTAGGGGGGAAAATTTGTAACAGAAAGCTTTCTAAGTGTCAATGTTGAAGAATTACCCATACATGTTTTGAAAATAAAAAGCTTTAATAAAAAACCAAACCAAAACCAAAACCGAAACAAAAACAAAAAAGTTTCTCCATGGTTAATGAGGAAGGCAGTTATAATTGTGAAAGATGGATTGTTTTCGGTGAACAGCTCACCACTTATGATAAACAATGCCCACGAGAAATACAAAAAAAGCCATTTTACTATATATAATCTCATTAAACAAAGTTTGAAATCAGAACCAGAAAAAGAGGTCAGGAAATTTACAGTTGGAGCACAGATAAGCTTATCTCTTAGCAGTAGATGTTCTTCTCCTGAGCCTGAGGAGGACAATAATGAATGCTTGCCCCCCACCATAGCATCCCCAAACATGATCCCCATCAGCCTTTATAGATAATAGATATTAAGAATTGTTTTTATTCTATTATCCTTCACCCTGAGGACAGGGATAAATTTGCTTTCTCACTACCAATATATAATTCTCAAAGACCTGTAGGGCTGGTGACTAACCCCAGAGGTGACAGGCCAAATGACATATGGCAAATGGATGTTACACATAAGGAGAAAATATGCATTCATGTTACAATTGACACTTATTCAGACTTTGTAGCTGCATTCTCTCAATGAGGGGAAGCTGCTTCACATGTAATAAAGCACTTATTTCACTGTTTTGCTTCTATGAGCGTCCCACATACCATTAAGACTGATAATAAACCCTCATATACCTCAAAAAATATTAAAACAGTTCTTACAGGAATTCTCCATACATTATATTTTTGGAATTCCTTACAACCCCATAGGACAGGCCAATATAGAAGGGACTAATCAGACCCTGAAGAAATTCATCAAAAAACAAAAAGAGGGAGATGGAGGTAGGGTCACTCAAACTTGCCTGTAAAGAATCCATGTCTTCCAGGACTGAGTTTACTTGTTTTAAATCTGTTAATATTCTTCATTTACCAGATTTTTTTCTTTATAACAAATACAGGGGAGTTCCATGAGCTATTTGTTTCCTCATTGTGTCCTAACTCTAATTGTTCTTGTACTAATTATTGTAGAGCAGCTGTTTTTTCTTTGGTTAAGAGCCATTGCTCCACTCATACTGGCATGTCTGTAATCCAAGTCATTTTTGGAGTGGTGGAAGCCGCACCAGAAGTAACCCCTCCTAAAAATCTTTGGTGATTTTCATCCCTAATTGATGTAAAATATCCCTACTCCATAAGTTAATATGTAAGACATCTGTTATTAAAGGAAAAATGGTTCCTGTCTTTCCGTCTTTTTGCCAATTTACCGGTTCAGCAGACATCAGTCTCCTTACTGCTTTCTACTCCTGCCACTAAGTTGCTCAAAATATAAGTTCATGTTTGCTCCTGGAGCAACCTGAGTGGCAGCCAACCGGGTTTACTCTAAAAATTTGGTCATCCAGATTTTTTTCTTAGGCTTTACATTAGGGGAGCTTTTGAAAGGCTGGAAATTGAGATAGGCAGGGCTGAAGATGGTGGGGGGCTCTTTCCAATAAGAAGATGATTGAGGCCAGCTCCAATGATCTTGTGATGAAGAGAACCATCTGCAATCAGAGAGAGGACTGTGGGAACTGAGTGTGGATCACAATATAACATTCTTACTCTTTTTGTTGTTTGCTTGTATTTTGTTCTTATTCATTTTCTTTCCTTTTTGATCTGATTTTTCTTGTGCAGCAAGATAATTATATGAATGTTTATATATATTGGTTTTAACATATATTTTAATATGTATAACATATATTGGATTGCTTGCCATCTAGGGGAGGGGGTTGGGGAAAGGAGGGGAAAATTTGGAACACAAGGCTAGGCAAGGGCTAATGTTGAAAAATTATCTGTGCATATGTTTTGAAAATAAAAATCTTTTAAAAAGATATATTCTTAAACAAGGGAGAGGAGTAAATATAAAAGATGAAATAAGTACTGATTACAAGAAACTGAAAAACTTCTGCACAAAGAAAATTAATGCACTTAAGGTGAGAAGGGCCATGATCAAATGGGAGAAAATATTTGAATCAAATTTCTCTAATAATGGTTTGACATACAAGACATATGAACAATTAATAAACATTTTAGAACTAATATCTACTATATAGTAGTCAAAGAATATGAACAAACAATTCTCAAAAGAAGAATTGCAAAGTATTTACAACCACATGAAAGAATGCTGCAAATATACTAAGAAATCAAATCAAAACAACCTTGAGGTTTCATTTCTAAGGTTTCACTTGTAATTCTCTTTCATTGAAGGTTTACTACTCTTAATCCCACCTCTGTTTTATCCTCACTTATTCTTAATTGTAAACCAAAATCTTCTGTCTTTTGGAATTTCATATTCCGAGCTCTCTGTTCTTTATAAATGGTAGATGCTAGATTTTGTGTGATCCTGACTGTGGCTCTACAGCCACATCTTTCTTTCTGGCTATTTGTAACTTTTATTTCTTCACCCCAAAGCTCTGGATAATAGCTATAATATTCTTGGGAACTTTCATTTTAGGATTTCTTTCAAGAGGTGATCAATGGAATCTTTCAATTTTAACTTTGCCCCAAATTCTTGAATACTTGGACAATTTTCTTTTATGATTTTTTGAAATATTATTCATAGATTCTTTTTGTTCATAGCTTTCAGGTAGTTCAATGATTCTTTTTCATTAAAACTTTTTATTTGCAAAACATATGTATGGGTAATTCTTCAACATTAACCCTTA
>JAJPUD010000555.1:372451-430989 GCA_023553655.1 Myrmecobius fasciatus
AAACTTCAATAGAGAGCATGAAAATGTTATGTAGTGGTCCACATTTCACATCCCTCTCTCTGGGTGTATATGGCTTTCTTCACTGAACAACTGGAACTGGTTTGAAACATTTCATCGTTGAAGACAGCCATGTCCATCAGAAAGTTCAATGATTCTTAATAATCTCTGCTCAATCTGTTTTCCAGGTCGGCTGTTCTTCCTATGAATCTTTCACATTTTCTTTCTTTTCAGATTTTTGACTTTGTTTTATTGTTCATATCTTGTAGAGCTATTAGTTCCTATTTAGCACATTCTACTTTTAAGTTATTTCATTTATTAAGTTTTTTTAATGTACAATCCTTTTAAATATATTTTCATATTTGCCATGTTATACAAGAAAAATCAGACCAAAAAAGAAAAAAAAAGCACAAGAAAGAAAAAAATAAAAACAGAAAAAATTACTATGCTTTCATCTACATTTAATCTCCTTATGATTGGCATTTTCCATGCCACATCTATTGGAATTGCCTTGAATCACTCACTGCACTGTGGAGAAAAACCTACTCCTAAGCTGTTAATTCTCTTTTCATATGTATGTGTATGAATATATGTATGTATGCATTATATGTATATACATATGTACATATCTATGTATATATGTATTCCACACAGCTCTCAATTTGGTATTTAAAATAATTTTCAGATCTTTTGGGGGGGAAATCCTTTTTTATGTGTAAACATTTATAGATTTCTCTTGCTGCACAAGAAAAATCAGATCAAAAAGGAAAGAAAATGAGTAAGAAAACAAAATGCAAGCGAATAACAACAAAAAGAGTGAGAATGTTATATTGTGATCCACATTCAGTTCCCACAGTCCTCTCTCTGGGTGTAGAGGTTCTCTTCATCACAAGATCATTAGAACTGGCATCAATCATCTCATTGTTATAAAAAGTCACATTCATCAGAATTGATCGTCCTATAATATTGACATTGCCATGTACAATGACTTGCTCATTTCACTTAGCATCAGTCCATATAAACCTCTCCAGGCCTCTCTGAAATCATTCTGCTGATCATTTCTTACAGAACAATAATATTCCATAACATTCATATACCATAACTTAAGTCATTCTCCAACTGTTGGGCAATCCATTCAGTTTCCAGTTTCTTACCACTACAAAAAGGGCTGCCACAAACATTTTTGCACATGTGGGTCCCTTTTTTTCCTTTACGATCTTTTTAGTACATAGGTGGAAAAAATTCTTTAACACTTCTACAAATACTTGTGGGGCTGGTGTTCAAGATACATTTTTCTTTGAGATTTGCTTGTAGGTGTTTTTAAGTCATTCTCTTTTTTTGTGTGTTTGTCTTGAGCTTCTTTGACACCACTGTGGTAGCTCTTTATCATCAGGTTCTTTTTGTTTGTTTGCCCATTTTTCCAGCCTACTTTTGGACTTTGAACTATTTTGGTTTTTGAAACTATACTTCTGGGAAAGAGAGATATCTGATTTAAGCTTCTTTTCTTTTTCATCTTTCTGCTTTCACAGTTGAGTTTGGGAACCTGTAACTTTTTAGTACCTCCAAAGTGGTACAACCTAAGGTCTTCTTGGTCTGTCTTCTTGGTATGATTTCTATAAGCTTCTGCCTCAGGTTTGGATTTGCTGGCTTTGGGGTGATTAAAAATTTCAACAGTATGCTATTGGACTCGTCACTTTTTTTTAATTGAAGCTTTTTATGTTCAATTCTTTTTACGTTCAATTCAATTCTTCAACAATGACTCTTACAAAGCTTTCTGTTATAAATTTTCCCCCCCCAGTCCCACCCCTCCCCAGATGGCAGGAAGTCTAATATATGTTAATTATGTTAATGACAAATTGAATATATGTATGCATATTTCCATGCTTATCTTGCTGTGCAAGAAAAATCATGTCTACAAGAAAAAAATCTGAGAAAGGAAACACAATGCAAGCAAACATCAATCGAGAGTATGAGAATGTTTTGTTGTGGTCCACATTTCATATCCCTTTCTCTGGGTGTATACGGCTTTCTTCACTGACCAAATGGAACTGGTTTGAAGCATTTCATTGTTGAAGAGAGCCATGTCCATCAGAACTGATCATCATATAGTCTTGTTGTTGCTGTGAATAATGATCTCCTGGTTCTGCTTATTTCACTCAGCATCAGTTCATGCAAGTCTCTCCAGGCCTCTCTGAAATCATCCTGCTGGTCATTTCTTATAGAACAATAATATTCCATAACATTCATATACCATAGTTTGTTCAGCCATTCTCCAAGTGATGGGCATCCATTCAGTTTCCAGTTTCTAGCCACTACAAAAAGGGCTGCCACAAACATTCTTGCACATGTGGGCCCCTTTCCTTCCTTTAAGATCTCTTTGGGATATAAGCCAAATAGAAACACTGCTAGGACAAAGGGTATGCACAGTTTGATAACCTTTTGAGCATAATTACAAATTGCTCTCCAGAATGCTTGGATCCATTCACAATTCCACCAACAATGTATCAGTGTCCCAGTTTTCCCACATCCCCTCCAACATTCGTCATTATCTTTTCCTGTCATTTTGGCCAATCTGACAGGTGTGTAATGGTATCTCAGAGTTGTCTTAATTTGCATTTCTCTGATCAGTAGTTATTTGGAGCACCTTTTCATATAACTGGAAATGGTTTTAATTTGATCATCTGAAAATTGTCTGTTCATATCCTTTTGACTATCAGTTGGAGAGTGGCTTGAATTCTTATAAATATGAGATGATTCTCTATAAATTTTAGAAATGAGGCCTTTATCAGAACCATTAAATGTAAAGATGATTTCCCAGTTTATTGCTTCCTTCCTTATCTTATCTGCATTAGTTTTGTTTGTACAGAAACTTTTTAACTTAATATGGACTCAAGTCACTCTTAACCTGCTGGGAATTTCTGCAGGTTCAGAGTCATTGAACTGCTGGTTCCCCTTAAGTTTGGGAATTCTTATCCTATTATTCTATTACCGAGTTATATGCTAGACCAATGGTTAGAACTGAGTCATTTCTCTGCTCTTGGGATTAAGAGTCATATAGTTTTGTTTCTGG
This sequence comes from Myrmecobius fasciatus, assembly GCA_023553655.1. Lineage (NCBI taxonomy): Eukaryota > Metazoa > Chordata > Mammalia > Dasyuromorphia > Myrmecobiidae > Myrmecobius > Myrmecobius fasciatus. The sequence goes on from JAJPUD010000555.1 coordinate 375,519, forward strand.
AACTTGTTCTTTGTTCAGTACAAAGTGGGGGTCCCATGTTGACTCAGGATCACTCCTCTCCACTATGGATCTATGACCTGCAACTCAGCCCCAGCTCTCTAGCTGCTCTTAGAGATAAATTTATTTTACCTTATTTCAATCTTATACTACATCCAGTTTGCCATTTCTCAGAAATAATTAAAGGGGGGTAAAAAAGAATTAGTCTCTGAAGTTTAATTTTCTGTTCCAGTTTTTCCATCCACCAGAAAAAAATGAATATGAAAATGAAGATCTGATACACACATCTCTGTTCCAATGTGACTTCATACAATTATTCTTCCTCAAAGAAAATTTTTCTGGCTATTTTGTATTAATAATAGCTACCATTTCTACACAACTTTAAGGTTTGCAAAGAATTTTAACAAAAATTATTTTGTTTTATCTTCACAACAATCCTGATAAATAGGAGCTAGTATTGTCCCCATTTTACAGATGAAGAAACTGAGATATACAGAGGTTAAACTACTTGTCCAGGGTCACAAATTTAGGTAAGTATATGGGGTAGAATTTAAATTTCAGTCTTTTTTTTCATTCCAAATTCCACTCTCTTTTTACTATATTAAACAGCTGACACTCTATTTTACCTTTTTTTGGGAAGAGAAATAAAAATCTTATTGCCCTAGTTTTTAAACTGCAAGAGAAGTTATTGATGGTTTGATGATGGCTTAGTTCTACTCCATTCATTTTACAAATCATAAAACTAAGGATGAGAGGTTAAGAGCAAGTGACAAAACAAAGAGATTCAACCCTAGTTTGTTCCAGTTAGTATATAAATCAAGTCATAATCAGACTCAGAATAACTCAACATTTAAGTGCCTACTATATTCCAGGCATAGTACTGAGTACTGGAGATACAAAGAAAAGCATAAGACAATTCTCGCCCTGAAGGGCATCATAATCTAACAGAGAAAGACTACACACAAAAAGAAGCTGAAAAGGAAGATATCCCATCTAGTGGTATAATGAAATCTTGTAGCCATGGTGAGACACGATCTGCAATGGTGTGAGTTTTAGAGTTGATTTCATCTTGCAGAATAATGAGTTTATGGAAGGGATGAAATCCAGAGCAGCAGGGTAGGAAATAATGAAGGACACTGAAACAGAGAATCTGGGGAGAACTCCCAGATGTCCACTCCCCACTCCAATCAGAGGGGTAAAGGGACCCTAGGGACAGAACGTACAGGAGAAGGTTGAATTTCAGAGTTGATTTCATCTTATTAAATGATGAGTTTCTGGAAATTATGAAGTTAGCACATGACACAAAGCAAGTAGGCCTACTAACAGCATCCAAAAAGATTTCAATAGGCTAAACAATTAGGTCAACTTTAATAAGTTGAAAATAATATTTTTAAATCACAAATTTAACAATACACAATTAGGTACACACACAAATATAAATGCCTTTATCAAAGCACAGTCAAAATGTATTAGTGGATAACAAATAAGCAAAGAAAATATATTATGGGCCTATAGCCAGGTCAGGCTTGCTAAAAAGCTCTACTAACTTCAGTTCCATTTTTCTTCCTTCTCTATTTTTTTAAAAGGATAGTTTTAATCGGTGATTAAGCAGAAGATTAAATTACTAAAATAAAAGTAAAGTCTTACACTTTAAAAATTCATCTGTATAGGTACAGAACGTTGAGAATATTGCTATATAACATTTAATTTGAAAATTAACTGAAGTGTTTTGAGGAATTAAAGGTCTAGAATGTTAAGGAAAAAAATGGGAAGTAGGAATATGGTACTTTCAAACCTCACATTAGGTTACAAGACAACAATTACCAAAACCATTTATAGAGATAATCATAAAAGATATTATAAATACTTTGATTTACATGAAATTGAAATGGTTTTACATGAATAAAGTCAATTTACTAGGATAAGAATGGAAATGACTGGGAGAAATCATTGCATCAGACATCTCTGATATCTAAAAAAGAGAGGAAACTAATAGAAATATATGGCTGAGATGATACTCAAGTGGTCACAATATATGAAAAACAGATCTCAAAAGAAGAATTGCAAATTAACAATCATATGTCAGATTACTTTGAATTACTAATAAAAATGCAAATACAAAAAACCTTAGCTTTCACTTCACAACAAAAAAAAAATAGTCAAACATGATGAAATACACAAATAATCAAAACCAAAAGGGTTGCAGAAAAATAGGTGAGCTAGGACACTCCTGACAGAACTGTGATATGAGCTAATTGTTCTGGGAAAGTAATTTTGAATTATGGCCAAAAACATTACTAAAATGATCATATCCTTTGACCCAGAGATCCAGCTGCTAAGCATATACTCTGTGGTCAAACAGAACAAAAGCTCGTGTATAGACCAAAATATTTTTAGAAGCACTTTACAAATAGTAGCAAAAAAGTACAAACAGAATAGTTACCTGCTGGGGACTGGCTATACAAACTATTGGGTAAATGAATGTATTGGAATTTTATTGTATTTTAAGAAACAACAAATTTGAAGGATTCAGAGAAGTATAGGAAGATTTGTGAACTGATTCAAACTTAAGTAAGCAATTGAGACCAATATATACAGCAAATGAGACCAATATATACAGACTATAACAAAATAAATGGAAAGAGCAAAAAGAAACTGAATGCAATTCAATTATAATTGTGTGTGGGATACTATGTGTGTATGTGTTTGTATATTACATATATAATATAGATGTCTATATATGGTTTATATATATATATACATACACACATATACATATGGAAATGAAGGTTATATACAAGCAAATCATATCAACAAAATTTTTGAAACAAAAAAGAAAACTATATGGAAGAATTATTAGACTGTAAGCTTCAACCAGTAATATGATGAGGAAGATGAAAAACCTAACTACTCAACCTTAAGCCTAATGTAGTTGCTCTGTGCATTCTGTTTAGTAAGACTAATCTGGACTACTGAATTGTCTTCTAGCACTATATTTTAGAAATTACAATGATAAGTTAGGGGGAGTATTCCTAGAGGAAGATACCAAGGGTGGTTAAGGATCTTAGGATCATGTTAAATCAGGATAAGTTGAAGGAACTGGAGATATTTTATCTAGAAAAGGGAAGACTGAGGGCAAGACTATAACTTATATAGTTTTCTTCTGGTATCTGATATCATATAGGAGGAGAATTAAATTTGTTTTTCCTCCCGCAAAAACAGAGTAAGAAACACTGACTATAAGTTAGAGAGGTTGACTGAGGCTTGACATGAAGACAAACTTCCTAACAAAACTATATAAAATAAAATGGGCTGCCTCAGGAAGTAATGGGTCCCCGATTGATGGAGTTCTTCAAACAGAGGATAGGTAATCAACCTAATCAACCACTCATTTTTAAAGTATTCTTTCTTGTCACAGACTTAAACATCATCAAACACAAAAATTTTATCAAACAAAGAACAGTTTTTTAAAATCCATAGTAAATTTAACACCAATAGTAACAAAAATGCACAGTCTAAAATGCCCAATTCTAAACTCCCTTCTCTTTTACTACATGAAGTTTTAGAAATATGTATGAGAACTTTTCAGGAATATTGTAGAATATATTCATAACTAGGCATAGATTGGATTAAATGGACTTTGAGTTCCTTTTCAATTCTTATATTCTGTTATTTGATTTGATGACTTGCCCAATGCCACACAGTTAGTAAGGACAAGTTTCCTGAGATTCTGGGAAGACAACCATCATGTCCTTTGGAAGAAATCAGAAGACAGGGTACGATCAACAAGGCATAAAACTTCACATCAAACAGAAGATTTACTGGATGTTGATAGAATTTGATTTGCTATATGTATATGAAAGCTACATGCTATCAATAATATTCTTCATCATTTATTTCCTGTGTCTCCTACACTGCATGTTTTTTTGTTTTTTGTTTTTTGTTTTTTTTTTTTTTGCTGAGGCAATTGGGGTTAAGTGACTTGCCCAGGGTCACACGGCTAGGGAATGTTAAGTGTCTGAGACCAGATTTGAACTCAGGTCGTCCTGACTTCAGGGCTGGTACTCTATCCACTGCACCACCTAGCTGCCCCTCCTGCACTGCATGTTAAAAATAAAAAGTATCTCCCCTTCTTCAGTTCAGCTATTACACTGCTGCTAAAGGAGTCTTTGTCAAATGAACAAGCATTTATCATGTGTCTATTATATGCTAGATACTGTGTCAAGAACTGGATAAAGACAAAAAGCACATATAACAAAAAATCTTTTTCTCAAAAAAATTTATAGGATTTAAAGTTAGAAGAGGCCACAGACATCATCTAGTCTAATTCCTCCATTTTATTTAGGAGGAGACTGAGAACCTGAAGGGTTAAACAATTTGCATTTTTAACTTCTTACAGAATAGAGCCAGGATTCAAATACAGATTCTCTGGCTACAAACCCACTGTTCATTCCACTAAAGAGGTAACCAAGTGATGTCAGATAGGGTGCTGATCCTAGAATTAGGATGATCTGACTTCAATTCCATTATTAAGCACTTAATAGCTGTTACTGTGGACAAATCACCTTCTGTCTGATCAGTGTCCTGATAAAATCTATAAAATGCAGATAATACCTACTTTCCAGAAGTAAGGATAAAATGAGATCTGCAAAGTGCTTTGGTTATTATTTTTATTATTATGCCATGCTGCCTCTTTTGTTCTCTATTGATTATAGGATAAAAACATAAGCTCTTTAGTTTTAAGGCCTCCCCAAACATGGCACCAATTTATTTTTCAAGCCTTACTTGATACAAATCTCCTCCACTCAAAGTACAATGCAAAAGATTAGATTCTTACTCCAAATTTCCCAGTTTCAAACAGTACTTTTAAAAATTTTTTTTTATTAAAGCTTTTTATTTGTATAACATATATATGGGTAGTTCCCCAACACTGATCTTTACAAAGCTTTCCATTACAAATTTTACCCCCAGTCCCCTCCCCTCCCCTAGATGGCAGGAAGGCCACTACATGTTAATAATGTTGAAATGCTTGAGAAGTTATGCAAGAAAAATCCTATCTACAAGAAAAAAAAAAAGAATCAGAGAAAGGCAACACAATGCAAGCAAATGTCAATAGAGATCATGAAAATGTTACGTTGTGGTCCATATTTCATATCCCTCTCTCTGGGTGTATATGGTTTTCTTCAGTGAACAATTGGAACTGGTCAAACTGTACTTTCAAAGAATTCACATTCAAAGGCATATTGCAGAGGGCTAAGAAGAAAGTGAGGGAACAGAAAATGAAGGCACTGAGTACAGATGGATTTTTCAAGAAATTCAACCAAAAAGGGGAGGAAAACTATAAGGTAATAACTAGCAAGGTTGGTAGAATCTAGAGAATTTTTTTTGAAAGTATGGAGAGGCTTGGGAATACTTGTGGACTATAGGGAAGAAGTCAGTAAATGGAGAGAAACTAAAGATTAGACAAAGCTTGAAGGTACCTTGCTGAAGAAGAGGAGAGAGAAGCAAGGGTACTTCTAGAAAGAGGTAAGGAGGAAGGCCATTTCCTCTCCAATAGACACCAAAGTAAAGGATATAGTAAGGGATGTTGCCAGAGTGATTTGAAATAAAGGGAAGGGAAGAATAAGAAGCTACTGCATTTTGGCCTCATATTTTTGGTAAAATATAAGTTGAGTTCTTTACCTGGGAGGATTGTAGATTAAATTAAGGGATGCTGAGGAAGACAGAAGGAAATAAGAAAATGTCTGAAATAGCATCTAAAGTGAATGGGATATAGAATCAATAGCAAAATGTTTTGCTTCAGTGAGAGTCTAATTGAGATTACTTAAAATTATAATGAACCCACCTATGATTTTGTGACTTCTGCCTTCTTTCAGTAATACAAAAATAGCAACAAAGGAGGTGAATGATAGAATACTAGTTTGGGATATGGGCAAGGTATGAATAGTAAAGGTATAAGGGAATTTGATAGTAGAGGATAAAACAGAGTTGGACTGATTCATATAAGGAAGACAGGTGGGATAGTCAAAGCATGAGTTGAGAGATTGGTATCACAATAAGGATGAAAAATCAGATTGGAGTATTAAGGCAAAGAAAGAGTTAATACAACAATAGGAAACATTTCTATGATTCATTTCCCATAACTGTACTCTTTGAATTCCGATCTACCATATCAAATCATCACCTAGAAATTCATCCTCATGGAGATTCTTTCAGCTTTGGTACTCACACCCCATCAAAACCCTCAGCAGCCTCTGTCTCACTGATTAAAGAGCTGAATGGTAGAACAAAAACATCCTCCCAAAGTCTCCATATAAAGAGGGTTCAGAAGCTCAGTGAACACTTTTCATTGTTCATCAGTCAGTTGTACTTTGGATTCCATTCCACCAGTTACCTTCTCTCTCCCTCATCTCCCTCTATTTTAGCTTCCTTTTTGATGTTGTCTTCCCCATCAGACTGTAAAAAGCTCCTTAAGAGCAGGGACTGTCTTTCCTTTTCTTATTTTTATCTACAGCCCTTAACACAATGGCTGACACATCGTAGAAATTTAATAAGTGTGTATTATATTTATATAATGCTTTTAGCTTTCTTAATCACTTTACAAATATAATTTCATTTCATCCTTATATAATAACTCTGAAAGGTTTGTGTTATTACTGTCTCCATTTTACAGATGAGGAAATTCATCTGTAGGTAGGTAAAGAGTAAATGAATTATGTAGTGTCACAGAGCTAATAAGAATCTGAGATGTAATTTGAACTCAGGTCTTACTGACAAGTTGCATCCATTTTTGCTATGTAATAAGAGGGTATTATCAACTGTTATCAACAATTAAGGGAATTTCAGAATTTTTGAACAGAAATAGAACACTTCTTGTTTATGGCAAGATAAAGAGCCTGACCATTTGACCATTTTTCTGTGTATAGCGGCAGTAGAGTGATGATGTAGGTTATGGAAGTTGAACAGATTGAGGAACTTGCAAGTTAATTTGTGGGCACACCAGCATTTATGGTTAAATAGTCTTCTCGTATGAAGGATAGGAATTAGAGGATAAGGAGAGAAGAAAATTGTAAGCCAGTCATTGAATTCATTAAGAAAGGAGGTAAATGACCTAAGAATTGGTAGATAATGGCCACTAGTATTTGGATTGAGTGAAAAATTTGATAGTGTAAATCTGAAAGAAGAGATTGCTCAGTGATGATGGAGAAGAAAGTAATATTCAAATATTCTCATTAAGACCAATGAGTTGGAGGTTATAAGAATGTGTAAACAGAACTAAAAATGAAGGCCAAGGATGTTGTGTCATCCTAACAAAGCCACACACCACTCACTGAGTGTCAAAGATGAATGAATAAATGAAAAAGTATTTATTAAGCACTTACTATATGTATATGCTATATATGCTATAGCACTTACTATATGCTATATGCAAAGAACTATGATAATGTTCGACCTTTCCTGATTTCAAAGAGCTCACATTATGGTGAGGAAAATAACATATATAGGATGGAAAGAGAAAGAGAAGAATAAATTTAGAATGAATTTAAGTTTGTTGAAAGTGGAGGAGGAGATTCAGAGGTGGAAAGGGTGGACAGATCTGGAGTGGGATGTAGAGGGAGTAGATAGATCGAATTGAAGGAGGGTAAACTGAAGAGATAATTTCATGTCTCAAGGCATTAGCAGCTGGGAAGATGAGAAAAGGATTAAGGTAGAAAGTGAGTTAAAATGAGCGGGGCTTTGGAGGAAACTAGGAATTTTTAAGAGAAAAAGATGAACAAGAAGCACATTTCAGGTATGATGGAGGAGAAAGGATTCTATGTAAAAACATGAGATGGATGAACTGTTATGAATAAGAAAAAGTAAAACTTTCCATTTGAAGGGGTTGTAGAATTATAAAAGAGTTAAAATACTGTATAGGTGAGTCATGTTGAAATGGACTTTAAATATGAAAGAAAGGAGTTTGTATTTGATCCTCGAGGTATAAGAGAGATATTGAAGTTTATTTAGGAGGAGAGTGACATGGTCAGATCTATGCTTTAGAAACATCACTTTGCAGCTGAAAGACAGGAGATAGGGAAACTAAATAGGAAGCGGTAGCAATTGCCCAGAGGAAATATTAATTAGACTTGAACTAGGGCAGTGGCTGTGTGAGAAGAAAGAAAGGGATGTCATCTAGCTTGAATCAGGTCACCCAAAATCCAATGGAGCAATACAAGATGGGCACAGTTAGGCTCATATACACATCAATAAATAAATGAGAATGAGAAGTGGCATAAAAGATACTACCCAATGGATACATTAGTAGAAAAAAAGTTGTAATCTAATTATGTAACAAAAGTAAGGAATAACAGCTTGGGGAACAAACTGGTACCCTTGTAATTTCAAGAGTTATAATGTAAGATCCCTAGTATATAGAGAACAGACGCCTTACGCTGGACCTATACAGTATACAGACAAAAGACACATGGAAGGTTGTAATTTGTACTGTTGCAAGTTGTTGACTGAGTAAAGAAATATTGCCCAAAGCACCAGCTTAGTAGGATAGAGACCCAGAATGTTTGTTCACAAAAGAGGTGTACCATTAATAATAGCTATATGGGACAGCAGGATTCATCTCTGGGGTAGATGGAAGTAGAGTCTGATTCTCAAGGCTAGTCATATGGATCTCTTCAATAATGGTTTTGATGACTTCTCCCTCTCTCTCCTCTACATATTATTTTTTTTTTTTGGTTCTGTGGAACATTAGTATCTGTTTTGTACATACCAATGGCAGAAATTAAAGTAGTGTCAGTGTCTTTTTTCTTCTTCTTGAGTCAACAAGGATTAGATGGATTCTATTGGTGTAGAGTCCATTCTCCCTGGGGTGGTTGCTAGGTGACTAAGTAGCAAGATAAGAAGTTGAATTTCCTGCTGAGAAGCTCCTACTCAAAAGTTGACAAGGATATGGTTGTTTCTCTGATAAATTCATATATGCTGTTCAACAGGCAATTGATGATAATTTACATGTACTGAGTACTTTAAATGTTTGCAAAACATTTTTCTTTAACAAAAAAAAAGCTGCCCATTGAGTAAGACTCTCTCTTAGTAAACCACAGTCTGAACACTTTTAGAAATTATCTAAAGCAAAGTTAGAATGTGGATTAACATAAAAGAACTCATGAGAACAAAAACTTTTACAAAAAAAGTATTTTTTTACATTTTTAAGACCTTTTGAGTTCCAAATTCTCTCCCTTCCTCCTTCCCCTTGAGAAGGCACATGTGAAGCTATACAAAACATTTCTGGAAAGTTATGTTGCAAAAGAAAACATAGATCTCCCCCTAAAAAACCCCACCCTTAAGAAAAATAAAATTAGAAAAATATATTCAGACACAATCAGTTCTTTCTCTGGGCATGGATAGCATTTTCCATCCTGTCCTTCAGAATAGTCTTGGATCATTGTATTGCTGAGAATAAAAAACAAAGTCATTCACAGCTGATCAACCTTCAACATTGTATCACTTTGAACATAGCACACTTCATTTTGCAAAATCTCAAGGAGGGCTTTCCAGTTTTTTTCTGAGAGCACTTTGCTCATCATTTCTTATAGAACAATAGTATTCTATCATAATCACATGCAATAATTTATTCAGCCATTTCCCAATTGATGGGCATTCATACCCTCGATTTTCAATTCTTTGTCCTGAGAAAAGAGTTATTATGCATATTTTAACACATATAGGTCCTTTTCCTTTTTAAGAAAAATCTCTTTGGGGATTTATGCCTAGTAATAGTACTGTTAGGTCAAAGGATATGCATGGTTTCATAGCCCTCTGGGCATAGTTCATATCCAAAGGAAAAGATTTTGAGCATGATGCCAGAGAGCTTCTTTTATTCTTTATGTTGAAGTAGCCTAGGACTACATATACAACTGTGCTTTATCTGCTCAGCTCACCTGGACACAAAGGAGATTGATTGATTGAAAAATCTGAATTCACTCAACAAGTGTTTGTTATATGACTACTATATAAAGGTAATATGATAAGGGCAAGTGCAAAAACACACATGAAATCAGTTACTGGCTTCAATAACAGAACATTTCATCTTGGACACATGGATCACCTTCAAATACAATTACAAAATACAATCCATTTTCTTATGAAGAATGATGAAAAAACAGGTTTGATTAGAAGCTAATGAAGAGAGAGCTAGAGAGTGGAAGTAAGTCATAGCACTTAGTGCCCTGGGCAAGGTTTGAAAAGTCTGCCTCTCTTCTCCCCAAAATCTAGTGAATATATATATTTATATCTCTTAAAATATTATGTTCAACTTAGAGGTATAGAAATACTATAACAACATCTATCGTTCTTTTATACAACTGCAAATTTAAATGATTACAATATAACTTTTCATGCAATATAAATTAATCATCATCATAATTAATATACTTTGCAGTATTGTACCCAAAACTTAGGTGGTCTAAACTACTCATTCAATCACCTTATATCATTAGATAAGGTTCTAGGATTCTTTATTTGAAAGAAAGAAAGAAAGACGGGGGGGACGATGAAGGAAAGCAGAGCGAGAAAGAAGGGAAGGAGGGAAAGAAGGAAAGAAGAAGAGAAGGAAGAGGAGAAGGAAAGAAAGGAGGAAAGGAAAAAAAGAAAGAGGGAAGAAAAGAGGGAAGTAGGGAAAAAAGGAGCAAGGAAGAAAGGAGAAGAGGGAAGGAAGGAGGAAAGGAGGAAAAAGGAAGGAGGAAAGGAAGAAGTAAGAAAAGAAGGAAGGAAGGAAGGAAGGAAGGAGGGAAGGAAGAAGGAAAAAAAGAAGGAAAGAGGGAAAGAAAAAGGGAGAGAGGGAGGGAGGGAAGGAAGGAGAGAAGAAAGGAAGGAAAGATGGAATAAAGAAAGAAAAAGAATAATCTCTCTTTGGATATGACCAAGATTTTAATCTAATTTTAATAGATACTTTACTAATTTGGAAAAAAAAATCACTTAACCTTTGTAATTCAATTTAGCCATATATAAAATGAGAAAGTTGGATGCAATAATTACTGTGGTCCCTTTCAATGCTAAGATTCTATGATTCTAACACTATTCTATTCATTATATTACTGCAAGCTTTTTAGATTATACTATCTACTGTAAATATAAAATTACAACTTTGATCTATATCTTGGAGGATAATGAATGAAATCTAGTATTGATCTACTGACTGTCGTTTGTTCTAATACCTCCTTTGTCTTTGAATACTTTATAATGAAGTGTTTAGATTCTGAACTATATAACCTGGCCAACAACTTAATGACTTCTGGCAGCATATAGTCCATGTATTTATCCAAATGGGATTCACAGGATGGACACAATATATTCCCAGATGATGAAATTTGGGAGATATATAAAATAATATGTTATTTGGAGTTGGGACTAACAACTGAAGGTATTAGAAAAGCAGCAGCTCTGGAGCAGAAGAGGGAGTCTGGAGTTCTAAGAGGTGAAGGTAAAAAAAAAAAGAGCAGTCCAGGTATGAGAGAAAGTCTGTACAAAGGCCTGGGGGAAGGAAATGGAATGTTAAGTTACATCATGTCACATACCAGAAGCAGCAAGTAGGCTAGTTTGGCTGGAGCACAGAGTATGTGGGGGTGGGAAGAGTAATGTGTATCAAGTCTGAAAAAATAGCCAAATTGTGAAGGGCTTTAAATACTAACAGAAGAGTTTTAATCTTGTTGGGAGGGGAGGAGATGATAGTGTTGCTAATGGAAAGTTTGGAAAGGTAGAGCAGGAGAATGCTTTAGTCAACCCTCTGCTTTAAAATGATCAATTTGGCACCACTGGGAGAAAATATTGGAGAAAAGGAAGACTGAATGTATGGTTAAGATTAGGAAGCTATGGTTATAGTCCAGGGAATAGTGAAGAGGGCCTGAACTAATGAGGTTGTGGTATAAGAGTTTCTGATGAGAGAATTATTAAGGAAATGGAAATTGATTGGATATAAGACATTAGGGTAGAGTTGTGAGAATGCCTCCTATTTGTGAACCTGAGCCAATGTAAAGATGCTAGTTCCTTTGATTTGAATGACAAATTAAACAATTCTTTGGCCTCTATTTTTGTTTATCAAACACGTCTTTTCTCAGAGATTTCAGATGGATTGGGTGAGTACACACCTTTACTGTAAACCACTTCAACACCCAAAGGCTACTAAAAATTTCAAGAATAAAAAGATATAACAAAGGGTTCATCCTGAAACTTCTTCCCTTGGCTACAGAAGTATCAGATAGTATAATGAACCTCTAAAGCCAAATAAGTTCTTGCCCCATCTTAGTGGTATATACAAGTTCACAAATATCCTGATCCAGAAATATCTAGAATCCTGAAATGTCTTTTAACCACTTAAGTCAATGTCTCAAAACTAGCAATGAAATGATTTTATTGCAGTAGAATTTTGAGTTAGAATACTATATTCATAGTATTTTATGTTTATTTATGTTTAGGGGACTTAATTTGTCCCCTAAACTGACCCCTACATGGAATAATTACATAATCTTTTATACAACAGGGGCTCCTTTAAAACCAAGGAAATTGAATAGATAGTTTAGACCAAAGGGAAAGAAGCACTGTTTACTATTCCAGCAGCTCCTATAAATTCAACCCACAAGCTTCAGATTTCAATCAACTCAAAGTGATACATACAGAAAGGCTAGAAGCCTTTCCAGATCCCCTAAACTGCTGTTGTCCCCCCCATAAATTATTTTGTACGTATATTATACTATTTACAAGTATTTCTTCTTTCCTCATAGAATGTAATCCCATTAGAGGAAGTCTTTTCCCCCCTTTTTTTTCTTCTTCTATTTGCAGCTCCTTGTAACTAGCCAATTAGTAAGTATAGTATGTAATTAAGGTAGTCACTTAATAAGTGACTATTTAAAATTACTCTGAAAATACTTTGTACTTACCCACACATATATATTATTTCCTCTTGCCGAATGTAAGCTTACTGAAAGTAGTTTTTTTTTTTTTTTTTAATATATACAGTACTTAACACATAGTCGGTATTCAACTGTCCAAATCCCTAACCAGCAATGTAACAAAATTATCCATTAGGGTCCAGTAACATAATCTGTTTAAGACTCTTTGGATGAGAGTGAGAGTGACAGAGAGAGAGGGGAGAAGGGTAAGAGGGATAAGAGGGAGAGAGATTAGACTATGGAAATGACTAAAATATGACAATTGTTAAGATTCATAAGTGAGTTTCAAAGAAAAAGAATGGGAGAATAAAGACTAAGGATCTATGGCTTTAAGGGTTTCGGGGTTGTCACAGTCATAAATGATATCACTTGTAGTGGGTACTTTTATCAAGTTGAGGTGATCAATCAATACAATTATGTATTTTGGTTTTCAAAACTAACTATCATCTGAAGGAACACATTTTAAAGACGCCTTAATTTTATTTCATACTAATTGAAGAATCCATTCACTAACAATTTCCTTTCCTTTTACAACTACTTCCTCCTGAAGAATTAGAATGTCACAATACTTAGAACTATGGAATAAGCATACCGAATTTAAATTCAACACTAAGACAAAGCCCTAGACCAGCTGGTTTACATTGAGTGTTCTCCAAACTGAAACCTACATGTGGCATTTCAATAAAGTCTGAGGTATGAGAAAAGCACATTAAACCAGGGTTTAGTATCCCACCAGAGCCAAAGCCTGCATAAACCTGGTGAGATCTCCCTATTCACAATTAGTTTCTTCCACAGCATTTCCATCTCCATCTAACACAAGAACAATTTTCCAGAATGTCATGAACCTGGGCCAGGAGCTATCCTGGAAACTGGAAACAGGATTACCGCTTAACTTTGTTTCAGGGAGTCATCCTCCTGAATTGCCAGGGGTCAAAACATGTTCTCATGAAATGAAGTTTGTCACACATCCTTCTTTGGCCAAGTAAAGAGAGGGAGGGATAGGATAATTCTCTGAGAATTCAATTCTTCCAAATCGCTGGCAGGGACTTTTCTGCCGGCCTTTTCTGATGAACAAGTTCCCTAGTATGGCACGGAATTGCGGTGAGCAAAGTGGGCTGCAGGATTCTCCGAGCTTTCCCGTGGACTCGTCTGTTCCCAGTGAAAGGGAGCTCTTTAGGACCGTCTTCTATCTTTTTAAAAATTATTTTAACATTTTGTTTTTATGTAAATAAAATTTAATGTTACCTCCAGGACGCAGCACAGTGTCAGGCACACGGAACATTAGTTTGACAGTGTTTACTGACTGGTTGCCTGGAAGTCTCCCCACCTCCCCACCCTCCTCCCTCCCCCCAACCCGGGCAGGCTCTTTGATGCCCGCCCCGCTTCTTCCTCACGCCCCAGGAGTCACTTTTCCCAGAGTGGGGCGGGGAAGGGTGGCTGCGAGCCCTTGACCCTCCCCTCCCAGACCTTGACAGTCATCACGCTGGGAGAGAGGGGGGAGCAGTCGTCCCGCGCTCCTGCCCGTGCTTCCCCCCTCCCCGGGGGGCTGCTGGGCGGGCCCCGCCTTCCTCGGCCCCCGGAGCGCCCGAGTCGGGACCTGGGGCCCGGGGCTGGCCGCGTGCGGAGGGCGCCCCCGTCCGTACCTTGATGGCTCCGGCTCCGGTTACTCCTAGTCTGCTCCCAGCCGAGGAAGAAACCCGAGTCCGGGGCTCTCGGCTGCGGCAGTGCCCGCGAGCTGATACTCCCGCTCCGCCTCTGGGAGAGCCTGGAGTCCAGGGGGGCGTGTGGGTGTATGGGTGTGCGCGTGCGTGCGTATGAGAGTGGAAGAGTGTGTGAGGACAGACTAGCCTACAGTCACCGTCGCTACCGTAGCGCCTAGGGCTTCGGCCCCGCCCTCGCCTCGCCCCTACCCGGGCCCCGGCCTCGCCTGGGCTTGGCCCGCCAAGGAACCTTCAGAGCCGGGAAAGGGGGCGGGGCCGGGCGGGGCTCCGGGGAGGCGGCTGGGGGGACCTAGAGAGCCAACGGGCCGCGCCGGCAACGACCTCACGCTCACTAGCCCGGCGTGTCTGGGGTGGGGGAATTGTGACTTACCAAGGGGCGAGGGGGGAAAGGGGGAAGAGGGGCGCACGCGCGCTCTGCTCAGCTTCGGCTGTCTGGGCCGCCAGACTTTTACCCCGCTAAAGCTCCAGAGAAGAAAAAAAAGCTCCAGTATTGCATGACTTCTCTTTCCTCTCCCTCTCAGTGGCCTTCAGTGAGACCTTGTTCCTATTATTTTGATCCAATGTGCACTAATGACAAAAGGTCGATTTGACCTGCGTTTTTCATGTCGCCAGCAGTGATTTGCTGCGGGAAACTGTAGCCCTTTAAAGCCCGGGATCCTCGGAGGCGTCGGGAGGGGAGGAACATGCGAGGGGAGGTGCTTTGGAGCCCCCCAAACTCTTCTCTTCCCCCAAACCCTTCTCTTTTCTTCTTCTTAACAACCTCTAGCTTTCCGACCCACCCCATCTGACATACACGTACACACACACAGCTCTCACACACTTCATTAGCTCTGTATAATTGGTCGAGTCTGGAAAGCAGCGTTTTAATGAGGTGTCTATATTATTTCGACTTTGTAGTCAATGAAGCGGATTTTCACTGTTATCCAAGCGCAGATGGGACCCAAAAGATTGATTAGATACAGCCCCTTTTCTCATTGTGGGTCCTGCCTGGCCAGGCATTTCTAAATATCTTGAAATGGGGACACTTTTAAGATTAAACATAGATTTTAAAATCCAGCTTATATGCTTTTATAATTTTTTTTTAAAAAGGAAAGATATTTTAAAAGTTAAAGTATTTGAAAATTAGATTCCCCTCTCCAAAAAAACCCCAGCAACCGCTTTTTCTTCAGAAAGGCCTAATCTTAACATATAACGGGAAAAAAAAAAAAACAGTTTCTATCTCTGTCGGTCTGTCTTTCTGACTCTGTCTCTTCCTTCCTCCCTCCCTCTTTCTCTCTTTGACTCCCCCTTTTTCCCTCTCTCTCTTTCCCCCCTTCCCCCTTCCTCTCAGTCTGTATGCTTCTCTCCCCCTCTTCCTTCTCCATCTGTCTCTATCTCTTTCCTCCTGTTTCTGTTAAGAAGAATAAACTGTGAACTAGAAAGTACACTATAACAATAAGAATTATTGACATTTACCTAGGATTTTAAGCTTTGTAAAGTGAGATCATAGAATCATAGATCTAGATCTCAGGGAATCTCGGGAATCATCTAATCCAACTTCTTTGTTTACAAATGAGGAAACTGAAGACCTTATTACTTATAGGTAATAAGGACAAACAGGTTGTAAGTATCAAGTGTGGGATTTGAACCCAAATCATCAGACTCCAGAGTCTATGCTTGAAATGCTTCCATTACACTATACAATTAGATAATGAACAATATGGCCAGGAATGTGTTGGTACTCAAGATAAAGAGGAAGATAAGAAGATAAAGTACATAATTGTCCTTGCTGAATTTGAGTCACTAGATGCAGATAAATTATAATCTACAGTATTGAAAAATGACAGTTATGTGAAAGGTCTTTGAAAGATTGTAGAGAACTGGAGAAATTCCACAGATTTTTCGAAAGGGAAAATGTCCCAGTCTTTCTTTAAAAGAAAGTAGAATTTGCAAGCTACAGGCCAATGAAATAGACTTTTATTCCTAGTACCAGGAATATAATGGATATTTAAAAGAATGGCTATTGAATGTGCAGTAGAGGAAATAGTGATCCTAGAACCAGAATAATTTCATATAAAGCTTTTTATTTACAAAACATGAGTGATTTTTCAACATTGACCTTTGCAAAAACTTTTTTTCCCAAGCTTTTCCCCTCCTTCCCCCCACCCCCACCCCTAGATGACAGGTAATCTAATACATGCTAAATAGGATAAATTATATGACAAATACAATACATGTATACATATCTATACAGTTATCCTACTGCACAAGAAACATCCAATCTAGAAAGAGAAGAAGAAAAAAACAACCTAAGAAGGAAAACAAAATGCATGGAAAAATTCACAGAAAGCGTTAAAATGCTGTGTTGTGGTTCACACTCAGTTCCCACAGGCCTCTCTCTGGATGTATATAACTATCTTCATCGCTGAACAACTCGTTTGAATCACATCATTGTTGAAGAGAACCATGTCCATCAAAATTGATCATCATATAGTCTTGTTGCTGTGTATAACGTTCTCCTGGTTCTGCTGATTTCACTCAGCATCAGTTCATGTAAGTGTCTCCAATCTTCTCTGAAATCCTCCTGTTGGTCATTTCTTACAGAACAATAATATTCCATAACATTCATATACCATAATTTATTCAGCCATTCTCCAATTGATGAGCATCCTTTCAATTTCCAGTTTCTTGCCACTACAAAAAGGGCTGCCACAAACATTTTTGCACATGTGGGTCCCTTTCCCTCCTTTAAAATCTCTTTGGGATATAGGCCCAGTAGAAACACTGCTGGGTCAAAGGGTATGCACAGTTTGATAACTTTTTGAGCATAGCTCCAAATTGCTCTCCAGAGTGGTTGGATCCGTTCACAGTTCCACCAACAATGTATCAGTGTCCCAGTTTTCCCACATCCCCTCCAACAGTTATCATTATCATTTCCTGTCATTTTAGCCAATCTGACAGGTGTGTAGTGGTATCTCAGAGTTGTCTTAATTTGCATTTCTCTGATCAATAGTGACTTGGAGCACCTTTTCATGTGACCGGAAATAGTTTCAATTTCTTCGTCTGAAAATTGTCTGTTCATATCTTTTGACCATTTATCCATTGGAGAATGGCTTGAATTCTTATATATTTGAGTCAATTCTCGATATATTTTAGAAATGAGGCCTTTATCAGAACCTTTGGATGTAAAAATATTTTCCCAGTTTACTGCTACCCTTCTAATCTTGCCTGCATTCATTTTGTTTGTACAAAAACTTTTTAACTTGATATAGTCAAACTTATCTCTTTTGTGATTAATGATGACCTCTAGTTCTTCTTTGGTCACAAATTCCTTCCCCCTCCACAGGTCTGAGAGGTAAACCATTCTACATTGTTGAACCAGAATAATTTCACTGAAAATAGACTGTCAGAATATTCTCATTTCCATTTTTGACTAGATGTTAGACTAGTATATTGGTGGAATGCTTATTTAGATTTCAGCAAAATATTTGACCAACTCACTCATACAGTTTTTGCCATGGAGAAAGGAAAGGAGGGAGAAAGTTGGAGATTTGGATTTGGTACTGATTAGCCAGACTAAAAGATAAATCATTTAATTATTTAAAATCAATATTTAGCAATTGAGTGCTCCAGGGATCTGAGCTTGGCTCTTTACTGTTTAATATTTATATCAGTGACTTGAATAGAGATATAAGTATGCAGATGGCATACAGGCTAATACCCTCGATGACAGTGTCAGCATCCAGAAAGAGCTCTACAGTCTTAACATTTTAGGTAGAATTTAATAAAATGAAAATTATAGGAAAGAGTGTAAAAGTCTTGAGATAAATGATTATTCCTTTCATATTAATAACTATTTATTGAATTGGGACTAAAGGTTTTCCCCTTTGTACTTCCCATCATTCAGAAATCAACCCTGTGGATTATTATTATTATTTTTTGCTGAGGCAATTGGGGTTAAGTGACTTGCCCAGGGTCACTCAGCTAGGAAGTATCGAAGATCAGATTTGAATGCAGGTCCTCCTGACTTCAGGGCTGGTGCTCTATCCACTGTGCCAACAAGCTGTCTCCCCTGTAGATTATTTAGGCAGCCTTTGAAGAGCAGGACTAATGGAGAGAACACTCAGATCTGTTCAAAAATTTTATTTTAAATGAATTGATGGATTCTGGCTCATTGTATTACTCAAATAGGTCTGGGTAAAAGTGGATTTCCCATTTTTTCTAGATTGGCCTAGGCAGTGATATGGTTATAGATAAATCTCTTTAACCAAGATTAATTGATCAGTGCTAAATCCCCCAATCCTTATTAGAATAAGTCTACCTCTTATAATATTCATTTTTTCATTACTTATTAACCAATCAGAATTTAATACGACCCTCAGGAATATCCAATTTTCCAAGTACATATAAGTGTTGAGACACCATGAGGTGCCACTGATCCTTTTATTAAGTATATGCTAGCATGATTAATAAAATTATTAATTACCCAGAAACTATGTCTCTCAAACTTTTTATATGTCATAATTTTATATTTGGATTTTTAAAAAATCAAGTTCAGATTTTTCTGGATAAAGGAAACATGATTGAAGAGTAGCTCATCAGAAAAAGATATAGAGATATTAGTGTACTATAAGCTCATAATGAATTAAAATACAATATAATAGCCAAGAAAGTTAACTTAATTTTAGGTTGTATTCAAAAGTAACATAAGGTAGAGGATGAGAGAAATTGGTAATCCTATTTTATTTGCCCTAGTCAGATTACTTGTGAATTATTTCCTCAATTTTATTCTTAAATCAATAATTCTATTCTGTATTTTGTGAAACTTAGAAAAGACTCAAATGTTTCCTAACACATTTCCTCATCTATAAAATAAATGGTTTTAAAAGTTCCCTCTAACTTTATCTCCTTTGAATTCATACTTTTCCCATCTATGTGAAACAACACCTGAAATTCTAAAATTATAGATTCATTCTTTTGGCTTAAAAATTCCCCTTTTTTGGCAGCTTCCTTTAAAATGCAAATAGCCATGGGAAAGGCTATAATTGTTATCAATACTAAATCAACTTATCAGGTGTTTTAACCTGGAGGGACCAGGGTAGTATAAGAACAAAGATGTACAGAGAGGCAATGGAAAAGTATAGGGAGGAAGAGAATAGCAAAAATTGACTGCTTTATAATTTTTCCTAGGACTCACATAGTAACTAAAATGATATTTTACATGAAATAAAGTAATGCTGAGAAGTGATAGCTAAACATGTAGTTATTTAATTAATTAAATTAATTAAAATGACAATACAACATTAATGTTTCATAGTTGCTGACCATTCAATTTCCATCCCATACTTTCAATTATATAAAATTACAATGGGATTTGGTTATAATGTATTAACAACATTAATGTTAGTCAAGAAATTTGAAATAGGCATTTATAGCCCATTGTAATTTTCTAAGACACTTCACAAAAATTCTCATTTGATTCACAATACCTCCTAGGATTAGGAGTTTTTGCAAAAGTTCACTATCCAATGCATAGTGGTAAGATAGAAAGAGAGGAAGTCATATAGTTAGTGCAACTTCAAATATGCTGACCCTGTGTATTGATCTCTGGTTCCAATTTCAATAAACATTTATTAAGTGTGTACTTAATAGTAGGCAGAGTGGTATCATTGTTTAATGGCTAGAGAGCTGGTCTTAAAGCCATAGAAATCTCAGCTTAAAACTTGCTTCTAACACATATAGATTGTATGACCTTTAGGCATCTCTCTAAACCTATAAGATACAGGGAATGTGCCAACCTACATTGATACATTGATTTTTTTTTTCATTGAGGAGTTCCCTGTAACCAGTAAAATCACAGATCCAGTCCCTATTGCTATTTCTCATCAGTGTTTCAAGCTTTGAGTTAAAAATTCTGAAACAAATACAAAGATTAAATAAGAATATCCTTCAGGTCTCAAAACCTATTAGTAGTTTGTCTCCATATCTTTGCAACATCAGCTTGCATAATTAGACTTCTCTATGTTCTCTTCCAAAAACATTATATGTAAACCATACAGAACATAGTATAATCAATGTTTATATGTATTGTATTTATGTAAACATTTCATTATGTAAACTTGACTCTTTAGGCTCTCTACTGTAAAAGATTTAAAATGGTGCTAGAGATTTATAGTGTTTTAGAAATAGAATGTCCAAAGAGGTAGGAACCTTAGTGATAATCTAGCTCTGTGGTGTCTAACTCAAATAGAAACAGGTCTCTGGGGGTAGTTTACTGACCTAGAAAACCACCACAAATTAACATTATCTATGTTGTATAGTGGGCTTGAGTTTTAAGGCATAATACTGAAGGGCTGGGGGTATCTTTTTAATATTATCATTCTTGAACCACCCCATTCAAGGTATTCCTCCAATATCAGTCATCAATTAATATATACCCAATATCAATTTAACCATTTGATCTCTCCTCAATATCAATTAACCAATTCACATCAATTAGCATATACAAAAAGATATCTATTGAGAAAGTATAGTGAAAATAGAAGTGCAAAATGACTACTAACTTCCTCAAATAAAATTCCTTGGTACTCTCCTCTTTATATATAATCCATTTAAACATAGAGGGGACTCAAACACAATGATGAATAACCAAACATTTACCAAGTTTACCTCTAGATGTGGTATAGCCAGTGGATAAGTCATTTCTTTGCTTGTAGGACATAGTTTTTTTTTTTATTTTATTTGTATAACATATGTGTGGGTAATTCTTCAACAATAACCCTTACATAGCTTTCCGTTATAAATTTTTCCCCCCAACTCCCCACCCCTCCCCTAGATGGCAGGATATCCACTACATGTTAATTATGTTAAAATATTGGCAAATCGAATATATGTATACATATTTCCAAACTTATCATTGTTGTGCAAGAAAAATCTTATCTACACAAATGATATATTAGATAAAGGAAACACAATGTAAGCAAACATCAATCAAGGAGTATGAGAATGTTATGTTGTGGTCCACATTTCACATCCCTCTCTCTGGGTGCATATGGCTTTCTTCAGTGAACAATTGGAGGTGGTTTGAAACATTTCATTGTTGAAGAGAGCCAAGGACATAGTTTTTTGACAACTATGTCAAGTAGCATGACTATCAGCTTTGTATGTCATGACTATTAGTCATAGACTCTAGTTACTGGACTTCTGGTATCTCTTCCAACCTTTAAAAATTCATAAATTTTTTTTTATTAAAGCTTTTTATTTGCAAAACAAATGCACAGGTAACTTTTCAACATTGACCCTTGCAAAGCTTTCTGTTATAAATTTTTCCCTCCTATCCCTCACCCTTTCTCGTAGATGGCAGGAAGTCTAATACAAAAAATTCATTAAAATCTTAACCTGATTTGGCCTATCTGATATTTATTTATCTAAGATAAAGAATAAACAAAACAGAGACAAGACATATTAGTGCTATGTACTCACAACCTCATGGTAATCCACTAAGAGAGAGGACCCCCTGCTCCCCAACCAGAAAACCACAGCAGTTCTTTTTCTTCACTCAAAAGTTGCCAGATGAAAAACAGCTGTTCCATTCCTTTGAGATTCTTGTATACACATTCATTTGTAGGCCAGACACCAATTAAAAGGCTTTTTGTCATCATGGCAATAAGCCAATAGGAAAGAATCAGGGAATAATTGAATATCTGCACATGTTCTGAATGGGTGAACAGTAGGGAGGTGTGCCCTTTTTAAAAATACATTCTGGAAGCAGATTCATCACTCCTCTATGTGAATTAACCATAGAAAATATTGAGTGTATTATTAAGAACTGATAAAACCTGTTTTGCAAAAACCCAAATTTATAAGCAATAGGAGTAGAGAGAAGCAGTCTTGACTTATGTAGAATTAATTCATAGTTTTCCAGAAATGGTAATCTGTAATGGCTTTTTAGTACTCTGTGAAAAGTCTTTCAGTGAAATTCACCTTTTAGTGAGCAATATAATCATATTAATTTGGTCTAAGTTGAATTTCTTCCTTGCATTTTAGGAGGCGAAGCTAGCTTGTTAATCCAAAGCTGATAGCCTATGCTATGAAGGACTCTAATGAGACCAGGTGTATTGGACAGTCCCCAGGGGAAGGTAGAGAAAAAAAAAAAGATGGAAAATGCTTGCCATTTGCCAGAATATCAGGTACTCTATTGGGGAAGCACTGGTAAGTACATGCCAGAATATTCTGTTTTGCAGCTTTTCACTAACATGACCATTTTATAAGAATAGAATATGCTTTTTGGGAATTCTATGGGAAATTTACTCTTTTATACACAAGATTTTTTTTTCTTTCCAAGAATGAAAGGGAAAGAAAAGGATTATTTGAAGGCCTGGATAGAAAACAATTTTTTTTTCAGAGGGAGAAAAAGTCCAAATTGGGGTTATTGAAGAAGAGGGCTAAAATAAGGAACACCACCGATTGTATCATTCTTAAGTTTAATGAAAGTAGAAGTGTTCTAGTAATATTTTGACAACTGCAGTTATGACTTAGATTACAAAAGTATTAACTCAATGCTAGGAAAATAATTCCCCTCCTTCCTTAGGAGACCTTATGGGCAAAGAACAAGGGATATTTTCGCAAACTGGATCCAAATTCAATTATTAATAATTTTCTAGGAGCCTAATTGTAAGCCAAGGGACCACATATCAGACCAGAATTCCTAGTATGGCACCTTATACTTAAGTATTCAGTAATCTTTGTTGATGATTGTTATCAAATGACAAGGCATACTCTATTAACCTTCTGTAATGGTTAAAGCCTTTTCAAGATTTCTTAATCACGAGGATATAAAAGAGCAAATAAGGACTGATATCAGATTGACATCTGCCTATGTAATAAAAGAGAGTTTAAGCATAGAGACTAGTGTTGTGAGTAAGAGATGAAGTGACAGAGGAAACAAAGGTTCAAGCTTTTGAACATATCAGTTTATTAAGTAATGCATGCCAATTGTATAACAAATTAGAATCAGTCCTATTCAGTTTTGGTCCTGATCCCAAATACAGTAAATAAATTTTAGTACATTAAAATAATTAGTAAAGTTAATTAGTTTAATTAGTTAAAAGAAAGCATTTAGCCAGGATACAAAATTGGTAATCTGATTTCTTTCTTTTCTTTCTTTTTTTTTTTTTTTTGCTTTTTGCTGAGGCAATTGGGGTTAAGTGACTTGCCCAGGTTCACACAGCTAGGGAATGTTAAGTGTCTAAGGTCAGATTTGAACTCAGGTCCACTTGACTTCAGGGCTGGTGCTCTATCCACTGTGCTACCTAGCTGCCCCTGGTAATCTAATTTCTAATTGGAGACTTTCCAGGTTTGGGAGGGGGAGAATAAGTGAATGCAATTCTCTAAAATCAGAAAAAAGAGGTGTCCTACTCCCCACAAGTGTCTGTATTTGGTCAAAGCAACATGAAAACAATAATTGATTAACAATTATAGGGCCAGTTTTTGGATAAGATATGTGGGTTGCTTGAGAAGTATAATAGTGAGAAAACTTGCATCAATCTTAAGATCTGATTGGATTATTGCATCGATTTTCACATCTGACTGTTTCTGGTCTTTGGTTAAGAGTCTCTAAAAGCAACAGGTAAAGGTAATATACTACTTCCCAGACCTACAAGGGTGAGGTGCACACAATGCAATAATGTTTTCCCATAGTTCCCACAACTGAATAAAGATTTCTCACAAGACAGAAATTGAACTATCCCCATAATTAAATAGAAAGAGAACTGATTTAGATGTAGAATTGAATCACAAGATGGAGTCAGTGTTGTTTACTCAATTCCCACAATTCCCTAAATAGGCAGTGGCCTAAAGAATTTAATTTCAAATATATCAATAGGTTCATTAGTTCAAGATATATTTTGCTTGTATTATTCAATAATAATGTTTCATCTCTGTTATTTAAAACAAAGGAAGAATATACATATAGGTATATAAATACCTACCCCTTTTCAGTATTTCTATTAAGCTAACTTCAAGAAGCAATTAAGCTAGAAAAATTCTTCAATTACTCTTGGCTTGACTTTTCTCCTCACAAATGTACAATTATATATCCAGACTTGACACATTTACACTAAATTTTTTGGCATTTTATTGATATAGTGTCACAGGAATTAAAGACAATCATAGAATTGGATTGTTTAATCTAGTGGTCTCATATTATAGATGATGAAACTAAATTTAAGGCATGAAGTACCTTGCCTAAGGAGGCAGATGCTTAGATAAGAACAAAATATAAACTACAAATCCAGCATTCTTTCCACTGTACCATGTTACTCCCTATAGTTTCTTTAAGCCTCTTGTTACTTATGAGAGTTCTGTGGGGGGCTGCTTGGGATTATTTTTGGACATATCAGGGAAAAAATCATTGAGTTCTAGTTCTACCGCTAACTAGCCTTGATGATCTTAGATAGGCTACTGTGTGACAATTCTGAGAGACTGATTTTGCTTAAAAGCAGATCTGACAGTGTCACTTCTCTACTCAGTCAACTCCAATAACTGTTTATTGTCTATCTCTAAATCATCTATAAACTCCTTTGCTCTTCATTCTGGTCCCAATCCTATTTTCCTGCCTCACTACATATTACTACACCTTATTCTATGACCAACCAAACAGGTCTTTTTTTCTTTTCCTTATTCACAGAACTCATCTCCATTTCCAAACCCTTTTTTTTGTCCCACTCATGCCTGAAATATTCTTTTCTTACTTTTGCCTGATAAAATACAGGCCTACATGAAGTCTTTCATGATTTCCTTCAATTATTAGTGCTCTAACTCTTGAATTATTTTTTATTTAACTACTTACCCCTTGGGCAATACCATGAAAATCAGTTCTGTGCTGCATGCTGTAAATTTGGAGGAAGACAGGACTCTTGACTGACTAAGAGAATGCTGAGCATAATGTTTTATATGTGCCCTATGGGGATAGCCTTTTAGATAAGACCTCTAGAAGGTACATAAAAAAGATTTTTTGATTGGTGTGAACTGGTGAATGGCAGACTAGTACCCTCAAAAGGGTGGATGCATTTGAGAAACTGACCCCATTATTTTCCTTTATTTTTAGGATTTGCAATTATTGGAACTGCTGAGAATAGACATCCCATTGGTTAGATCATTCTTTCTTTGTTTTTATTTCTCTCTTGGGGTTTGTAGCTTGCTTGCTCTCAGCTGAAGAGCTCATTTTTTCAAACGTATTCTTTGGTAAAATGTAATTTATAGAATTCTGATTTCTGTTTATTTTGTTTGAATAAATGGTTTTTACTTGCTACTGGTTATTTTCTTTTATGGTCTTTTGGATAACCAACATTTAGTTGGAAACTGGCAAATGTAAGCTAAAAGCTATTCTCCCTCTCAGCTAAGAGCTATTCTCCCCGTCTAAGAGTGATTTAGGTCCTGTTTCCTCATCTGTAAAATGATGATTGAATTAGATGATTTTTAAGGTATTTTCCAACTCTAAATCTATGATAACCTAAGGATAAATAAGAGAATTTGAAAAAAAAAATGTGTTTCTCCCAAAACTTTTTTTTTTGGTTGAAAAAGAATTGAGGGGCAGCTAGGTGGCGCAGTGGTTAGAGCACCAGCCCTGAACTCAGGAGGACCTGAGTTCAAATCTGGTCTCAGACACTGCCTAGCTGTGTGACCCTGGGCAAGTCACTTAACCCCAATTGCCTCAGCAAAAAGCAAAAAAAAAAAAAAGAAAAAAAAGAATTGAGAATTTTGAAATACATTTATTGTTACCTTAAAAAATAATGAATAAGATATTCAAGGTTTTTAGATATTATCCAACTTTCACTAACAACATTATTTCTGAAAACTATTTTCAATGTGTATATATTGTTCATGGAATCATTGAACATCAGAATACCTATTTTAATATGTTTTTTTTAAACCAGTTCCTAGTTATATTTATTAATTCAATTGCTTTTTATTTATTAATTTCTTCTTTGATTTTCAGAATTTCTATTCTGATGTTTACTTTTTAAAAAAATATTTGTTGGTTTCCTAAGTTATTTTACTTAAAATTTATTAATCTGTTTTTTCTGTCTTCTGTTCAGAAATATAACATTTTCCTAAAGAATGGTTTGGTTACATCCCAGTCAAAATTTTGATATGCAGTCTTATTATTGGAATTATTTTAAATAAAATTATTGTTTCTGATTTATTCTTTGATCTACCAATTTTTTAGATTGTTATTTGGTCTTCAATTAATTTCTAGTCCTTTCTTCAGTGTTTTTTATTGAATATGATTTTTATTGCAAACTTGTTAGAAAGATGTGTTGAATATTTCTGCTTTTCTGCATTTGTCAGTTTTTAATGCACTTATATATTATAAAGACACCATTCACAGTTTAGAAATATGTATACTTCTTCCTATTCCTACTTGATGATCACTGAAGATCTATCCTACCTTTTCTGTTATTTCTTTCAAGTTCTTAACTTTCTTATGTATAGTTTGTTTCAATTTGTTCAAGTCTGGAAGGAGTATATTGAAGTTTCTCACTGTTCTACACTATTATTTTCTCCTTTACCTTATTTAGATTTTTAAAAAGTATTTAGATACTTTAGTATTTAGCACAAATATATTAATTATTGATAATAATTCATTGTCTATGGTACTGAGATGGGAAACTGAGGACTTCTCAGAACAATGATTGTGAGAGATTGGCAGGGTTTTTCATTGGGGATCCTGTTGCAGGAAGAGAGATAAATTGTGGCTTTTTAGAATATCAAAGGCAGACCAGAACCAATCTGCTAGTTGCTGATTTGAAAAAGGGTCTGGTTGATATCAGTGGGCCTTGAGTGGGCGGCAAGTGCTTTGTTCTGAAATTGACAGGCCTGGGATTGGGCCTGCTTTTCTTTCTCTATAAGTGTGGGCTCAGGTGAGAAGGGGGTGTACACTCCTTCCTCTCCTGGCTTCGGTGTGGAGAGGAATGATTGTCCTAAGGGAATTTCGCGAAATTCAAATAAACTTCTAATCTTCACTTTGAGAAATCTCTGAGTCATGATTTTGAGTCGGGAGTCGGATTTTTATCCCACACAGTACCTTTTGAATATAATGTAGTTTTCTTGTTTATCTCTTTTCATCAGATCTATTTTTCCTTTTGTCTTGATCAAGATATTGATTGCTACCCCTGCTATTTTGAGTTCATCTGAAGCACACTGTATTTTGCTCCAACTCCTGAGTTTTACTCTGAGAATCTGTTTTATTTTTTGTAAACAGTATATTACTAGATTCTACTTTTTAATACATCTTCTTACATTTTATTGGTGAGTTCATCCCATTTTCCATCATAGTTATATTTGTTAATTATGTTTTTCCCCCCCTCTTATTCTTTTATGCTTTTAAAAAATCTGTTTTTTTTTTCTCAAAGAAGAGGATAGGGGGAGAAAAGAATGCTTAGTAAGAATATTCTATTCTTGCTATTATTGGCTTCTTCTTTATTGTCCCTTTTCTTTTCTCTTTACCCAGATACAAATCACAAGCTCTTACCTTTTCTTTGTTTCCTCTTTAACACCTCTTCAAATCTCCCTTAGGACCTTAGAGTTTATTTTGTTTATGACTAATCCTTTCCTAAATCAACTTTCCCTCTTTTTCTCCTTGTTTCTCTTTCCCTGTTTCCTCATATTTTCTTGTTTAGTTGAACATATTTAGACATCTAAATCTGTGTGTGTTCTCTTCTTAGATCAGTTCAAACAAACTCATATTTTCCTCATTAATATAGATTTTTGCTTGCTCATCCTTATTATTTAAAATAAATGATCCTCTACTCTGCCATACCTTTTTCCTTTGTGTATCCTGTTTCCTCTCCCTTTTCTATCTTTTATTAAGATCATCAAAAAATAACAAAACCACTCCCAGGCCTTCTGCCTTATTTGACTTTATTTATGATTCTTAAGAATATTAGGATTCTGCGGGGGGCATTTGTATCATCCTTCTTTTTTGCCCACCTCCCCCATGCAAACACTTCATCTTGGCGTAATATCTTTGTATTCACTTTTGTTTGATTTTTTGGTTTTACTCTTGACTTCTCTGTCTTTATACTTTCTTTTTTCTATACTTCTCTTCAGCTTATTTATTTTTCTCATCAGTAATGCTTGAAAATTCTCTATTTCATTAAAAATCCATTTCTCCCCCATAAGATTATACTCAGTTTTGCTCAGTTAATTTTTCTTATTTGTAAACATATTTTTGCCTGTTGTAATATTGTATTATATACTCCATGTTTCTTTATATTGCTAAATCTTATGCGATATTTAAACTTTCAAAAAAATTTCAATAATATTTTATTTTTCCAAATAAATGTAAAAATAGTTTTCCATTTTGGGGACAAATATGAAATAATAGATAATTTTATTAAAAATAATTCCAACAATAAAATTACATACCAAAATTTTGGATGCAGCCAAACCAATTTTTAGGAA
The DNA here is from genome assembly GCA_023553655.1 of Myrmecobius fasciatus. Classification (NCBI taxonomy): domain Eukaryota; kingdom Metazoa; phylum Chordata; class Mammalia; order Dasyuromorphia; family Myrmecobiidae; genus Myrmecobius; species Myrmecobius fasciatus. Next base: position 404,620 of record JAJPUD010000555.1, read on the forward strand.
AATGTTATATTTCTGAATACTTTTATAAGAAAAAGAAAGGAATAACAGATCAATAAATTTTAATTAAAAAAACCCTAGGAAAGCAACAAATATTTAAAAAAATTAAACACCAGAATAGAAATTCTGAAAAATTTCCATTTGTGTAAGACTTTGTGTTCCAAATTTTTCTCCCTCCCTCCCTTACTTCCCCCCACCTCAAGACAGCAAGCAATCTGATATAGGTTAAATATGTGAAATTCTTTTAAACATACTTCCATATCTGTTATGTGGTTCAAGAAAAATCAAACCATATAGGAAAAACCATGAGAAAGAAAATAAAAAAACAAACTACAAAAAAAGTGAAAGAATTATGCTTCAATCCACATTCAGTCTCCATAGTTCTCTCTCTGAATGTGGATGGCATTTTGCATCTTAAGTATATTGAAAATGCCTTGAAAGACCACATTGCTGAGAAGAGCCAAGTTCAACTGTATCTTTTATGATACTTTTGTACTAATACTTTGTTTTTGGCTGCTTACAATATTTTTTTCTTTGACATTTGGCTATGATGTTTTTTGGAATTTTCATTTTAAAATTTCACTTAGGAAGTAATTGGTGGATTCTTTCTGTTTTCATTTTGTCCTTTTGTTCCAATTTCTTGAAATATAATATCCATGTTTTCAATCATGACTTTTAAGTAGTCAAATGATCTTAAATTATATTTTCTTGACCTATTTTCCATATCACTTGTATTTAATATGATATATCATTCATTTCCTTCTATGTTTTCAGTATTTTGAATTTTTAAAAAATTGTAATTGTACCATACATAGTTATTAATTTTTATTTGGTTCACATTTTTATTATTTTTTTTACTATTTAATTTATTACTTATTTTAGCATTCTTTTCTTTAAAACTTTTAGTTCCAAATCTTCTTCCTCCCATTCCCTTCCACATCCACTAAGAAAGCAATCACTATAATATCAATTATACATATGACATTAAGCAAAACATATTTCTAATATCAGCCATACTTTTTTAAATAAGGAAAAGAAATAAAGAAAATGAAAAAAAAATTATACTTCCATTTATGCTGAGATTTCCTCAGTTCTCTTTCTCTGAAAGTAGTTATCATTTTTTTATTATTAATCCTGTGGAATACTCTTGGATCATTATTTCGATCAGAGTTGTAAAATTTTTTACATTTGATTATTATTACAACAATACTACTATTTGTGCCTTATGATCTCCTGGTTCTCACTTTACTTTGCATCAGTTTATATAGATCTTACCATGTTTTTCTAAATCCTGCATTATCATTTCTTACAGCACAGTGGTACTCCATCACAATCATATGCTACAATTTGTTCAGTTATTGCCTAATTAATGAGCATCCTCTCAATTTCCAATTCTTTGACACCACAAAAAGAACTTCTATAAAGTCCCTTTCCTTTCTTTTTGATCTCTTTGTGATACAGACTTAGTATTATTGTTAATGGGTCAAAGTATATACACAATTTTATAGTCCTTTGGACATAGTTTCAAATTCTCTCTAGAATGATTGAACTACTTTACTAATCCACTGACATATATTAGTATACCGATTTTCCCCTCATTCCCTTTAGCATATGTTAATCCTGATAGGTGTAAGCTGGTACTTCAGAAATATATCTCTCTAGTCAATTCAGAATATTTTTATAAAAAAATGACTATAGATAGCTTTGATTTCTTTTCTTCTGAAAACTGCTTGTTTGTATCCTTTGATCTTTTATCAGTTTGAAAATGGCTCTTATTTTTATAAATTTGACTCAATTCTATACTCAATATGTATTTGAGAAATAGAGCCTTTATTAGAAACTTGCTATAAAGTTTTTTAAGGTTACTTCATTATTTATGATACCTATTAGCATAAAGTGATTTCACTGATTATCTCTTTTAATTAGGACTACTTTTATATTTGCTTTGTCTGAGATCATGATTGTTACCTCTGCCATTTATCATGCTGCACAAGAAAAATCAGATCAAAAAGGAAAAAAAAATGAGAAAGAAACAACCAAGCAAGCAAACAACAATAACAACTATGAAAGTGAAAATACTCTGTTATGATCCACATCTAGTCCCTATTGTTCAATCTCTCTGGATACAGATGGTTCTCTCCATTGGAGAGATTCTATTGGAATTTGCCTGAATCACCTCATTGTTGAAAAGAGCCAGGTCTATCACAGTTGTTCATCACATTCTTGTTGTTGCTGGAAACACTCTTTTTAATTTTTTTGTTTATTAATGGTTTGCATTTCTTTTTTTAAATAATAGCTTTTTCAAAAAATATGCAAAGATAGTTTTCCTTTTTTTTTTAATTAAAGCTTTTTATTTGTCTAACATATGTATGGGTAGTTCCCCAGCATTGATCTTTACAAAGCTTTCCATTACAAATTTTACCCCCAGTCCCCTTCCCTCCCCTAGTTGGCAAGAAGTCCACTACATGTTAATAATGTTGAAATACTTGACAAGTTGTGCAAGAAAAATCCTATTTACAAGAAAAAAAAAGAAAATCAGAGAAAGGTAACACAATGCAAGCAAACCTCAATAGACAGCATGGAAATATTATGTTGTGGTCCATATTTCATATCCCTCTCTCTGGGTGTATATGGTCTTCTTCAGTGAACAATTGGAACTGGTTTGAGACAATTCTTTGTTGCAGAGAGCCATGTCCATCAGAATTGATCATCATGTAATATTGTTGTTGCTGTGTATAATGATCTCCTGGTTCTGCCTGTTTCATTCAGCATCAGTTCATGCAAGTCTCTCCAGGCCTCTCTGAAATCGTCCTGCTGGTCATTTCTTACAGAGCAGCCAAGATAGTTTTCAATATTTGCTATTTTTCTTTCTAAGGTTTTCCTTTAAAGTCTTATTTTCTATTCTAACTCTTTCCCCTTAACCGTCTTATTTAATTTGTATTATTATTATTATTTTTAAATCCTCATAGTTAATTTCTTCTAAGAATTCTAGTTGACTTTATGGCCAAGCTATGTTTCTTCTTGAAGCTTTGCTTATAGGCATTGTGGAATTATATTCTACTTCTATGTTTGTCTCTTTGACTTCCTGGGCACCATTTTTATTTGAGGAGGTTTTTATTTTTGTTTTTGTTTTTGTTTTTTTTAATTTACTCACTTTTCTAGCCTTGTTTCCCGGATTGTGACTTTGTGTTAGGGCCATAATTTGTATTCTTCTGGAGTTAGTGTTATGACCTTTATGATTCTGGTCTATATTATTTGAGGCCTGCTGCTATGTTGAATATTGTGTTCTTCAAGGATCAGGGCTCAAAAATTATAAACTCTTAGTGACCCCAAAGAGGTCTGATCTAAGGTATAATCCAGTTATTGGTCTCCTGGACTTTCTGGGTTTCAGATCCTGGTATGAATAAATTTGCCCTTGGGTAGAGTTCCAATATACAGTTGCTGGATTTATTAGCTATCTAGAAGACTATACAGATTTGAAGAGAGAGCAATGTTGACCTACCCCTGATCTGAGCCCAAAGACTGAATACATCATTCTACAGAATGCTCTTTTGGCTCATTTCTGTTCTAGTTCCTGTCTTGGTCAATTGTCTGAATTTCTGAATTTTCTCTTGGGCTAAGAAAAATGATTCATCGTGGATTTTTCTTAGATTTCATACTACTCAATCTGGTGTTCTTCTTAGATTCTTATTGGAGTAGTTATGGGAGAACCTAGGTTGTGATGCTCAAATCTCTCCACAGAATCAAAATCATGGATTATCAAAAGAGCACTAGAAAAACATGTTAATATCTCTGCTAGTTTCATATTTCATTGTGGTTTAGGACAGAGAGGAAGGTTCCAAATGTTAAAATATATTAAACTAATATATGGAAAGTTAAAAGTAATAACTAATTAATACATACTTTAAGGTTTGTAGAACTTTCTATAGACATTATATTATTTGATTCTCAAAAGTAGTTTGTGAAGTAGGTATTATTAATATCTTAATTTTAGAAATTAGAAATACAGGTTGAGAAATTAAATGAATACAGGTTGCATGCTATTAAGTATTTAAAATGATATTTGAATTCAGATCTTACTCTCTTATACTCTATCCACTTCGCTGCCTTCCTAGATAAACTTGTCTTAGTGTAAATTTTTAGATTTCAGAAATCCATGAAAATGATGAAAAATCAAGCATCAGAAGAACCAAATTGGTATTAGTGACAACTCAGTGATAATGATTAAAGAAAGTTTCATATGGCAAAAATGATCAAAAGTCATTATAAGAACAAAAAACAAAGACATCCTAGATTCCTTAGTGTTAGCATGATGTATTTTTTCTCTTCATGGCATTAAATCTTTTGAAAATGATAACATCACTATTACATTGGAATTCAACCTGTTAGGCTAGCCCTAAAGATAATAATGAAGTTTGTGGTTAATGACAGATTGTGTTGTTTCTATTCTGACACTAAACATTTACTGACATTTTGACTGACATCTGACATTTACTAGCTCTGTGACCTTTGGCAAGTCACAGCTTTTCTGTGCCTTATTTGTCTTGCTCATTAAAGAAAAGGATTGATTGGATCAGATAACATTAAAGATTCTTTTTCTAGCTCTAAAATTCTGTGATTCTCTAAGATTCTTTTGCTTATGTCCTAATTTGTTTATAAGGGGAAAAATCTTACAGCAGTTTTCCAACTTTGTGTCCCATATACAAAGTATTAGCAAGTTCTTTGACTTTGAGTTATCTCAAGGACTAATGCTAAAATGAACTTTGAAAAATGAGTTCTAATAACTTTCCTTTTGAATAAACTTTGTTGCCTGAGATGACAAAGGTCAGTGATACCCACCTAATTCAGCACTTTTAATCACTATCAACATAAATTTTATTAAATTTGGCATCTCCATTATTTGCAATAATTCTTTCTAGTTACCAGAAAAGTAGAAAGCGTAATTTGTGCTTAGTTATAAAGACTTCTATTTGTATTAATGATTTACTATTTTCTTTTTTTATTTATTAATACTTTTTATTTGCAAAACATATGTATGGGTAATTCCTAAACATTAACCCTTACAAAGCTTTCTGTTACAAATTTTTCCCCCCTACTCCCCACCCCTCCCCTAGATGGCAGGATATCCACTACATGATAATTATGTTAAAATACTTGACAAATCGAATATATGTATAGTTATTGCCACCCATCATTTTTTTGTGCAGGAGAAATCATATCTACAAGAAAGAATAATCTGATAAAGGAAATACAATGCAAGCAAACCTTAATAGAGAACATGAAAATGTTATGTTGTGGTCCACATTTCACATCCCTCTCTCTGGGTGTATATGGCTTTCTTCACTGAACAATTGGAACTGGTTTGAAGCATTTCATTGTTGTAGAGATTCATGTCCCTTAGAACTGATCCTCATATAGTATTGTTGTTGCCGTGTATAATGATCTCCTGGTTCTGCTCATTTCACTCAGCATCAGTTCATACAAGTCTCTCCAGGCCTCTCTGAAATCGTCCTGCTGGTCGTTTCTTACAGAGCAATAATATTCCATAACATTCATATACCATAATTTATTCAGCCATTCTCCAGTTGATGGGCATCCATTCAGTTTCCAGTTTCTAGCCACTACAAAAAGAGCTGCCACAAACATTCTTGCACATGTGGGGCCCTTTCCTTCTTTTATGATTTCTTTGGGATATAAGCCCAATAGAAACAATGCTGGGTCAAAGGGTATGCATAGTTTGATAGCTTTTTGAGCATAGCTCCAAATTGCTCTCCAGAATGGTTGGATCGGTTCAATGATTTACTATTTTCAAAGTATTTTTATATATTTTGTATCCTTTGATTCTCCTAGCAGTCCTGTGAAGTAATCAGGAGTTATATTATGATCCCCATTTTCTAGGTTAGCAAACAGAGGCTGAGATATTAATTAGCTAGCCTAAGGTCATACAGCTAGTGAGTGTCAGAGGCAATACTAGAACCTAGGAGTGAATTTTCCATTATAATATATTGGGTGAATGTGAGCATGTGCAAAGATGTTTTAAGAAGCCTATATTTGGTGAGTTGGAGCTATTATCTAAGATGGTAAGCAGCTGATCTCCTTGAGGCTGTATCCAACCCACCAATGCTATTTCTTAATAAGCAGGTCTGAATGAGTCATTTGGCTGGCACATGGAGACAAAGTGGCAGTTATAAGACTGCCTGGAAAGAATAGGTCCTCCCTTTGCCCTGGAGTAACAGACTCAATCCAAACCTCAGCTATAATATTACAAATGTTCTGAGGCTGAGTACGTTTTTTCCATTATGTGATTTCAGGCTACATTTAGCACTTTCTTGTTTCCACCTTCTCTACTTACATTATAGGGTAATCGCAAAGTCTTTAAATTCACTATATACTAGTGCTCTGTTGGATTGTACAGTTTTTACTTTGTCTCAGTGTTGGGGAAGAGTGATGCAGTTCTTATTTGGAAACCTCTTACTCAAAAAAAAATCAAGACCCATGATTTTGTTCTGAATAGTTGCCCATGTATAAGGCAGGCAGACATCAAAGGAATTAAGAGCTTCCTCCATTCTAAGTGGGAATTTGGGGGGTTTCTTCTCTCTCCCTTCCAAATTTGAAAGGTTCAGGCTTCATTATAAATACAGTGATCTCCTGGAGTGGTTTGGGAGTTTGGAAAACTTCTCTCTGATTCTCACTTTGTTTGATATAACTGCAGTCTTTGAGTTTGAGGGGAAATTCATCTCCATGTATTATCTACTTGACCAACATGTAGCTGGGCAAGTGTTCAATATGATATCAAGGATAATAGAATGTAATTTTTTGCTTTTCATCATAAAATCACAGAATTGAAAAGTTAGCAAAGGACCTCTGTGATCAGCTACTTTAAGCCATGAAAGAAAAAGAATCTTTTACAACATATCTAATTTAACATCTCATTTATCTGTTAGATAAATAGATTAGGTATCCCTTCAATTGGAGAATGGCTGAATAAATTATGGTATATGAATGTTATGGAATATTATTGTTCTGTAAGAAATGACCAGCAAGATGATTTCAGAGAGGCCTGGAGAGACTTACATGAACTGATGCTGAGTGAAATGAGCAGAACCAGGAGATCATTATACACGGCAACAACAGTACTATATGACGATCAATTCTGATGGACATGGCTCTCTTCAACAATGAAATGTTTCAAACCACCTCCAATTGTTCACTGAAGAAAGCCATATACACCCAGAGGGATGCGAAATGTGGACCACAACATAACATTCTCATACTCCTTGATTGATGTTTGCTTACATTGTGTTTCCTTTATCTGATATATCGTTTGTGTAGATAAGATTTTTCTTGCACACCAATGATAAGTTTGGAAATATGTATACATATATTCGATTTGCCAATATTTTAACATAATTAACATGTAGTGGATATCCTGCCATCTAGGGGAGGGGTGGGGAGTTGGGGGGAAAAATTTGTAACGGAAAGCTATGTAAGGGTTATTGTTGAAGAATTACCCACACATATGTTATGCAAATAAAATAAAAATTTAAAAAAAAATAGATTAGGTATCTAAATATCTAATTTAAAAGTAAAATGTTTAGGAAAATTTTCTTTACACCAAATCTATGTTTGACTCTTTGAAACTTTTACCTATTGTTCTTGGTTTTTTGCTCTTGGACAAAGCTGAACAATTCTAGTCCTCTACCCTATGACAACCTTTCATGTTTCTTGTGAGTCTTCTTTTCACCAAACTTAACACAACTCCTTATATGTCATGGACTCAGAGGCTTTCAACCATTCTGATCTCTTTCTTCTAGATAATCCCCAGATTTATCAATGTACCTTCTCAAGTGTGGTGCATCAAATCAAATCAAATATTTCAAATGATGTCTAATAAGGGGAGAATAGAGTGTGACTATCACCTTCTAATTCCTGGGAGCAATTTCTGTCTTAAAGTAGTCTATGATTGCATTAACATTTTTGGCTGCCATAACACACTGTTGACTGATATTGAGCTTTCAGTCCACTAAAACTCCCAGATACTTTTTAGACAGACTGCTAACTATACCTTTCCTTTCTTGTACTTATGAAGTCAATTTTCTAAACCCAAATATAAGAATTTGCACTTCTTTCCATTAAATTTCATCTTATTAAACACAATGATCTAACCCAGTGGTATCACATTCAAATAGAAATGGGGGAGCCACTCAACCATATATAAGAATTCCTGTGGCTCACATATTGGCTTACTTTAAAATTTAATGTTATCCATATTTCACAGTTTTTCTGATCATTTTGTTAAAATTTTCTTTTACATTTAAATTTACATTTTACATTTAAATCTGATTTTAGCAGCACTTCAGAGTCTTATGGGCCACATATGACCCATAAAGCATTTGTTTAGCTCCTTTGGTCTGACTGACTCTCAAGATCTTTTTGGAGTCTGAATTTCTCATTCAGAATATTAGTTATCCCTCCCAATTTTGTGACATATACAAATTCGATAAGCATATTATCTATTCCATTATTCAAGACATCTGTCAAGCACAGAACCTGAGACATTCCACTGAAGAATTTCTCCCATGATGACATCAAACCATTAATGACTTTTTTTGAGTCTAGACATTTAATCAGTTCTAATCTGTCTTCTTGCAAAGTTAAAAAGGTATCCTCAGCTCTCAGTCTCGCAAGAAACAAAAAGAAATTGCTTATATCCTTCCTATTATTGTTGGTAAATAAATGTTTTTTCCTTTAAATATTTAAGAATGTACTTGGTGAAGATTCTGATAAGCACAGCCCTGGATAGTGGGAGCTCAGATTACAATTATGGAAGAGAAAGAGGATATAGACTCCAGTGGTAATACAGCATTTGCTGAAGCTCAGACTTGGGTAGAAGCAGTTGTTGAGAAAAATTTTGGAATTAAGAATTTTTTAAAGTCTCTGGAAAATGGGATCCTGTTGTGTGTTTTGTTAAGTTTGACATAATTAAGAAAATCAGTCAACAATATATACCAATAGCAGCTTTAGATAATGTAAATGTTTCTCTGAAGGAGGCAAAGGAAAGAAATGAAATGCACAACCCTCCCCCTTCCAAAAACATTTCTGTGATACCTTCAAATTTAAAAATATACACACGTGTATGTGTGTATATGTATGTGTGTGTATGTGTATATATGTGTATGTATGTATATCAATTACTCTTGGTTCAGTCTCATAGAGACTAAATCTCTTCTGCAGAGTCCTAAAGTAACTGAAAGATTGGAGGTTGCTTTATTCCTATTCCAGGGTATTTTATACACTATTAACTACCCATGGATTAGTGTTCAGTTGGCATGTAACAAATTAAAATTAATTATGTTTTTATTTTGTTTTTACAGAGACATTTAATGTGAAAATATAATAGAAACAAAAATATCAACATTCTGTCTCCCCCCAGTAGCTGAGTGTATTATTCTCCCTTTTACTACTTTGGTGCCTGGAGAGAGTGGGATTAAACTTAACATAGTTTAATATGTCATTCATTCTACCAAGTTTATTTCCAAATGTGACATAACTGATGGATATTGACCCTATTTTTCTTCTATTGCTAGACTGACTGAGCAGGTTGCTCCAGGACTATACTCTCCACTGTATATCTGGCAAATCCAGTTCCTGGATTTCTGGTGGCTAGCTTTCCTGATCCTTTGAATTTAATCAAGTATCCTCTGTCTTCCACACTCCATCTAAAATAAAAAAAAATGCAAAGAGACAAAGAACAGAGTGCTCTGTACTGACCATGAATGGGGAAAACCTGAGATCTTTTCTGATGGTGTATCTCTCTGTTAAAAGATTTCCAGAGAAGAAAAGGATGAAAGCAAGACCCTTGTTTTAGCTTGTTGGGGCCTTTTAGATGTCCCACTTCTAACTTCTAGCTCCATAATCAATCAAAAATCATTTTTACCGCATGGTTAGTGGACCAATGTTACTTAGGAAGGAAGAAAGGAAACAAACATTTATTAAGTGCCGTACACAATGCTAAGCGCTTTACAAATGTTATCTCATTTGATTGTTACAACAATCCTGACAAGTAGATAATATTAACTTGCCCAGGTCACACAGCTAGTAAGTATCTGAAACTAGATTTGAATTCAGGTCTTCCCGACTCCATTCCAAGAACTCTATCTATTGTACCAACAACTACCTCTAATTGCACATTCCAAACTCCATGTGGAGGTTGTATCGGTTGAATAGCTGAACAGTTGAATATACTCATAAGGACTGGGTCCATTGTCTGCTCTTGACCACACCAGTTATATATATACATAAAATATATACATATTATATGTATATTATAAATATGCATATTTACATGTGTATACATATGCATGGTATGTGTATATGCTATTCATTTGTTTTTTAGTTGTGCCTTCCTCTTTGTGATCTCATTTGGAGTTTTCTTGGCAAAGATACTCAAATAGAATTCCTTCTCTGATTCATTTTGCAAATGAGGAACCGAGTCAAACAGGGTTAAATCACTTGCCTAGGTAGTAAGTATTTCAGACCAGATTTGAACTCAGGAAAATGAGTCTTCCTGATTCCAAGCCCAGTTCTTTATGAATTGCACTACTTAGTTGTCGTGTGTGTGTGTGTGTGTGTGTGTGTGTGTGTGTGTGTGTGTGTGTGTGTGTTTATCTACCAGTCTACCAATCTCTATACCTATCTGTCAGTCTGTGTCTTCTACCTGCCTGTCTTTCTATCTTCCATCTATTCTTGTATCTAAAAGAGGGTCTGTAACAGTAAGTGTCAGCATATCTAAAACACTATGTTCCGAGTCAGGAAGACTTGTATTCACATCTATCTCCTGCATTTAATAGCTATATAATTCTCTACTGGTCTCACTTAACTTCTGTGTATTTTGTATTCCTAGAAATTCTAAATTGGAAGAGGAAATTCCTATACCTGATAAAATAATGAATTTCATGCATTATATGATCAGTGTGCTACCTTTTTGGTAAAATATATTTGAATATGTTTCATATTTTAAGGCATTATTAAGCACTTCAATGGCATTCTTTTTTTATAATACATGGAAACTTAACCATATGCAGATGTTAGTGACTGCCATAGTGGTTGTAGCCATTTAATTTCCAGGTTAATGAAATCTTTATTTCACTTTTTTTTTTAAAGAGGCTTACCCAGGTACCTTATAGAAGATGCATAAAGCAGGAGTTCTTAGTATTAACCTTTTTTTTTTTTGTATTGTGGATTCTTTTGATTTGGTATTAATTATTAATTAATTAATTTTTGGTTTTTTAAAATTCACAATCAAAGCAAGTGCTAAATTTCAGTTTGAGTTAAATAAAAATAAAGATGCTTTTTTTTTCCTCTCCAAGTTCCTGGAATCTATCCGTAAACTCCTTTCTCTGGATCCTATATTAAGGACCTAGAGATGAAGAAATATAAGGAAAAAGTTTAATTTCAGGCCATTGTAAAATGGAAATGAGGAAAGATAAAATAGTAAGAGAGGGTGGGTAATGGCAATAACATACAAAATACTTAATTTGGTTTTCTCAAGATTCAGAGATTTACATGGATTATATCTATGTCTATATTTATATCTAGCAGTTGGACTTGGGATAATGTCTATAATTAGAGAACAAGTACTATGTAATACTGCATGTCTATCTTTAGAATTTTAAAACAGTTATCCCTAAAAGACGCTTAAATTAAATATTGAAAATAACCAAGAAGTTTTTAATTACAAATGTTGATTTTTCTATAGACTGTTTCTAGCTATGTAATGGTCTTTTTTTTTAATGGTGTGGCAACCACAATATTCTATACATAGATACCCTAACAGTAAAATTGTGCTATCTGTTTTTTTTTAACTATCCTTCATAATGATATAGTTTTATTTTATTTATTTATTTATTTTTGGTTGAAGGTAGGACTGTGTATCTTATACCTGTCTTTAAAGATTCTGCTTTTATACATTGCTTTTATTTACTTTTATATACTGGAAGATAGAAGAAAGCATCTGACATTTAAAGAGAAAATATTTATTTGTTAGAACAAAGGCTGTCTTAAGTTATGCATGATTGGAATAATAAATTGCATTGAAGGTTAATATTGATATATATTGATATACAAATATTATAGGGATGTAGAATGTGGGATTACTTTAGAGAGCATGGCACCTAAATATATTTATATATGTATATATAAATAGTGTGTAAGATTATTCTAGATCATTTGTGGTACAAAATAGATAATGAGTTAAAGATGGAATGGAAATAAGATAATGCTTTTGAGGAAATCAAAATGATAAATTTCCTTTTGATTTTATTATTAATTTTTTTCAATGTTAGCTAGATTTTGTAAAATGTCAAGATTAGCTGGATCATTTTAACATTAATGGATATTTTAACTTTATTATAGTATAATCACATACATAGATCATTGATAGTCCCAAAGAGACTAGAGTGCTTGTCTTCTTCCTTTCTATTATGGGGATCCTCTAAGATCTGGAGCCATGTACCAAAAGATTATGTTGCTTCCTGAAGAACCTTTGCTCTCAGGGACAGTTTTCTCTTTAAATTCCACCTTAAGCACCTCTAAGAGAATATCTTAAAATTTGTTTAACTCATGTTAAGAATTTCTCCAAAAGGGGAATAAAATAGTATTCAATATGCATTATAAATTAGGTATAGAACAGTTATTTTTCCTACACAAAAGAAATGCCAAACACTAAAAATTCACAAGTGTACACTGACAAGATTGAATCAACCCCTAATTTATAGCAACCATTATACTTCTTTTTGAGACATATTTAATAAATCAAAATATTAAGCATTTTGTGAGATTGCTGAATCAGCTTATCACCTTAATCTTTGTTTTGTTTTGTCTAAGTAGTTCCATTCAGATCCATGCTTTTTGGTAAACCAGGACAGAAGTTAGTTTGATCCTGGTAGTCATCTTTTCTAGGAAGTATTGTAGTGATTTCTAGGAGCTCCTCCCAAAGTGCATCAGGTTTCTATAGAGGATCCAAAAATTTTCCTTGTATCAAACTTATAAGGTTGCCTTAACAGCTTAAAATGCCCATGTTGTTTAATCATCTGTGCTGGGGAAAGAAAAAAAATCAGAACATATAGTCATAGGTTTTGCTCTCTTTACAGCATCCCTTCTTAATATGCCATTAATAAGGTGGGGGGGCAGGAAGACTAAAGTCTGAATTGGTTAATAAGTCCTGTTAAAGTGAAAAATTTCTAAGCAAACTGAAATGTACTTTTGAAAAAAGATCTAAATTATTTGCATTTTTGACAAGCATTTTCAAGTCACTATATCTGTTATATTACTCTTTTAGAATAGTTTCTTTTTTTTATTAAAGCTTTTTATTTGCAAAACATATATATGGATAATTCTTCAACATTGACCCTTACAAAGCTTTCTGTTACAATTTTCCTCCCCTAGTCCCCACCCCTTCCCTAGATGGCAGGAAATCCACTACATGTTAATTATGTTAAAATACTTGACAAATAGAATATATGTATACATATTAGGATAGTTTCTTGAGTACAAACTAATTCATTTATATCTTTGCATTTCCATCCTGAAGCTTTGTATATAGCAGATATTTAATAAATGCTTGTTGAAATAAATTACATTTTATAGGTTTGAGTTTTCAGACTAGGATGCCAGAGGCCATTTTTTTTCTACTCGGGTATTATGCCAACAATTCAGAAAACTTTCTACTAGGGAGACAGTGATTTTTGGTTTGAATCTTGCCTCAATTCCGAACGACAGATTTTAAACTCAGGGACTCAGAGCTGGAAGGAACTTTGTAGATCATCTCCAATGTGAATTTTGTTTACTGAAACCTTGCAAGATACTTTGGGGTTTATCAGCTAGATTTCTTTCTTAAGGACCATGCCTTAAAACCAAGTCATTCTGACTCTCATTAATTAGCCAACAGCCCAAACCTCACCTGGTCGTTATTTGGGCCCCAATGGCTCAAAATGAATATAAATAGCAACTGTTTCTACTGCTACAAATCATGAGAATCTTTCTCACTCAGACCATTTTTTTTTTTTTTTTGGATTAGGTAGAAGAGGGCATTCTTTGCCTCATTTCTTACCTACCCTTAATCACTGAATGGATGTTACTTCAATTAAACTGAGACCCGGGAAAGACCTTAGCTGCACCCAGGGCTGTCTCCCAGTTGTCCTTCTCTACATCTTGCCATTGGGACCAGAATTCTCAGGAGGAGAGAATGAGGTTGGTGACTTTGCACAGCTCTCCCTTACTTAAATCTAATTCACTTATATAAGTCATGACATCACCTCCCTGATGTCATTGTTCACTTCAAGAATGAAGGACAACAATAAGTTTAAACTTTGCATTTTTGAAGCAGGAAATTAAGTCTGCAAAAGGTGAAGTACCTTAATCAAGACAATACTGATATCTCCAAACTATAAAGCCTGAATTTTGGCCATTACCCTTATCTCCTCTTTCCCTTTCTTTTCCTCCTTCTCCCCTGCCCCAGACACCCCATCTTCAGGAATCCTGGACTCTACCCATAGGGTGCTAATAAATGAGTTTTTAACCTTTTTTCCTGTAATCTAGCCTTTACATTATTTCTTAGGTATTATTTCCAAACAATGCCACCTGTGTGCCTCTCCCACTTTTCAGCTCTTCTTTATCTATTATCTTCCTCTCTTCCAGGGAAAGCTTTCTTGAAAACAATGTTTATTTTTCTTTTTTCTTTTTTTTTTTTTTTTTTTTTTTTGCTGAGACAATTGGAGTGAAGTGACTTGCCCAGGATCATACAGCTGGGAAGTATTAAGTGTCTGAGACCAGATTTGAACTCAGGCTCTCTATCCACTGCCCCACCTGGCTGCCCCTATCTTGCTTTTTCTTTGAATATTGAGTGCTTAGTACAGCATTTGGCACATAATTTGTGCTAAATAAAAGTATTCTCTTTCTCAAGGACCTGGGATTCATATCCAGATCCTCTGACTTCCAATCTAGCACTTCTCCCATTATATCAAGCTTCCCATAGGCTAATTAACTGAACTAGCAATTAGCGCAGTATTGTATGCAATACTTTTTTTTTATATAAAAGCAGAGTACTTTATTGAAGTAGTGCAGAATAATTAGTAAATAGAATTATCGTCACATTATATTTAAAAACCTGATATACTTGAGCAAGATTTAAAGAAATTCAAACTAAATTTAGAACTTTGTCACTATTCTTTATGGCCTGATGTCTTAAGACTTTTCTAAAAATCCTAGGCTACATGATAACATAAAGAATAAATACAACTAGATACCTTATCACCTAATTTTCAACTATTATCAATCACTGAGCAAGATTGAACTTCATTTTTGAACTTGATTAGAATACAATTTTCTAATTCATCTTGAATTAAGATCCATGACACTAAAGTGATTATAATTGTATCATATGACTTGTCCTAGCCAGTAGTCATGTTCCTATCTATAAGATAATGTCAACCCACATAACTACTACTAGTGATAAGTTCCAAGGAACTGGAAGACTCAGCAGGAGAGCTTTGTTTATACCAGGAGTTTAGCACCTTTCCCATCCTCCAAAGGGCAAGAAAGCCTTAGGAAAGCTATCAGTGGACAAGAATTTAAATTTCCTATGAGTGAGTAAGTGGCAACTGAATTGTATTAATCTTTGAATATATAGCTGCTTCAATTTAACATTGAGCCTGTATTATAACTTCAGTATGACTTTTAGTAAGATGGGAGAAGATAATGAACTATATTATCCTATTGGCATAAATCTGCTTCTGTTTTGCCTTTAAGTTTAATTCTTACTCAGAAATTCTGATTGCTGGTTTAGGACAGGTTTCCTTTGATATCTTTATGCCCCAGATGTGGGGTGTTTTTGAAAGGCCCTGATGTTTTCTATCTGTATGTGCTGGTAAAGGTCCTTGAACATTAGTTTTGTGGAAGTGTGCAAAATGGATGAGGGTTTAGTTTCCACAGATTTTTGAAAACTGAATAAGAGAAAGAGAAATGAAACTTAAACTAGAAAAATAAAATTGAAACCCAAGAAATGAAGGTTAGAACAGGAAACAAGAAAACAAAAGAATGTAATCAGGGGTGAGGATTTTAGATTTGAAAGTGAACAAAAATATAATCAAGGGTGAAGATTTAGAATAGGAAGTACTTGTGAGGTATAATTAAGGATAAAGTAGGAGGTTCACATTCATATGGGAAGATTGCACATTTCTGATAGGTTGTAACCTCTGGTACTTAGCCAATGGTACATCAAGGGAGAGACTTGTGTTTTGGGTATAAAAAAGAGGAAAAATATTGATTCTAGGCATATCCCAAGTCTAGTGGAGTTATTTCTCACAGAACCATGAAGAGATTAGTAATGAGTCTTTTCTTACAGATTCTTATCCATCTCAAAAAAGGTGAACTGAAATTCTAGCTTTACTTGAGATTAGGTAAAAGCAGAATACATCTTCTCATAATCTTGAAACTGAACTTTTATGGGACTTGTCCATTAGATTCATGAAATATCCTCATCCTTTCTTATAAATTTATTTATGATTGCATTTTGATATTCCTGGGCCATTTTCACTGCTTTTTCACTTAATACTAAGCATTTAGGATTCCTGCTTCTTTTACTTTCCCTAAGGATAAGAAAAATTAGAAACATCTCATGCACATACTCCTTCTGTTTTCCACCATATCCAAATAACTATTCTTTCTTTCAGTCAGAAGAGTATAATTTTGTCTTCCCCCCCTTAGCTCTTTTTTCTTAAAAGCTGACCATATTGTCTGAAAACATAACTGAATTAATTTTAAATTTTTATTCCTATCAGCTTACTTTTATATATTATTTTAAGATTTACAAAATACTTTCTTCCCAACAGTGTAAAATAGGGAGTACAAGTACATTATCTCTGTTTTTTGAGATAAGGGAGGTTCTCAGAGTTTAAGTGACTTATATGTAATGATAGTTATTTAGTGAGAATCCAGATTCAAACATCTGATTCAAAATCTTGTACTCTTACACTACTGTGTTGTAAGATCTATAATAGATGTGTCCTTAACTAATACTTTCTAAACTTTTTCTTTTGGAAGGAGTGAACTATGTGACAGGACAGATCCTGGTAGTATTATGTCATAATACTATGAAAATAGTGTCATAATCCCAGAACCCATCTTCTTAAGTTGTGGGTCATGATTCCTTTTAACTGAATGTGGGAATCACAAAATAAGGATTTATTATCAGTAAATATTCAAATTGTATATTTATTTTACATACCTATATACTCGGGGTCATGTAAAAATGTCTCCAGTGATTAAAACAGTTGTGAGGGAAAAAAGTTTAAGAAGCCCTCTCCTAAATGGAAGTGGTCTTCGAAACAGCTGCTTGCAAGTATAGGGGACAGTTGCTCTATATTAGTTCTATTAGTATCCTCATCTACATCTGTACTGCTGCTGCTTAAACTTGTTATTGTTTACCTGTGTTCTATGAACTATGGAAGCAGACACTGGTCTTTCCAGACCAATATGAGTCTTTAAGACCCAGTATTCAACCTCAGTAGATTTCTCTTCCCAGTTTAGCCTAAACCAAGACTGTAGCTTTTACAATAGAGTTTTGCTAGGTTTAAAACTTCTTTCTAGGAGTCAGGTTCTGGGAAAATAGGCTCGTCTAATCCTTGAAATTGTGATTTAGATTCTTCCAGAAATATCTCTAACATCCAGACCAGGCTCTCAGTAGTAGTATTTATCAATAGCTGAATTTTCATTGACTATCCTCCATACTTGGAATACTGTCCCTCTTCCTCTCTGCTTCCTCACTTCTCGGGCTTCCTTAGAGAAACAACCCAAATTAGTCTCTTTCTCAATATACCCAAAATAAAGGCTATTTTTTTTAGATCTATTCACATTAACCTAGTATTGCAAGTAAAGGCAGACATTTCCAACTCATAAGTTTCTTATCAGGAGCATTAGGTAAGGCAGAGTTGCTTTCTTGTAGGAAGGGAATGGATGGAGAGAAGACAGACCTTAGAAGTGAGGAGGGAATAGTGCTACCATAATCAGTAAGGCATGGCAATTGACCCAAGAGGCAACAAGGCAGCAGACATACGGTACTAGCCATAATAAAGGACTCTACCAATCAGTAAGCATTTTTAGGTGCTACTGGTGGTCAGCTTTGTGCTGTGTGCTGGAAATATTAACATAGGAATGAGGCAGTCCTTGTACTGAAGGAGATTATATTTATTACAACCCTAGTTAGCTCATAAAAAAAGAAAGCACCTCAGATTTCTGACATTGTATTTCCTAAAATGACCTTTATTGTTGTGGAACTGTGATGACAGATGGGAGGTCTAAAGAATTAAATGGAACTTCTTTGTGGTCCAGTAGTTCAGCTCTGAGGAGTCTGCTTGCCTGACTGGCTTGCTTATTCATGGGGAGAATTTCCTCTTCTACTATAAAGGCACTAACAGAGCCCTGACAGTGATTCTCTGTAGCTCCAGTGGATTTCCCTCCTTATGAACCACCCTTTTCCCACCTTGATCTCATTTCCCACCAAGGTCAATTGAAAGGAGATACAGCTTGTGTTAGTCCTATATTTGGAAAAAATATACTCTTAAATATTAAATTCTGCCAACTAGGTGGCACAATGGTTTGAAAGCTGGGCCTGAAATCAGGAAGATCTGCATTCAAATCCTACCTCAGATACTCACTAACTGGGGGTGATGATGCTGGGCAAGTCACTTGACCTCTTTTTGCCTCAGTTTCCTCATCTGTAAAATGGGAATAAAAATAGGACTCAATTCTCAAGGTTGTTGTGAGAATCAAATGAGATAATAATAATTATAAAGGGCTTACTGCATGCCTGGCACATAGTAAGCTTTATATAAATGTTAGCTATTATTATTATTAAGTGTAGCCTCTCAACATACTTTTATTGTTTGAATTCTGAGGAGTTGCTTTATTAATTAATTAATATATTGATGTGTTTATTCTTTCATTCATCTGTTCATCCATCCATCCATCTACCTATTTATCTTTCTATTCATCTCCCTTTCTACTAAGTTTCCTTATCTCATCCAGGTTGGAAATCCAGGGACCACTCATAGACAACCTCATTCTGGTAAGCTTGAGAAACTTTGTCTGTTTCATTTCTGACCCAAGCCCATCATCTTCTTTAGGCAACCCACTCATTCCAAGTTTAGTGCTGACCTCTGATCATCATAGCAGCTCCGAACTATTTTAATTCAAGAGATCTGCCAACCTCCTTAGTGGTAGGGATATCAGGTGTGCACCACCACACTTGGCAGATTGTATTACTTTAGTGAGGTTTGAAGTGGCTAAAATTTCATGTTATATCAGAGCTTAATCACTTGAAATGTTTTTGAAGAGAATGATTTCATAGTATTCATGATAAGCAAAATAATTAAAAGAAACGTAAGAAATTCAGGTCGATAATTTGGGCTTTAAAAAATGAGAAAAAGAGCAGAATTTGGTTTCTCTTGGGCAGAATGTGTTTTTGTCCTGTTTAAGTCAGAGTCAACAATCTTTGTGATTTTGAGTATCTGACACAAAGCTGACACTTCATAACTTTTGTTTTGCAGTCTTTGCACTTAAGAGATTCTTGTTGCTTAGCCACTGCCCCTGTACTTTAAATATGCTGCCATAAGGTAGTATGAGCAGGCTTCCTTCAAGCTACAAGGTGGATGCCCTTGAGATTCAAGATGAGTCTTTCTGTTCAAGCATATCTTGTAGAATTAGAAACATTATTTTCAAAAATCTCTTGGTGCAAAAATAAATCCATTTGAAAATATATTTAAAGGAGACGGAGAACGAAAATAATTCTGATCTCTAAGTCTGCCTTTGGATTTTGACAAAATTGCTATAAAAGTAATCTACATGTACATTGAAGTATCCATGGAAGAGATCTAAGAAAGAATAGGCAGGATCTTGCAAACAATATTCTAGAGAAGATGACATCTGAATAGTTACACAATTGACTGAGGCATATAGAGAATACAAAATAATACTGTGATCATTGTCAACTATAAAAATTTGATTCATTAAGAGAAAATGCTACTTTAAATAAGATAGATAAATTAATAAACACATAAATAAATATTCCTTAATAAAAGACATCAAAATTAGATAAGATTCTTTGAAATTTGTAATGAGAGACACATCTATGTTTGAATACCTGATCATTAATATTAATACAACATACCAAATAGGCTCACCAAAAGTGTTGTTACTATCATAGAATATTTGCAACATAGATTCAAAATGGAGGAGGGTTTTTCTATAGATGGTGCTATATTCCAGATGTTCCTACTGAGCTTAACAGCACCATACTATGATGCTGTTTGTGTCAAGACCCAAAACATTGCAGAGCTCACTAAATGAGATTCATAATTCAATAAATGTTGGCCTACCTAGCCACATAGGAAAAAAAAACAAGAGAATGAACAATGTTTATTGTTCAATATGATATAGGGTTAGATGGATAGCTAATAGAAATGGTCCATTAGTATACACATCTTGAATAGACACTTCAGATTGACAATGAGAATTGTCAATTAACTATACCAATGAAACCATATGTTTAGTAAAAAAAAATTCTAGTACCATATATCTCTAAGTCATAGAATTATCAAAATTTCTTGAAAATTTAATTCAAATCAAATTCAACACTTACAAACCACAAATTGCAAAAAAGAAGTAGTGATAAAGGTGTCATTAGAGATGTTTAAATGGAAAAGGTGAATTGATCAGAGGCTGAGAGTGTCTTTGTAGACAGTGTACATGTTACACTGGGATCAATGTATCCTCAAGAGAACTGAAACAAAATTCTCAGTATTTTCCACCTAAGAATTATTAATAAAAGGACATTGACAGGAGTCACACAGAATAAGAAGAAAAGGAAAGACTGTTATTTGAATTGTTGGAAGAAACACATTGAGGGAGTATCAAAGTATTTACACAGCTAAAATATAAGCAAACTTCAAAGAAAACTCAGAGTAAATTTTTTGGAGAAAACAAACCAATAATTCATTCCCAAGATATAAATGAGTACTTTTAAGAATTCTAAATTGTTTCAGAAAGGTAGGAACTGGTTTGATTAAGAGATGCCAAAGTGGAGCTATGGCACTGGTAAATGTTTAACATCTCACTTTACAGGGGAAAAATATATGAATGACATTTTAAAGTTTAATCTGCATTATTAACTGTTTCTCCATTATTTTCTTAAGTTTAGACAATAAAACCCCCAATAAGTCAATCCATGCTTTGTAGCATTTGCTGATTCCCAACATGTAAATGCTGACATTGAATATTTAATAATCAGCTCTTGAGAACCTGTTCAAGATGGTTCCAGCATGTCTTTTAAATAAATTCAAGTAAATAAGCACTTATTAAACATTTACTGTATGTTAAGCACTGAGGATACAAATAGGAGAAAAAGGAAAAAAAGGTCCTGTTGTAAGGAATTAGAAAGTCAATTGCTTAAAAGGAGAGCAGTTGTGAATAGACATAAGGGAAGAAGCACAGATCACGTTCTAAATTGGAGTAAGCAAGAAGAATGAATTTAGAGCATAATATTAGAAGCAATTGTAAGTGACAAATTTCCTGGAGGTCCCAGGAATATTTGGATTGCCTCAAGTAGTCATCATATGATTTCTCATGTGGTAAACTTAGTATTATTATCTTCTGAATATTTTTGAGTTTATCAGAATTTTTCCTATTTTGTAGAGTTAGCTTCTTGATGCCTAGTCAGAATCAGACAGTCCCAAACTGAATCCAAGTCTTGCTGGATGTGGCACTGGCCTATGTAAAGATTGTACATCTGGACAATAATAGGTATTAGAAGTAGTATTAAGGTATTAAGAGCTCAGTGATGGGACACTGAGATTTTTGATTAGGAATCCAGTATCTAGGAAGGAGAATATATAGTTACTAGAAATTGGAGTATAGGGCAGAAATTCATTTACATGGCTCTTAAGACAGAAAATCCAGGTTCTGAGGAACTGGGCTATTAATAGCTGGGGAAACCTAGGAGCAATAATAACTCAATATTGAGCTAGGAAGCTTAGTCCCATTTCCCTGCTATTATAATCAGGAAGGCAGGACAGAAAGATAGCAGTTGTCACCAAATTATCTAAAGACACTATCAGTCACTCTGCTTCTCCAAGGTAGTTTGTTGTTAGCTTTTATAAGCAGAGATAACCCAGGCTTTTGAAGCAGTATTTCCTAAAATGGCCTTTATAGTACAAAAGTACAAGAAGTGGCTATGTTGACATGAGGGAGAATAAGAGAAACAGATGATATTTCTTTGTGTCAGAACTCTAAGGTATTTGGTAACCTAGGTGACTGTGAATCTATATTTTACAGGGACGTGTACTTCCCTTTTCATATCTAATCAGTTGCCAAATTATTTTTGGTATTTAGTCAGCCAATAAATGTATTACACACCTACCATGTGTCTGATACCATGCTAAATGCTCAAGGATGCAAAGAAAGCAAAATATAGTCCAGCCCCTCTCAAGGAGCTTGCGGTCTAATGGAGAAGACAACATGCAAACAATTTTGTATATGTTATATATATTATATAAATGGAAGCTAATTAACAGAAGAAAGACACAAGAATTAAGAGGGATTGGGAAACGTTTCCTATAGAAAGTGGATTTTTAATTGGGATTTAAAGGAGCCAGGGAAGCAGGAAGTAGAAATGAGGAAGGAGAACAGTCAAGGTGTAGGGAACAGCCAGTGAAAATTCCTGGCAGTTAAGGGATCAAGTGTCTTGTTTAAAGAATGGCAGGGAAGCCAGTATTACTAGAACATAGATTACATGAGGGTGATGAGAGGAGAATAAGGAGCAAGAATATTGGAAAGGTAGTCCTCTTTGTTCAATCTGTTATTGATGATAACCTGGCCTAATATAATTGGTTTCTAATTGGTACCTCTATCTTCAGTCTCTTCTCTTTTCAATCCATTTCATATACAACTTCCAAAATTTTTTTTCCTATGGTTCTCATCTGACCTTGTCATTCCTCTTCCTTCTCCACTGCCTCTTCTCCTCCTCTTCTTTCTCCTTTTCCTCCTCTTCTTCTCCTCCTCCTTTCTTTTTCCTCCTTTTTTCTTTTTCTTTATTTGTCTTCTTGTTCTTTTTGTTCTTGTTCTTGTTCTTCTTGTCCTTGTTCTTATTCTTCTTCCTTCTTCTTCAGTGGCTCCTTATTGCCTTTTGAAAAAAAGCACAAACTGCTTAGATTGTCATTTAAGTCTTTCCAATTTATCTCCAAAATAACTTTTCCAATTTTACTTCCCATTGCTTACCTTCATATATGGTATATGCATTTCAGTAAATTAGACTATCAGTTCTTTTAGAAATCAATACAGGATATTTCCCATATTGGGACCTCATTCCTTGTTTATTTTTGCATTTCAAAATCCCCATCTTCTTTGAAGGCTCAATTCAGGTGCCATTATCTTTCATGAAACTTCCTTTCATTCTACTGCTAGTGCTCTTTCTTTCCCCAAATTAGGGTATGTTATATTTATGTGTCTGTATGTTATGCCAGACCCCAAACCAGAGTAGAAAATTGGTTTCTTGATAGCTACAAATGATTTTTGATTATCATTATTATTATTTGTATCTCTAGCACTTAGTCTTACACACTTATGCTTTGTAAATGTTGAATTGAACCCAGTCTAGAGCATCCAGGCATTTCTAATTTATGGATATTTCATACATCAGTCTGTTTCACAACTTTCTTGAGTTGCTGTGGCTAAAAGAAATTAGTCTTTAATCATTAACCTGTGCTGGTCTTCAGAAGAAAAGCAAATAGTTTGTCACTGGCCCCATGTTGGAAACCTTATTTTTTTATCATCATTATTATTAGTTTTAATATGACAGGAAGCATATCTTCTAAAGGCATAACCTTCAAGAATCAAGATAAGATGAGCAAGATGGTGGAGTAAGAAGTTGAATTTTAGCCATCTTTTATTATTTCCAAAATAGCAATGAATTCATATAAGTCAAAGAAAATCAATAAAAACAAAATCAAAATTAAAGTAAAATAAAAGTCATCACAAGGAAAATTATCTCACAAAAGGAAAAAATATTAATTGATTAAATGACTAAGCCAAATAAAAAGGTACAACAAAGTAAATCAATATTATGGGGCAAAAAGAAACAAAAAAAATATAGATCAGAACGAGAGAAAAGCCCCAGTTATGAAAAAAGATTTATTGTAACTCTTCAGAGAAGTTAAGATGCTCAGTAAGAAAAATTAGGGTTGATCTAACACAAAAATGAGGTTAAAATCAATGGAAAACGAACAACAGATAAATAAGAGATTATAGCCTAGAACAAATTTAAAAATAGTTTTAACTTTTTATTTTCAAAATACATGCAAAGATGGTTTTAAACATTCACCCTGGCAAAACCTCTTGTTCTAAATTTTTCTCCCTCTTTTACTGTCATAGTCTAGAAGTTCTTAACAAAAAAAGTAAGAATATGTAAATAACAGAATTGATTGGAGGAAAAAACAGATGACCAAATAATTAGCTAAACAAACCAATAATCAATACAGCTAGAAGATTTGAGATATTATAAATTACAGTAATACGATTAGAGGATAGAATGAAGTTTGACAAACTGAGAATTGTTGGTTTCTAAGACAAATGGAAAAACAAAGATACTTAATACCATGTTTCAGGAGATCATAGGGGAAGACTTTTTAGAGGTCTAAAAATAGAGTAAACATTAACAAACTATTTATAAAATATACAGGACATCAATAGAGAAGACCCCTAAATTCAACGCATTCAGAAATGTAGTTGCCAAATTCTGGCATTTCAGCAACAAAGAGAAAAATTTAAGCAGCTCTAGAGAAGCAAATAACTTGCCCAAGGTAATATGGTAAATGACAGAGGAAGGATTGAATACAATATGTCAGAAAAGGAAAAGAAATTTTCTTGCAACTCTTAATTACCTAGATAGCAAAACTGGGAAGATTTTTTTTCAGGAGAAAAGATGATTTAAAAAAATTAGCTTGAAGTATTATAGATATAAATCAATATGTCAGAATCTCTCTTCTAAAATAAATATACAACAGCATGATGAATATAGAAATATTTTTAGAAGAATTATAAAAGATTGCTTGCTATCTTGAGGAGAGGGAGGGAAAAATTTGGATCATGAGGTTTTGCAAAGGTGAATGTTGAAAATTATCTTTACATGTATTTGGAAAAATAAAATAAATGTACAAATTTTTGATATGGGAACTTTCAATGATTAATAACTTCTCTGGATTGTTAGTTTTATCACCATCCCTACCCAAATAACTCTGGAAGCTTCTGAAGTTAGCTCATGTCTAGGATATTAAATTCATTGTCTGATAGCGAACTGAAGCTATCAATAAGTTAAGAAACGCATCAACATTTAGTGCAGAAATAGCAATATGAAGTCATCATAATCTGCATTTGGTGAGTTTAATTTAATTCTCATTCCCTCAAGACAGAATAATCTGGGTCTTAAAGCCCTTCAAAGACTCACAACTCCAAAGAGGAAGCCTTAGCTAAATATTTCTGAGGATAGGAGGAATGGAATGAAAACTTTGGCAAAATCAAGAAGGGCGATTTCTCTTCATATGGAGAACCCCTCCTTCTTGGTCAGTTCTCTCTTTCAGTGTCTCTCTTCAGTAGTATTTGCTCCTGATCTGCATGGCTTCCTGGGAAAGTGAATTCATATTCTCCTTCATTCAGTACCTTTACCTTGAGTCTCAGGCATCATGGAAAATGTCATTTTATTCTTTTAGGAGTAGTATAATTATTCACTCCAAACACTGTGCATTTTCTCCCCTCCCTCTTTGTGAAAGAGGAAAAATGTGATAGAATGCTCAGAGCTGCTCATCCATATTGTGAAATCCATAGTTCTGCTTTTTATCCAACAAATGTCTTTTTATTTTAGAATGTTCTGTAATGGTAAATTTGTTTAAAGCAGCTGACCAATGGGGATGTCAAGTTTTGTCTTTGTTCTTTTAAGGAACCTATTTTACTCTAGGAAAATCTACATAGGCTATGTGAGTTTCCACTTGATATATAGATGGACAGTGTATTCCCAAAGCAGGAGTAGAACTTTGAAGAGTAATAAAACCCAAGAAAAATAACACCCAAGTTAAATAGTCCCTGATGACTATAACTATCACATTCCCCTTTGCTTCTTGCTACTTGAATTCTGATAAACATAGTAAATTTATATGATCTCTCATTTAGATTCCTTGTCAGGGAGAATTTAGAATGCATGTAGCAGAAAAGACAGAGCTGTCTTTGCACTTATTTGTTACAACACAAACATTCTTTTTTTTTTTTTATAAA
>JAJPUD010000555.1:435989-465086 GCA_023553655.1 Myrmecobius fasciatus
TTTCTTTTTCAGTTTATCATATCATAATAATCATAAAATCACAATAATCATATCATAATAATAATAAAATCACAGTAATCATATCATAATCATAATGTAATAATAGATTGATAAAATCAACCCTCATTCTATAAGTATCTATAACATAAATATAGTTCTCAAGAGTTTTTTTTTTCCTTGTTACTTTTTTATGTTTCTCTTGTGTTCTGTGTTTGTAGATCAAATTTTTTGTTCAGTTCTGGTCTTTTTAGTAGAAATAGGTGAAATTCTCCTATATCATTGAATGACCATCTTCTTCCCTGGAAGATAATGCTCATTCTAGCTGGGTAACTTATTCTTGGCTGTAATCCAAGTTCCTTTGCCCTTCGGAATATCTGATTCCAGCCCCTTCAATCCTTCAAAGTAGAAGCTGCTAGGTCCTGTGTGATCCTAATTGTGGCTCCCCGATATTTAAATTGTTTCTTTCTGGCTTCTCGTAATATCTTTACCTTGGTACGATAGTTCTGGAATTTAGCCACGATATTTCTGGGGGACTTAATTTTTGGGTTTCTTTCAGGAGGTGATCGGTGGATTGTTTCAAGGAGTATTTTGCCTTCTGGGTCTAAGATATCAGGGCAGTTTTCTTTTATGATTTCCTGGAAGATAGTGCCTAGGTTCTTTTTTTCATCATGGCTTTCAGGAAGTCCTATAATCCTTAGATTGTCTCTCCTAGATCTATTTTCCAGGTCAGTTGTTTTTCCTAGGAGATATTTCATGTTTTTCTCTATCTTTTCATTTTTTTTTTGTTTTTGTTTGACTGATTCTTGAAGTCTTGATGAGTCATTCATTTCCAATTGTTCGATTCTAATTTTTTAATGTCTTATTTTCTTCAGTTACTGTTTTTAGTTCCTTTTGCAATTGACCAATTACATTTTTTTGTTCATTGCATTCTTTTTCCATTTTTTCTATTTTATTTTTCAGTGATCTCATTTCGTTTCCCCATGTTTCTTCTAACTCTCTTTTAAGATTTTTTATGTAATCTTCAAAGAAAGCCTTGTGACATGGAGACCAGTTTATGTCTCTCTTTGGGGCTTTTTCTGGAGTTGCTTTACCTTTAGGGGCCTCAGGATTTGAGGTCTGTTCTTCCCTCTCTCCATAAAAGTTGTCTATGGTGAGAGCTCTTTTTGATTTTTTTATTCATTTTTTTTTTTAAAGGTGTGAGGTCTGTTTAGGGCAAAGGTGGGACAGCTGCTTTAATGTGACCTGGGGCAGTTCTGCTGATTGAGTTATTTCAGGAACTGGGCAGTTCTGCTGATTGAATTATGTCAGGTGCTGGGCAGTTCTGCTTTAGTTCACCCTGGGGCAGTTCTGCTGATTGAATTATTTCAGGTACTGGGCAGTTCTGCTGATTGAATTATTTCTGGTGCTGATCAGTCCTGCTGATTGATTGATCACCCTAGGGTGTTGTGTAATGGCAGCTAGGTCCGATGCTCATCAGGGGTTCAGTGGTTCACAATCTACCCCCCACAAAAGGCAGACCCCCAAAACCACCTCCCACAATCAGGACAGATTGTCCCTAGAGGTCCCCAGAAGACTCCCAGGTGTGTGAAAAGCACAATGCTCCCACTCCTGTTCCGACTCCTGTTCCAGCTCCCTGCTCCAGCTCCCTGCCCCGGTCTCCCTGCGCTGCAGTCTGGGTTCAGCAGACCACCCTCCCTGCCCAATTAAAACAGGCCTGTTTTGAGGTTCTTCCAGAGTATCTTCTTCTAGAATTGTGTTGTCCTCCAGATATTGTGGATTTTTTTTTGCTTCAAAATCAGTCTAGAGGCTTCATATGTTGTTGGTTTGAGGGAAGGTTAGAGGAGGTTACAGAGACTCCTGTCTGATCTCCGCCACCATGGCTCCACCCCCGGAAGGAAGTCCCAACACAAACATTCTTTAGGAGGAGACTGGGCTTACTTCAGATTTTGACATGCAAACTGACCATGACATGGAACTCTAAGTAATGAATGTTGCTCAAATAACATACAGTTTATAGGGAACAAAAAAGTTACTGTGTTTAAGATCCAATTTACAGGAGGAAAAATTTAGGAATCAATATCAGGAATCAGGTCAAAAAAATTCAGTAGGGAATTTCAGGGAGGCAGTTTTGAAGAGGAACTGAGACTTAGAGAAATGAAAAGACTTGCCCAACATCACAAAAATAGTGGGCAGAAAAACCAGAATTTGAACTCACAACTATTTTCAAATCTAATATACTTTCCACTATACAAAGCTCATTGATTCCAAATGTATCGTGTTCTGAAATTTAAGAATCTTAAAAAAAAAAAAAGAGGGAAGGCTGCATCTTTTATAATTATGGATGGGAAGAAACATTCTTAGCTATTTTTGATGGACAAAAATAATAAAAGACAAAGCTGATAATTTTGAATATAAAAAGATAAAACAATTTTTAATTTAAAAAAAACAACAACAATGCACCAAATGCATTACTTTGTTAAAACCCTCTCTTTGAGGTCCTGCTCAAATACTTTTATTGACTTTCTCTTCTCTTAAAAGTCATTTTTTTTTTACTTTCTTTAGACTTCTCCTATGCATTTACCTAGCCTTAATCACTAAATGGGTGTAACTTCAGTCAACCTAAGACCTTATCTTATCTTAAAAAGGCCAATGTGTTCCATTTTATCCTGGGCTATGTCCAGTCATCTTGGTCTATATTTTACCACTGAATCCAGATGGCTCTGCAGGGAAAAGTGAGGCAAGTGACCTTGCACAGTTCTCCCTCCCTCATTCCAATCTAAT
Source organism: Myrmecobius fasciatus (assembly GCA_023553655.1). NCBI lineage: Eukaryota > Metazoa > Chordata > Mammalia > Dasyuromorphia > Myrmecobiidae > Myrmecobius > Myrmecobius fasciatus. The sequence goes on from JAJPUD010000555.1 coordinate 438,771, forward strand.
TCACTTGCAAGTCATGGCATCACCTTCCTGACATCATGGTCATCTTTTAGAATGAAGGTTAGATAATAACTCACTGGAACTTTTAACATTTATCTTTGCAATAAATTTGTGTATTTATCTTATGGTAATACATTACAAAATTGATTACAATATATAATACTTATGCATTTATGATTTACTAATTTTTAAAAGTTTTCTTTAAATTGCTTGTTTGTGATTTTTTACAGTATATGACAAATATCCAAAAATTATCATTTAATTATTGATGGCTAACCTAAGAATACCCAGAATCGCAAATGTGAAACTTGTGAATATTGACTGTATTTGGATATCTGTAAGAAATATAGTCTGGGCAGATGATAAGGTCTAGTGGGACTTGGGCATCACAATCTGTCTTTTTGATGTTTCCTAAGATCCATCATCTTACTGGATAGATTGTTGTGAGTCCTTGTTCATTCAAGCAATGTTATGCCTTGTGGCCATATCCCTGTTAGATAATAACTGGGAAGGGAATAGTGGACCTGAGGAACAGAGTGGATCAAAATCTGAGTGATTTCCATCAAGTATAGGGATTGGGAGGAGGGAATCAATCTGTCTTCCTCCCTTCTTTTCTCCCTCCTTTTTATTCCTTTTCTCTATCACTCCATTTCCCCCTTCTCTCCCTTTTCTCTGAATTAAGTGTTAAGACAACTTATTAATCTGTATCTAAGGAAAAGGTACTGATAAAGATAAAAAGGAGTGAATTATTTATAGTACAAGACAGAGTGACATTTTGAATGACATAGAGGTTTGTTCCTTCACACACTGTACTTTGACATTTTAGTTGACACAAATGTTTCATGAATACTTGACCTTATCTGATGTGCTGTAATGTAGCAATTGATGTCCACAATAATAAATTGTATACTTTGCTCACCTGTCAGAGTTCAATGACTTCCATAAGATTGTTTAGACAAACTTACATGATGTTAACCTCAACTATACATCCTTCTTTTCCAAAAATGCAGAAAATGATGTTTAGGCCATTGTGAAAAATTCCTTGTTTGAATCCAGTGTATCCAGTGTTCCTGCTAGTTTTTTTTTTATGTTTCTTGTAATTGTATGGATTCTTTAGAAATACTGTTGGGGAAACAAGTGCTCCTCTAATGGGAAAGGATATCATACTGAAGTATATGATATAATACTATGACATTATTTTCCCTTAGACTATGCAACATTTTCTAGTGTTGTCCTGCCCTTTTTTGTTTTCATCCTTTAAATATCCTGCCCCACATATTTAGAACAGTTCCCCCTCATGCTTCTGTTGAAATCCTCTCTTTGAGGTCTAGCTCTGATACTTCATGAAACTTTCATTGACTTTCTCTTCCTTTAATTAAAAATCATTTCTCCTACTATTTCCTTTGGACTTTTATGCATTTATCGGTTTATAACTTGGATTATGGTATAGTTATTTGGGTTTTTGTATCATATTGTCTACATTAGATTATAAATTCCTTTAGAGCAGGCACACCACCTTTCATTTTTGTATCCCTTTTGGCTAGAATGGGGCATGACACATAACGTTTAATAATAATAGCTACCTTTTAGGTAGTACTTTAGAGTGTGCAGTATGCTTTACAAATATCTCATTTCATCCTCACAGAAATCCTTGGAGGGAGGTGCTATTATTTTTATTTTGTGGATGAGGAAACTAAGGCAGACAGAGTTTAAGTTACTTGTCCAGGATCACACAGCTAGTAAGTGTCTGAGGTTAGATTTGAACTCAAATTTTCCTGTTTCCAGTTGCTTCACTCTATCCACTGTGCCACCTCACTTTAATTACTATTTGTTGAACAGAAAATTAAATAAAGATTTACAGCCATGTACAACAGGTAAAAAAAGATCTGTAGTGATTTCTGGCCCTTGATCCCTAAAGCAAAACTAAATAATTCATGAATTTCACAAAAATTTGACAACTAGTTCTAGAAGCCTTTCTAAGACCAAGCTTGCAAATGCATTTCACATATATCATGCTTATTAACAACTTTATACAATGGCAAAATATTGGAGCAGCACAGTATTTCCTGAGGATTGTGAAATTTTCTGGCTAATTCACTCCAGTTATTTCACGCTGACAGATTTTTATATGGCTACTAAAGAAAAGATATTATTTTCTTTGGGTGCAATTACAGAAATAGGTCTTCTAAGGCCATTATGTCAAATTTTGTCTTTGCACTGATTCTTTCCATTCAGATCTGAGCCTCTTTGTGGTATGTCTATTCCTCTGGAGTAATACTGGAGGAATTACATAACATAAGAAGAAATCTGAAGTCCTACAACAGAGTACATTCACTTAATTGGTTGCATATAGTTCTTTCTACTACTAAATTTGGCTGAAATAAATCATATTGTCATGGACCAGGAGTTCCTGTCAATTAATGTGGCATTCAGAACTTGGCACCATCTCCTGGAAAGGCCCAGTATCCCATCACCATTTTGATAGATCATAGAAACTTAGTCTATTTTAAGGAGGCTCATGTCCTGTCTGGGCAGCATGGACTATTTTTTTTTCCTCTGCTCACATTTCAGTCTTACAATAGTCTGGACTGGGCTTTACCAAAGATGTTAACAGATATTGTAAGTAATTTTTAAAAAAATTTATTCTCCTTCCTGCCCTGAGTGTGGATATCCCCCAAAGCTATCTGTCCCCTTTCTGTCTCTGCAGGCTCTTTTTTTTTTTTTTTGGCATAATCCACTTTCATAATTTTAATTGTGACTTCAATGCAAATTATTAAAAAAATCTTTATTCCTAAATTGAACTCTCTTCTCCATTACCAATTGTCTACTCCACATCTCCACTTGGATGTCCTGCTAACAGCTCTCAACCTATTCAATTGAACTGTGTAGTGATAAAAATGTTAGCCTTAGAGTTAGGAGAGTCTTAAATTCAAATATCTCTTCTGTCACATGGGAGGGAACATTTAAACTGAGGTTTAAAGGAAGCTAAAGACTGAAAATAGCAGAGGTAATGAGAGAATGCATTTCAGGTGTAAGGAAGAATTTATATGAAGATAGAAAAAGTTTAGGGAACAACTCAACACAATTTGGATGGAATGTATAGCATGTGAAAGGGAATATATTAAATAAGTCTGAAAATATAAGTTGAAGACAGATTGTGGAAAGTTTTATATGATAGACTGAAGAATTCATATTTTTATATTATACTACTATCAAAAAAGGGGTCATTGAACCTAACTTTCCAATAATTACCCGATTCAGCTTACCTTTGGCCCCTTGAAATATTGCTATGATCTTTTAAGTTTTGGCTACCTAGACTCACATTTTCAAATAATCCTTGAGTCTGACACATTCAATGTAGCAGTGGGATAGCTACTGCAAACAAAGAATTTAAACAGTTGCAACTTAGTGCTTGTATCTCCTGTAAATTCACTACCACTAAATAAATCTGTTCTGGGAAGTAGAAGTCCTGGCATTAAACCTGTATTTGAAACTTGATAATGGCATTCACTATTGTCCACAATAACCATGAGAATCTTAGAGGCAATACAGTATAGCAGAAAGTATGTTAGATCTGCAGTGAGAAGATGCATTCAAATACCAACTCTACTACTCACTTGGTGTATTACCTTGGCCAAATTCGTTCGCCTTTCTGGCTACAATTATGTGATCTATAAAATGAAAAGACTGGACTTAGATGATTTTTAAAGTCCCTTTTGGCTCTGAAATCTATGGTCCTATGAAACTTTCAAATCATCTAGAAGCATAACCAACCACAGGTTTGCTAGATATTATTTGCTAGATAGATAGAAATTAGGTTTAATTTCACTATCATCTACATTCCAGGAAATTTTAATCTGCAGATAGATGCAGATGCTGAGAAAACTGGAATTTGGGTATCTGACAGATTAGCCCTTTCAACAGGTCTTCCTTTGGACTATGAATTTTGTAGCCATTTTTTCCTTGCTCACTTCTACCATATTGAATTTATCAAAATCAAGGACAAGATATCTATACCCAGACCCAATTGTCCATCTTTCAAACTGGCATGAATGTTGTGATTCAAGGATGGTACATCCCAGTAGACTTCTACACCTCTGCTTACTCCTATATGTCTTTCACAGTAAAACTCAATTATTCAATCAATCCTCAAGTGTTTATTAAGAGCTTATTCTGACTTCTAAATGGGTAAACAAACAAACAAAAAAAACCCCATTATCCATGGGATGAGGGAGAGTAGAATAAAAGAATTAATAGTATTCATGTGAAAATAAATAACACATTTCTGCCAATAGTTCTTTATTGATATATGATAAAATAGAAAGTAAATCATCCCAGTGGTTTAAGTATGATTCATAATATAGAAAGGTACTCCTTGAACTTTGCAGTATGGACCTGTGAGTAAAGCAGATGAACTAAAGACCTTAGAATGCCATTAACTAAAATTGACTTTGTCACTGCAGTGGCCAATTGTCTTAACTGCCAGCATAATTACCTTTCTTAAAATAACTAGTTATGTCAAAATCTCACAAAGAAGAAGACTACTAGGAAATTGTTTTTAGATCTACTATAAAGGGCCCCTGTTTTTTCCACAATGGAGGGTCACAGATTTTTTGATTTTGTTTTGACATTTATTCAGAGTTTGGCTTTGCATTCTCACTCTGCCAGCAGCGATAGAAACAATGCTTAGGAAGTCTGACATATGTCATGCATTTCATATCTTATAGTTTCCCATCAGGATTCCCACTTTTCCACTAAGTCTAAAAAGGCATTTTGGAGAGCATAAGTTAAAATGGTCCTCTCATGTGCCATGTTATCCTTAAGTGGCTAGTGTTATAGAATTCTGGAAGGGGTGTTAAAGACTCAAATAAATTGGCTTTTAGGAGGCTATGATCTGTCAGAAATAAAGTAAATACAAAGAATGACTCAGAATTTTAGTTAGATGGTATCTTAGAAACATCCTAGTCCAATCTGAGCTTGAACAGGAATACCTTCTATAACATATCCATGAAATGGTCATTCAATCTTTACTTGAATACTTTCAATGATGGGGACCCCACTTCTGCCTGAAGCAGCCCATTTGCTTAAGGAGGTAAATGAATAAATGAATGAAGTTTATTAAGAACTATGTCATTGACATGATGACATGTCCTTAATCAGCAATAAATATGTGATTGTTTCCTTTGTTTAGGATATGAGTCTTATAGGCAAGGGGCCAAAGAAAAAGAACTATACTTATCACAAGTAAAGAAGAACAGAAGAAGAAAAACAGAAGAAGAAAGAGGAGGAAGAGGAGGAAGAAAAGAAGGAAAAAGAGAAGGAGGAAGAGGAGATGATGATGATCATCATCATTATTTGGGACCTGTGATTTCATTAGTATAAGGAGCTCTCAGTGAGATTCTTTTTAGACTATTTTCTCTGCCTTTTATTGTCTTAGAGCTACCAGTATGAGAAAGGAAAGATTCATGAACTTTTAAAAATATTTTGTTCCTATATTCATGTTCTCTAGTTTTGTGACTTTTGAAGATTTTTTGACTGCATGACTAGTCTTCATAGGGCTTATTCTTTTCCACCAGAAGCAATAAGAAGAGGGTTGGAATTATCTTTTAGGGCTTGAAAGCCTGAGCTGGGGAATATAATGGTACTTACATATACTAAATGGGATAGCTAAGTGGTGCAGTAAATAGAAGAGCTCTGGGCCTGGAGTCAGGGGTACTCATCTCCCCAAGTTTAAATCTAGCTTCAGACAGTTACTAGTGATGCGATCCTGGGTAAGTTATTCAATTCTATTTTCTTCAATTTACTCATCTGTCAAATGAGCTGGAGAAAGAAATGGCAAACCACTCTAGTATCTTTGCCAAAAAGCCCCCAAATAAGGTCACAAAGAGTAGGACACAATTGAAATGATTGAATAATAACAACTGTAAGGATTTTATTCTATGGAAGAAGACTACTTGCACAATTTTGTTTAAATTAGGGATTTGATACATCAACAAATAAGTCACAAGTACAGTCAGAAACCTGAGATTAACTTTCATGAGGCAACTTAATCAGGCTTGTGAGTTTATAGGTGTAGGTAGTTACAGTGAGGAATTTTATCTTATACTGTAAATTAGCACTTTCTCCACAATTTACAGCTTTAAGGAATTGCCTATAGGCACAGAGAAGTTAAATTTCTTGCCCAGTGTAACACAGCTTTTTTTTTTAATCAGGGAAGGGTCTTGAATACAGATATCCTCTCTCCAAGTCCACTTCTCTATCTGCTGCTCCTTCACAAGTCATCATAACAGTATAACATACTATTATAGAATCCCAGTGATTTGTCTTTCCAGTTGCAGTGATGCAGTTGCAGATAATTTTTTTTTTTTTTTGAGACTGGATCTCCCTGGCTCACTCAGGCTGGAAGGACAGTGCTCACTCATGGGCCTAACCCTACTGCTGAACGTGATAGAAGTTTCAATCTGCTTAATTTCTGACCTGGACTAGTTTTCCCCTTCTCAGGAAGCCTGATGGTCCTCTGCTTCTGGGGACCCAAAATACTGGTGTCAGATTTAGTGCAGATAATTGGAGCTTTAGTCTTGACTTCTAAAATTATAAACAAAAACAAATAGCTCAAGTGATCCATCACAGACCACTGTTAGCAAGAGAATTCAAAACAGTTTTATGCCTTGTAAGGAATATAATAATATCCATGGGTCTCTTGAATAGCTATGGGGGAGCCCTATGATTGGTAAAGGTTGAGAAAATGTATTATTGCTTTTGGTATTATGTATTGTTGTATATGTTTATATATATATAGACAATGACAAAAAAGAAGAGAGTGCTGTTCAAGTGACTTCGAAGATACTTATGATAGCTATGTATAATGAGGGGGAAGAAAAAAAGAATATGAAAGATATTTGTGCCCACAGTAATTAAGACGGTTAGAGTGTTAAATTTATGTTATATATAATAAGTGTTGTATATCTATTTTACTGGATGATTGTGAAGATTAAGCAAAGGATGTATGTAATATACTTTGCAAAACCTTGGAGGGATACATAAATAAGAGCTATTATTATTAATGTCTAGGACTGATGGCATCCTGCATTCACAATGCAATGTTTGATTATTTTCGTTTGTTTTAAGATTATTCTCAATTGTGTAGAATGCTTGATGTGTGTTATAAGTGAGGGATAAAATGTTTTCAGGAAAGAAATTCAACTGGTTTATGAGGCTCAATGCTTATCACAAACATTCTACTACTACTATTAAATAGTCAACTATTAAATTTGACCAGTGAAGGAAACCCAGTTGGCTGGGGTGCAGCAAGAAGAGGTCAGTCAGAGGACTGACAGATGTTGCCTTAGTAAGGCTCTTCCATAACAATGGCATGAATCTTTCCTGTTATAGATTTGTGAGTCTATGAATTGTGTCATAAATTGGTGAAACACAGTGCTTGAAAGGACCAATTAGGGTTACTGAAGCTTCCAGAAAAAAAAAATTTAAAAAAGAAATTAACATACAGCAACCTAATGAAACCTCTCCACTACAGGTCAATGGTCTATTCATTGTCTACCCTTGAAACCTGATTGTGCTTCTAGAAATAGGTAGACTGGATTCCCGTAGTGGCTGTTTAAGAATTCCAGCCAGGATCATACATGAGATGATTCAAAAACACCAACTTTACAATATTGCAAATGTCCTTCTAGTGCCATGTTAAATATCTATTACTTTTCAAGAACCTGTAGACCCTAATAGTTTCTAAGCCCTTGATAAATACTTTTAGATTCAAAACTTAGTCCACTCATTGCTTTTACTATCAGAAACTTAAATAATAGTTGACAAACCAAGAGAGAGGCACTGGATTGGAATAAATGCCCTGGCACAATCTAGAATGGAATTAGACTTTATTGTTGATGGTCTCTTTCTTCTGTGAAAGGCATTTAGGTGGTACAGTGGATAGGGTGTTGAGGGTGGAGTCAGGAAGGAAATCCTGCCTCACACACTTATTGGCTTTGTCATCCTAAAAAAAAAAAAAATAAGTCACTGTGTCTGCTTCAGTTTCCCTAATTGTAAAATGGGGCTAATGATAGCATCTTCTTTGCAGGGTTATTGTGAAGATAAAAAGAGCGAGTATTTGTAAAACAGTGCCTTGCATATAGTAGACACTTAATAAATCTTTTCTCACTTCTTTCCTTCTCTCCTTCCCTTTCTCTTTTCATATCTCCTTTCTTCTTTTTCTTCCCTCCTCCTTCCTTCCTTCCTTCCTTCCTGGTCAATAGTTTCAGGATCCTATTGTACATTTTCCAAGTTTATTAGCCAGAAACCTTATGGTATAATTCATAGAATACTGGATCTAGGATCAAAAAGACCTGGATACAGATGCTGTCAATGTGACCTTGGAAAAGTTGTGACCTTAAGACTAATCTACTAAGTCATAAAATAATTTCTGATCTGCTTCTCTGGAAATAGATGGGTGGATCATTTACCAACCAGAGTACTTTCCAGATAGGAGTATAATGGATGCTTGAATGATACCTAGGAAGGTAACCTTCATCCTGGGAGTTTCCCTTACTGAAGAAAACAGATCATTAGGGTATTGACTCACCAGATATTACAGATAGCAGGAATAGTAGTTGCTTGGATAATATCTAAGAAGGTAGCTACTATTTTTAACATTGTTCCTATGAAAGTAATTGCTTCCAATGTGGTTATTTTGCTCAATGTCAAAACAATATTTTTGCAGAATCTATTAATGATATTAAAGTAGTATATTGCCTTTTCCTTTTAGCTTGGAAGACTAGACCAATGAGGCCATGTCCTCCCCCTGCAGAGCTTGGAACTATAAGGTTCTTCATCCCACTATCATCTATTGAGGTAAATTATTGTGTTCTCAATAAAGGCAATCAAAAGTCTATCTGATGGCTAAGGGTTAATAGCTAGAAGCTTTTTTTTTTTAAAAGAAAGACTGGAATTTAGACAATTCTTGATATAGAGTAAATATTTAAGTTCTTTTTTAAACTAATAATGGTAAAAAGGGATGAATTGAATCAGACCAGTTAGACTGGACACTCCTAAGTTAGGTTGTCAATGCATCAGGGAAAGTTTTCGGTAAACATTTTTGTACTTGATAGACTGTTTTTTATTGTATGTGGTTTAGGTGTTCTCCGCTCAATTTCACCCTTTAGGGGGACCCACTAGGTTTTTGTGAGATAGCTTGGATTTTCTGGAGAAGAGATAAGATCCTAATTAATCTAGGAACCCCTTTGATGTTTGTATCTGTTTTAGTAGCGTCAGTTTCTGGGGAGCAAACTATAGGGCTAATATGCTAGGTTGAAGCCAATGGTTTATTTGGATATGATTTCTCAGGTAAGATATTGAACTTCCATTCTTCAGGGTTGTCTTTATGCTCTACCCATGTTCTAGAACATGAATCCTATATTTATAGGAACCTACATTTATATCTGTGAAGAGAGTGTGGTGGTCCTCTAGTCCAAACTCTTCATTTTACAATGTTTAGCTTCCTAAGGTGATGACTTTGAAGGACAACATTAATTTCAATGTAAACATTCTGGGCATGTTTATTAAAAAAATCATAGCATATAACTTCAGTAATTTTGTGACTATTACCACTTTGACAATATTGGGCACTGCAGGAGAGGAAAAAAAACATGAAATTGTTTCTACACTTGAGGAAGGAAAGAAGGAAGAGAAGAAAGGAAGGAAGGGAAAGAGGGAGGATATATATATATACACACACACATACACACACACACACACACACATATATATATATATATATATATATATATATATATACATACACACATATACACACACACTTGAGGAAGGATATATATTATTTGGGGAGTTAATATATACATATGAAACCATTAGCAAAAAATAGGTGACCATATATAATTAAATACGAAATGTACAGTTTAACTATAAGTATTTCCTGAGTTCAGAGAACAGGAGAAATCAGTGAGGGGTTAATAGAATAGGAGGAACTTCATGAAAAAAAATAATCCTTGATCTACACCTGAAAGATAGGTTGGCTATGGGATGAACAAAGAGTCAGGAGTATTGGCTTCTTTAGAAACCGTAGAGAATAGGCATAGCAAGCGAGAAGAGGTGAGTAGAATATTGTGGAGTACTGTTTATAGAGAGTAATTTTTCCCTGTGTATTATGTTTACTCAAGGGGGTGGGAATTGATGCCTTGGCAGTGCTAATTAATGTAAATTAATAACACCCCAGACTAGTGAGGGAAAGGATAGCAGCCAGACAGGATTAAAAGCACATTTCTCAAGAGTCCTTGTCACAGGAGTCTTGGTAAACAGGTGCAGTGAACAAGCAGTTTGTTGCAGTATTTCATAGGAGTATTCATAAGGGAATCATAAAGATGAATGTTATTTTGATGTCCAAGACTATGAACACTAGAAAAATTTTAGCATAGAGGGTATGAGTATGTGCTATTGTTATCTTCTTGCCTGAGATGGTCTGCAATTATATCTAGTTTGTATTCTAACTAGAGAAAAAGGACTCGAGAAAGAAGAACTCTCAGAGAGCATAGAATATGAAATTCTTACATTTCAGGGAGTTTATGAATTTGAATAAGCAAAGCATTTTATCTTTACTTCCACTAACCTTTGGTTTCCTCTGTAATTCTTATGTATTTTATTTTATGTGTTTTAAAACATAATTTTAGAGGTTCCATAGGCGTCACCAGACTGTGAGAGGTTTCCATCACCAAAAGCGCAAGGAATCCCTGACACATAGGACATAAATTAGGAAGAAAGCCTGAAAGAAAAAAAAAGACTCTTGGAAAACAATGTCAAGAAGTGGGTGAGAGAAACACTATATCCCTTTGTAGCCATAAAATAAGTTTGAAACTTTTTTTTTCCTTCAATAATGGAAGTTTTGGACTTTCTAATGAAGCACTATACTATACTTAATAGAAAGTTAAGTATGATAAATAGATTCTGATATTTATGTATCTAGGAGGAATCCTGTTACAATTCTCAGGAGGAACAAGCAGACCACAGGAAGTAGTGATTTCTGATGGCCCTTAGATAATGACTACATGTAGACCTGAGATTGATAATTGAGAGATGCATTGTCTTTCTAAAGGTATAATGGAGAGCTTGTTGAGGCTCATTTTTCTCATCAACTATTACTTGTATCCTTAGATTCATGTTAGGAAGTGATTTGGAATAGATTTTTAGTGATTTTGAAATCCCAAAGGATTTAGGAATATAGCTAATGTTTTCACTGCTTCCTTCCAGTTAAAATTTGCCAAATAAAAGGCTTACTAGATAGTTGGTTTTGAAGAACAGGATTTATTGCAGTGAACCACTCACTAATAGATCAGAATTTGTAATCTTGCTAGCGGTTGTGATGCTTCACCAGAAGACTAGGAAAACTTCCTTGTCAGGAAAATCATGGAATAACTGAATTGTAGACATGAAAGGGAATGATCTAATTTTACAGAGGGATAAAACTGAGGCTCAGAGAAGATGAGTGACTAATACATTGTGACAGAGATATCAAAATAACACAAGATTGTACCATATGGTTTGCATCTTAGGCACTCATTCAGAACTAATATTTTCTTGAATCTAGACAGCTTAGACTAGCACTTTGTGAATCAGGATGGCTAAGAATGGACCCTATAGTATTGTGTACATCTCTGGGTCTTGTTCAAGATTCTTATGTACTACAGGTTCATAGGAAGTAAGTTCTTGATGCCCAAGCAATTCTGGTTCTTCTTCATTAAAAGGGAAGCCAATTTTTTCTTTTCCTTTTTTCTCTTTGTTATTGTTGTTTTAATTTTTTTCCTATTTGTAATCTTTTGGTTTGGGACAAACCCTTACAAGCATTAAAACAGACTAGGAGTACTTGGCAATATTATTTATGGGGGGGTCAATGTAAGTGCCAAGTCCAACCAGTTTTGAGAGTTTGGGTCCCTTCCAAAAGGTTGTCAATTTGAAGAATTTTAAAGAACTTTAATGGCCATTGCTGTATTAAGTTTCTTAACACTGTAGCCTTCCCAGTTCCTCAGATTGCTATTTATTGGAGTACCAAGGCATTTAAAACACCCTGTTTTGTTTGTATTTAAAGTTAAATTCCAAGTGTAGATAGACCTATTTGTAAGGAGAACCCACATATAAGGACTACCATTGTATGGTTTGAAGGGAGGCAGAATAGACATCTCTAATTTCTCTCCCCCCACCCTTCTCCAAGGGAGATTTTCATTTCTGTCTGGAGGGAAAAGAGTAGGTTGGGGTTGGAGATTAGCATTCTGCTCTTCTTAGAAGGAGTATCACTCTAGGAGTTTATCTCTCTGCTTTCTTAAATTTTACTAGTCTAGGAGATGTGTTTAGGTAACATCTAACTTGTGATTGCTTTGTCATCATTAAGGGGGGAAGGAGGACCCCCAAGCTTCATATGTAAGACTTGAATATTTCCTACCCAATACTCATTTCATAATGAACACACATGTCAAAGAGCAAAGAAGCTCATTTATCCAAATATAATAAAACAGAAAGTAGAGAATGTCTATATCAAAGAATATATCATACAATACAGAATGAAGGAGCTCTCCTTTTGGGAGTGAGATAATTCAGTTTAATTAAGAGAGAGGGTCTTGGATCCCCAAAGGGAAATGTCCTGCTGATGTCTCTAGTTTAGCAAGTTAGACAGAGGGACATAATGGAAATACTGGATCCTTTTATGTCTTCTTAGAATTTTCCCGTTAGTGGCCCCAAATAGGGTTGGCCTTTTACATCTTCCCTTTCCGATCTAGAAGCCAGAAGTTGGAATGGTTTGAAGCTTGAAGAAGTCTTGAAGCTTAAAGAGTACCAAAGGGGACTGAAGAATGCAGGCTGGAACTTTCCCTTCTCTTGCAGTCTGTAGGATAGTAAGCCCTTGTTGGAACTTTTGATTATCTCTTCCTATAGAGAGTATGGCCATGTTTCTTTTTTATTTTATTTTTTTGTCATTTATTTGATATTTATTTTCCCCAGTTACATGTAAAACAATTATTAATATTTGTTATTAAAACTTTGTTTCAGATTCTCTTCTTTCTTCCTTCCCCACTCTTCCTCCCACTGAGAAGTCACATTTGAAGTTATATAAAGCATTCCCATAAAAGTCATGTTATGAAAAAAAGAAACCATAGATCTTGCCCCCCCCCCAAAAAAAAACCCTCAAGAAAAATAAAGTTAAAAAAGAATGCTTCAAAGTTAAAAAAGAATGCTTCAATCTGTATTTGGACACATTGAGTTTTTCTCTGGGTATGGAAAGCATTTTTCATCATAAGTCCTTCAAAGTAGTCTTAGACCACTGTATTACTGAGAATTCATTCACAGCAAGTCATTCACAGTTGATTATTCTACAACATTGCTATTACTTTGTGCACAGTACATTTCGTTTTTCATGATCTCATGGAGAATTTTGAGAGCATTTTGATTATCATTTCCCATAGAACAGTAGTATTCCATCATAATCACACACCACAATATATCCAACCATTCCCCAACTGGTGAACATTCCCTCAATTTCCAACTCATTTCCCTCAATTTCCCTTAGAAAAGAACTGCTATAAACATTTTTGTACATATAGGTCCTTTTGATTTAAAAAAAAAAAACTCTTTTGTGACACATGTCCAATAGTGTTATTGTTAGGTCAAAGGATATGCATAATTTTATAGCCCTTTGGGCATAGTTCCATATTGTTCTACAGAATGGTTGAATCAGTTCACGATTCCACCAACAATTCATTAATGATTTTCCTCATCTTCCCTCCAGTAATTGTCATTTCCCCCTTCTGGCCTATTAATCAATCTAACAGGTATGAAGTACTTCAGAATTGTTTTAATTTTTTTATATGGCTATAATTAACTTGATTAGTTCATTTGAAAACAGTTCATATCTTTTGATCATTATCAATTGGTGAATGATGACCACCTTTCTTAGTACTTCCTAGAGGACAGGTCCCAGATAAATTGTTGGGTTTGACTATGGAATTGACTATTAATTAGGCTTTTTGTGGGGAGATTCTGTGAGCATCACAGAGCTAGGAGCAGACCTGGGAGGTGGCAGAAGGGTTTGGTGTAGACACTGTTAAAGTTTGCCTGGACCCAAGGGCCATAGGCACTACATGTACTGTAGTTCTAAGGGCCCAAGAGAGTTCTGGGTTTAAGCCTCAAAGAAGTGCCAAAAGTTCATAATTACCTACATATTTGTTGAAAGTAAAATTCTGTTAATAATAGGGCATTTGTGAAATTGTTGTCTTGCTTTGCTAAAAAGATCTCTCAGAAGGCACAGAAAACAGGGAAGGCATTATTGTCCTGGATTTAGTCCTGACCAATAAGAAAAACTTTTTTTGGTGATGTAGAATCTAGTGAGAAAGTGACCACGTCACTTTGTAGCTCATTAACAATGAAATATTGAATATAGTTAGATATGTATCTAAGACTTTAATATTTTTTAAATAGCTATTTTAATGATTTTCTTTTTTTCTTTATATTTCTGTCCCTTCCTAATAACTAGCCTTCTCAATAACTCCACCCCTTGTAAAAAAAAAAGTATAGTTAAGGAAAACAAAAAAAACCAACACATTTGCCATGTATGAGAACATATGCCTCAATTAACACCTAGAGTCCACTGTCTCTGCTCTGAGGAGCAATCCTCTAAGGTCAAAATTTCACTGATTAGAATTCTGATACCTTTAAATATTTTTTTTTTCTTCATGGTCTTTGTGTAAATTGTTTTCCTGGTTCGGTAGCTCTGCTTACTTTGCTTTGCATCGATTTCAACAGATTTTTTCAAGTTTTCCTTTACCAACTTGGGCATATAAGTAAATGTTTAATAATCAACTCTCTGAAAGAATAAGATTCATGCAGACTGTTTTGTTTGTTTGCTTGTTTTTTATGTGAGGCAACTGGGGTTGAGTAGCTTGCCCAGGGTCACAATTAGTAAGTGTTAAGTGTCTGAGGTCACATTTGAACTCAAGTCCTCCTGACTTTAGGGCCAAAGCTCCATCTACTGCACTATCTAGCTAGCCCTTTAGGCACACTTTTAAGTTTAATTTGAATTAACATTTGATCTATTACTTTTTTAAGTCTAGGAAATCGTCAAAACAATAAACCAAGCTCTGTTTTGTATGCATTTGCTGAATCCTGATTACTGCTTTATAATATAATTTGATATCTAATAAAATCAGGCTTCTTTCAGTCCTACTTTTAAAAATTTATTTTATTTTATTTTTTGCTTAGGCAATTGGGATTAAGTGACTTGCCCAGGATCACACAGCTAGGGAATGTTAAGTGTCTGAGGTCAAATTTGAACTCAGGTCCTCCTGACTTCAGGGCTGGTGCTCTATCTACTGCACCACCTAGCTGCCCTTTCAGTCCTGCTTTTAAAAAATGATTTCCCTTGAGATTTGTAATGCTTTATTCCTTTAGGTGAATTTTGTTATTATTTGTCTAATTATATAAATTTCTTTGAAACTTGCTTTATCTGTAAATTAATTTAGATATTATCCTCATTTTTATTATATTGACAGGGCCTAACTATAAACAATAAATATCTTCACAATTATTTAATTTTTCTTCATTTTTTGTAAAGAATGTTGTATAGTTATAGTTATTTAAATCCTGAGTTTAATTTAAATTAAGTCTTTTTAGATTAGCTCTCAGGTATTTTATGCATTTCTCATTGCATCTGGAATTTTTGAGTAAGCTATTATGCTTATTTGCAGGTAGAAATAATTCACCTTTCCTTTACCTATACTTTTTCATTTTATCAGCATTTCAAAAATTATGTTAAGTAACAATGACAACAATGGATATTATTATTTTACTTTGGGATTACTTGTTTTACCTTTGAACAGACTTCAATAGTAGTCTTTTTCCATTCAAAATAATGTTAACTCTTTATTTTAGACAGAAGCTGTTCTGAAAGATAGTTAAAATCAGTTATTATGATGAATTATGCCTCTGGAAGTCAATTATAGAAGGTAAAATCAGTTCTTGAAGATAAATCTCTTGACTTAGAGGAGATTTCTCTCTTCCCTTCCTCATTCATTAGGAGGATCAGATTTCAAAACTTGCCAAAGACACTTAGTTACATTACCCTGAGTAAGTGACATGGTCTCTTTGAACTTCTGTTTCCTCATCTGCCAAAAGCTGAGATTGACTCAATGATTTGAAGTCCCTACCAACCCTAAGTCTGCCATCATATGTTCTTAAGAAGAGAAAGGACAGCAGGGTCCTGAAGCAAGAGAGAATTTAATTAATTTTGCTGTATTCATATTCGGGACCGTCTCCAGTCATCCTGATCTATATCTGGCCACTGGACTCAAATGGCTCAGGAGAGGAAAGTGAGGCAGGTGACAGTACACAGCCATCCCTCGCTTAAATCCAATTTACTTTCATGTCAAGACATCACCTTTCTGATGCCATGATCATTTTTTTTTTTTTGCTTTTTGCTGAGGCAATTGGGATTAAGTGACTTGCCCAGGGTCACACAGCTAGGGAATGTTAAGTGTCTGAGACCAGATTTGAACTCAGGTCCTCCTGACTTCAGGGCTGGTGCTCTATCCACTGTGCTACCTAGCTGCCCCCATGATCATCTTTGAAAACAAAGAACAAAACATCAATAGCAACCATCACCACCATCACCATCAACCACCTAATAGTATTTTTTGTGAATATAATAATTTATCTAACTAATGCTAAATATATTTGTGAAGTACTATATCCCAGATATTTGGATAGGAATATTTTATTATTTTGTTTTTATAATGCTTTCTCAGTAAATGACTTGATTTGAGTAAAATAGGTTTTTCTTGTTGGCTATTAAATGTAATCATACTTGTGCTATATTTTTACAAATGTGGACACATAGAATGTTTTCCCTTTTTTCTGTAATTTGGGGAAAATGGTATAATGGTATAATGTTGAAAAATGCTAGAGAGAATGTATAAATATTTGTGTCTGATGTTGCTTATGTATTTTTCACAAGAAGCAGTTAGATAACAGAATGCATATCTGGCTTCTGCCATTTCCTAGCTGTGTGACCCTAGGAAATCACTTAACTCTATTTGCCTTAGTTTCTTCATCTGTAATATGAATTGGAGAAGGAAATGTCAAACCACTCTAGTATCTCTGTCAAGAAACTCCAAATGGGATTATGAAGATTCAGACATGAATAAAATGACTGAAGAATAATGATTTTTCATAGGAAAGGATAATCTTAAAATTGGAAAAGACAAAAAAATTAGCAAATTTTCAAGACAGGTGAGGAGATAGCAAGAAAACACATACTTTAAATGAATCCAAATCTCTAGGTCAAGATGAATTATGTCTCCTTGTACTGAAAGAATTTGCAGATATTATTTAAAAAAAAACCCCTGCTAACAGTAATCTTAAAAAAGTCAGGGAGAAGTATCAAAGGACTGGAGAACAAACATCTTTACAATGTATGGGCAGATAAATTTGATGTTGAAATTTAACAAAATTTTGAAATGAACTGTTAAGTAGATGATTTGTGAGCACTCAGGAACTAATATGGATTCATTAAGAAAAAGTTCTGCCAAACTAACCTCATTTCCATTTTGAGGGTTATGAGAGAGATTAGAGAAATGCATTTTTATTTCAGAAAAGTGTTTGATAATGTTTAACATGATAACCTTGTAAATAATATATAGAAATGTGATTTGAACAACAGTGAGTCTTCGCTGGTTAAACAACCATACACAAAGACCATAGATAGATTAATTCAATAGGAAGGGATCTCTTTTAGGCCATGTTGAAAGGCTTTGTTCTTGGATTTTTCCTTGTCAATATTTTTTTTTTTGTTAACAGTTTATATGAAGATACAGAAGGAATTCATTTCAAATTTATGGACATAAAACGGTGATAAAACTTCTATATCATATTAAAGGTTAAAATGATCTTGACAGACTTGGAGAATAATCTGAAATCAACAAGATCTAATTTAGTAGGTACAAATGTTAAATTCTCCATTGAAGCTTAAAAAATTGTGTAAGATAGGAAGAAATTTGCTGCCAAATCAAATCTCTTCCTTTCTTCCTTTCCACACACACACACACACACACACACACACACACACACACACACACACACACACCACAAACCTGTGAATTTTATATGGCTATAAGTGCAGCATAAATGTGTTAAAATACAAATTTAAACTTCATTATAGAAATATAGACCAATTCAAGGAGGGCTATAATTTTATTGTGCCCTTTATTGGTTAGATTGCATATAGAATATTAGTGTTCAGTTCTTGGCATGACTTTTTAGAATGTATTATCTGTGAATTAGATTTTGTCTAGCAGGAATTGATGACGAATGTTGGCGGGGATGTGGGAAAATTGGGACACTGATACATTGTTGGTGGAATTGTGAACGGATCCAAACCATTCTGGAAAGCAAATTGGAGCTATGCTCAAAAAGTGATCAAACTGTGCATACCCTTTGACCCAGCAGTGTTTCTATTGGGCCTATGTCCCAAAGAGATCTTAGAGGAGGGAAAGGGCCCCACATGTGCAAGAATGTTTGTGGCAGCCCTTTTTGTAGTGGCTAGAAACTGGAAACTGCCCATCAATTGGAGAGTGTCTGAATAAATTGTGGTATATGAATGTTATGGAATATTATTGCTCTGTAAGAAACGACCAGCAGGATAATTTCAGAGAGGCCTGGAGAGACTTGCATGAACTGATGCTGAGTGAAGTGAGCAGAACCAGGAGATCATTATTCACAGCAACAAGACTATATGATGATCAATTCTGAAGGACATAGCTCTCTTCAACAATGAAATGTTTCAAACCAATTCCAGTTGTTCAGTGGAGAAAGCCATATACACCCAGAGAGAGGGATGTGAAATGTGGACCACAACATAACATTTTCATGTTTTCTATTGATGTTTGCTTGCATTGTGTTTCCTTTCTCAGATTTTTTTTCTTGTAGATATGATTTTTCTTGCACAACAATAAGTATGGAAACATGTATACATATATTAAATTTGTCAAATATTTTAACATGATTAACATGTAGTGGACTTCCTGCCATCTAGGGGAGGGGTGGGGAGTAGGGGGGAAAAATTTGTAACAGAAAGCTTTGTAAGGGTCAATGTTAAAGAATTACCCATACATATGTTTTGCAAATAAAAAGCTTTAATTAAAAAAAAAAAGATTTTGTCTAGGATAGAGTGAGGATTCTGCAGATCACTTCATATGAGGAATGGTTGAAAGAAGTAGACTTTTTAGCTTGGAGAAGAGACGATTTGGTTGGGATATGATAGCAGTCTTCAAATATTTAAATGTTAATCTAGAATGCCCCACATAATCCCATTTTTCTCCCCCAGTAACACTCCACTCCGTAGATCCCATACTGTTTCTGATTTTCTCTGATTGCTGAGGTCCCAAAATATCATCTTTTTTGTTTTTTTCTCCACCCACTACTCTGAACCCTCTTTAAGTGTGAAGTCAAACAGAACATATAATTGATGGGGAAGATAAGGAGTTGAAATAAATTTGAAACAATGAACAGTCTACAATTGTCTTACTGTACCTCTGCAACAAATTCTGGCTTCAGAGGAAACCCTGAGTATAACTTTCTTGTCCCTGTTTCCAGTTAGAGCTTCAAGTGAAAAAAAATACATACAGTTCAGCTCTGCCTCCTTGCCCAGTGACCTTTGGGATGTCTGACTTTGTGCTCCATTTCAGCAAACCAGAGTAAGGATCCCATTAACTTCAGTCTCAGTTTATAAAGGAGCTTACACTGGCTTCTGCTTCCCTGGGCATGTTAACTTTCTGATACCCAGCAGGTCTTTGTTGTGATGTTTATGGGAGACCTGTGCTCATCAAAAACTTTCTATGCCATCTTCACTGGAAGTCTGGCTCTGTTGTTTGGCTCTGCCTCCTTTTTCCCTGTCCCTCTGTCTCTCTCTGTCTCTGCCTCCTCCTCTTCTTTCTCTCTTTCATTGCTCAGAGGCTAACCTCCCACCCTTTTGGTTAGAGAAAGATCTTCAAACACTTAATTATTGGACTATGGGAAAGTGACTTTCCTCTCCAAAATGAGAAAATGTTAGCTTCTAAAATCCAAGTCTTAAGCACTTTTTGAAGGACAAAATCTAGCTAATTAGTTTTCACACATTTAGTCTATCTTCTGAACCTTCTTCATATTATTAGTAGGATTTATGTCCATGATATCCTGAGCTGCTATCTGATTTAGAGTAAGAAAGTCCTTTCTGATTTCAATCAGTTCTACTCAGACTAATTTCGAAAGACTACATTCCAACAAATTGTAAAGATCTGTGTGATTCTGTGACTTGGAAGCACCATAGCTTCTTTTAGCAGCCAAGATTTTTTGAATCTGCCATGCAAATGAGCAGATGAGAGACCGCAAGAATAAAAAGGGTAGTTGGAGTCCATAGCAAGGCTGTAACACGTTCTTCCTCAAATACTCTGTTCTAAATTTCAGTCTTTCACATGCAAATGTGACATGGAACAAAACACCCAAGCTGTGAATCTCCCTACAAGTAATCAGCAAAAAGGAGTTTAGATGGTTAAGGTTCCAAAGGTATAGAGTTATTCATCCATTTAACCTCAACTCAGGTTCTCTCTCTCTCTCTCTCTCTCTCTCTCTCTCTCTCTCTCTCTCTCTCAGCAATTTTCCACTCAAAATTTTCATGGAGAATCCAGAATTCCGCTATGTTTTCCTCCTCTTCCTGAGATTTTCCTTTATATAGATCTTTTTCAGAGATGACAGAATCAATAAAAATCTGAGTATTGAAATGTTTTTAAAAGAAATGAATTTAGTTTTATTAAATTCAAATATATAAAGCCACACTGCTGGTGGAAATATATGTGTTAGATAATCTTTTAAGAGCTTCAAATATAGATAAGAATAATTCATAATTAACATTCAATGTTTCACTGCAAAAACCACTGCTAAAGGCCTTTCCTCATAAATAGGCTAATATTTCACTTGATTAAACAATCAATTTGACTTAAAATGAAGGGTTTTTCCCCATAAATACTGATAAAAGCTCATTGAAAGGGTTATATAGTATACTGACTTAAAATGAGAGGGTTTTTCTCCCATAAATAAATACTGGTAAAAAGTCATTGCAACAGTTCTATACATATTTTTTGTGTACATACCTCATCTCCCATATTCTTCAACATTAACCCTTACAAAGCTTTCTGTTACAATTTTTCCCCCCTACTCCCCACCCCTCCCCTAGATGGCAGGAAGTCCACTACATGTTAATTATGTTAAAATATTTGACAAATTTAATATATGTATACATTTTTCCACACTTATTGTTGTGCAAGAAAAATCATATCTACAAGAAAAAAAATCAGAGAAAGGAAACACAATGCAAGCAAACATCAATAGAAAGCATGAAAATGTTATGTTGTGGTCCACATTTCACATCCCTCTCTCTAGGTGTATATGGCTTTCTTCACTGAACACCTGGAATTGGTTTGAAACATTTCATTGTTGAAGGGAACTATGTCCATCAGAACTGATCATCATATAATATTGTTGTTGCCATTTATAATGATCTGGTTCTGCTCACTTCACTCAGCATCAGTTCATGCAAGTCTCTCCAGGCCTCTCTGAAATCATCCTGCTGGTCGTTTCTTACAGAACAATAATATTCCATTAACATTCATATGCCATAATTTGTTCAGCCATTCACAGTTATCAAACTGTGCATACCCTTTGACCCAGCAGCATTTCTATTGGGCCTATATCCCAAAGAGATCTTAAAGGAGGGAAAGGGCCCCACATGTGCAAGAATGTTTGTGGCAGCCCTTTTTGTAGTGGCTAGAAACTGGAAACTGAATGGATGCCCATCACTTGGAGAATGGCTGAACAAACTATGGTATAGGAATGTTATGGAATATTATTGTTCTATAAGAAATGACCAGCAGGATGATTTCAGAGAGGCCTGGAGAGACTTGCATGAACTGATGCTGAGTGAAACGAGCAGAACCAGGAGATCATTATACACGGCAACAACAAGACTATATGATGATCAATTCTGATGGACATGGCTCTCTTCAACAATGAAATGTTTCAAACCACTTCCAATTGTTCAGTGAAGAAAGCCATATACACCCAGAGAGAGGGATGTGAAATGTGGACCACAACATAACATTCTCATACTCTTGATTGATGTTTGCTTGCATTGTGTTTCCTTTATCTGATATGTCTTTCGTGTAGATACGATTTTTCTTGCACAATAATAAGTGTGAAAATATGTATACATATATTCGATTTCTCAAGTATTTTAACATAATTAACATAATTTATTCAGCCACTCTCCAATTGATGGGCATCCATTCAGTTTCCAGTTTCTTGCCACTACAAAAGAGAGCCCAGTAGAAACACTGGTGGATCAAAGGGTATGCACAGTTTGATAACTTTTTGAGCATAGTTCCAAATTGCTCTCCAGAATGGCTGGATCTGTTCACAGCTGTGTCCCAGCCTTCTCACATCCCCTCCAACATTCGTCATTATCATTTCCTGTCATTTTAGCCAATCTGACAGGTGTGTAGTGGTACCTCAGGGTTGTCTTGATTTGCATTTCTCTGATCAATAGTGATTTGGAGCAACTTTTCGGTATGAAAGATCTTTAAAAATCCTTCCTAAAATGTGGCACTAAGAATTGAATATAATATTCCATATGTGGTCCAACTAAGGCAGAGTACTGTACAAACAATACATTCTTTTTTCCTGGAAACCATACCTTTTTTTGGAAGGGTGGGATGGAGGTGAAGTGAATATCAGGGTTAAGTGACAGCCTCACAGTCATACAGCTAAATAAATAACTGAGGCTGGATTTGAACTTAGATCTTTTTGACTTCAAAGCCAGCATTCTATCCACTGTGCAATCTAGCTGTTCCTGAAGGTGTACCTTTTTAAAATTACCAATGGATCCTTCATTACTTTACTTTATTCTAATTACTATGAGGGCTTATGATAACTTACTTATAAAGGTTTTTTAAAGTTTGTAAGAGGTAGCATATTGAATTTAAGGCCCTTGAAGTCTTGAAGAGCTGTCAAGTTCTGCCTCTGATATACATTGGCTATATGACTAGAGACAAATCATTTAACTTCTCACTGTTCTGGGCAGCTTTCAAGTTGCAGGGCTTCTAAGCTGTATTAGTAGAAGGGATTTCCTCACTCAGGAATTTCCTATTCCAATTAAATTTCAGATCTAGCTCAAGTCCCTATCCTTTTAAAGTTTACAAAGTACTTTCTTCACTATAATCCTCTGAAGCAGATAGTGAAGTTTTTATTATCACCATTTTAAAGATGCTAAAATTAAAGTTTATAGATAATCTACAAACTGTGTAATTCTTAGTATCCTTTGTTCCCTATTCTACCATCCTGCCTCTAGCACTGCAGAACTGGAAATAATTCAGGCAGAACTGAGACCACTTTTATTTATTTATTTTTGGTTTCATAAATTATTTTGCCATAGCCAAAATTTTTTCACTGAGTAGTCCATTCTCTTGGGGATGAGTCTCTCCATATTTAGCTAGTCCTTGGAAAATAGACTTGGTCTGTTCCTGGGTCCATCTTTGAAGCCTTTAGAACATGTTAAAGCAAATGCTTAATTGCCATAATCTTTGAAAATCCAGAATCACTTTCATACCACTGTGCTTTATTAGATCATGACGACAATGATGATGAATGGCATTTATATAATACTTTAAAATTTGTAAAATATTTTGTAGACATTATCTCATGTGATCCTCAAGACAGAACTGTAAGGTAGATATTACTATTATACCCATTATACAGAAGAAGATACTGAGAGCTTAAGTGACTTGTCCAGGATTATGCATACAGTAAGTATCTGAGGGCAATATTTTAACTCAACTCTAGTCCCCAACTCCAGGCCTCCATTTGCTATGCTGCCTAGCTGCCTAGTAAGGCTTTGTGGAGAAAACTCATCATAGAAGTTAAGTGCTTTATTTGACTGTGATCCAAGTCACAAGTCTGACTTGGTTCAAGCCTACAGAGTGAACAATGATCAGTAAGGTTGTCCATGCTTGAGGACACAAAGAATTATTTGCAAGCAATGTTTAATGACTAAGATTCATTGGGGAGAGGCAGTAGATATTACTCTGATTTATACATTTTGTGTATTCTCTCTCCTCTCTCACTGACCTACACATTCTCACACTTGTTTTCGTTTTGTAGTGGGGATAATGCCAGAAGTGGAGAATCCGGGGCATCATATTTTTGTTGTTGTTCTTCAGTCATGTCCCTCTCTTTGTCACCCCATTTGAGCTTTTCTTGGCAAAGATACTGAAGTGGTTTGCCATTTCATTCTTCAGCTCATTTTACAGGTGAGGAAAATGGAGGTAGAAGATACATTGGATGGTTCACACAGCTAGTAAGTGTCTGAGGTCAGATTTGAACTCAGGAAAAGGGGTCTTCCTGATTCCTTGCTCAGTGCTCTATCCACTATACCACCTAGCAGCCCAGGGCATCATATTAGGCTCCTTAAAATTCAACTCTTACACAATCAAACATTTTTGATTTAGTACATTCCTATAAGCATATATAAAAACATGAGAGGAAATCTAGCTTATTTCTTGTTATGTGTAAAGTTCAGCATCATTTAGGGTTTTTTTGCATATAATAAGCAACAATATTTGGACAATAATTCTGATATAATTTCTCTTATTGTTAGGGTATAATATTTACAATAATAAAATAACACATGATATATTTTCTCTCTTTTTTGTACTATATTAACATACACAAAAAGATTCTTTACAATGCTCTTATTTGGAAGTATCTTTGTTAGTTCTGCCAAATGGTTTCCAGGTGAGAGAACTTTAATTTTCATGCTTCTGACTAGAACTGACCACTATAATCCTGCATTTCTAGTTAGGGGACTTTAATGTAAACCTTTATTATTTAATAACTGAGTCACCATCAATTTCCAAACTTCAGTTTTCTCATCCTTAAAACCAGAGGTTTATACTAATTTCCAATGCATCTTCTAGCTCCAAACCTATGACTATATAATCTTATTTATTTCAATATTTGAAATAATGTCTCTTTGTGACAGTGATTGATGGTAGAAATTAATGTCCTTTGCTCTCAGAGACCCACCATTCAGTATAGTTACCCTTTCTTTCTGGTCCAGGTATTCTTAACTTGGAATCTGCAAACTTGATTTTGGAAATTACTTCGATAACAGTATTTCAGTATAATCTTGTAAGTACAAATAGTTGCATACATATGTACGTAGTTTATTTAAATACAAAGTTTTCTTTGTAATTCTATGTCTTTTATGCATTTAAAAACATTCTGAAAAAAGGCATCATCAGACAGTCCAAAAGGCCAAAAACACAAAAAGGTTAAGAATTCCTAGGTTAGAAAGTGTAGTGACTTTAGTGAAAAAAAAAATTCTTTAATCTAAGGACATTCATGCAATCACCAATGTGATTTTGAACTATCCCTTCTTACAACTGGGGGCTGAAGGGATTTTCAGTGATGAGCAGCAAAACCTTTATTGGCCACTGGAGGGCAGGAGTGTACTTCAAAAACCTTTGCCTCTCTGAATCGTGAAAAGTATCCCCGATATCGCAAGGGCAGAACCGAACATACACACGCTGGAAAGAAGTAGAAAGAATGAATATATTCATCATCCTCTTATATCTGACTTGAATGCCTGCTTGCCATGTATTTATGCATCCAAGGCTTCTTTAAATATAGGAATCAGAAGAACACTAGACAATAATAGGTAGAGAGGAGGGATTAGATTGAAAATACTTCATTTGATGATGTGAGTAGGTCAGTTGACTTTAAAGCAGAATAAACCACACTTAGAAACAAGGTAGCTATGGAAACATTACCAAAATTGTTCTATTGCTTCATCACTGCAGTGTTTTCTGCAGTCAGGAAACACAAGGGAGGGAAGAATATTATTTTCTTATAAATAATACAACATTGTATAGTGTATGGAAAGTTGCAAGAAATTAGATTTTAGGGGTAGAGATGTTCCAGCAAAAAATACTCCAGAGCTGTAATTTGGCTTCTTAGGACTTTGGGTTTGCAGCTGCATTTTATATACAAATATACATATTATATATACACATAATATATATTTGTATACATACACATGCATAAATCTAACTACTTATCTACCTACCTACTTATCTATGTTTTTCTTTCTTCCTTCCTTTCTTTTTCTCTTCCTTCCTTCCTTCCTTCCTTCCTTCCTTCCTTCCTTCCTTCCTTCCTTCCTTCCTTCCTTCCTTCCTT
>JAJPUD010000555.1:465096-520402 GCA_023553655.1 Myrmecobius fasciatus
CTTCCTTCCTTCCTTCCTTCCTTCCTTCCTTCCTTCCTTCCTTCCTTTCTTTCTTTCTTTCTTTCTTTCTTCAGAAAGGTATGATATATTGTCACACTGGTTGGAAGATGCTTGTTCACCCTTGGGAAGAACTGCATAGGGGCAGATGGTCTTATATTTGGCTCTCCTTGGATGAGCTGGCTTCTTATTTTGGAGCTGATTCTTTGTCATTGAGCCTAGGACCAATGGTCCCCATGTATCCATGTATCTATGAGTTACCCTAGGTAGGCAAAGGGAACAAACCATCATGCAACTTTTTCTACCTGCCTGTTCATGTATATAAGGTTTTGTTTTTTTAAATTTTTTTTTAATTAAAGCTTTTTATTTGCATAACATATGTATGGGTAGTTCCTCAACATTGATCCTTACAAAGCTTTCTGTTACAAATTTTCCCCTTAGTCCCCTCCCCTCCCCTAGATGGCAGGAAGTCCACTACATGTTAATTATATTACAATACTTGACAAGTTGAATATATGTATACATATTTCCACACTTATCTTGCTATGCAAGAACAATCATATCTACATGAACAAAAAATATCTGAGAAAGGAAACCCAATGCAAGCAAAGATTGATAGAGATCATGAAAATGTTATGTTGTGGTCCACATTTCATATCCCTCTCTCTGGGTGTATATGGCTTTCTTTATAAGGTTTTTTTTTAAATGAGATATAACTTTAAGTCTCCTAGCATACATTTTACAAAATATCCCTTCTCTCCTTGTTAACTAAAAAAAATCTCAAGCAAAACAAAGCTTTTTTTTTTTAAACTTTTTCCCTTTATAGGGTTGTAGTATTTGAATAATAGATGTACTAAAAGTTCTCCCCACACCCAGAACCATATACTTATTTAGCATTTTCAGAAATTACTGGGCTGGCAAAACTTCTGTTTGGCTTACCACATATGCTTTGGCCTAGCCCAAATATGTTAATGTGGTCTTTTCAAACTAGAAGCTATGAGACTTTGTGAATAGAATGCTGGGCTAGCAGTCAGGGAGATGTGAATCTGAATCCCAACTTTGACTATTTGTTACATGTACAACCTTGTACTTAACCACTTTGTGCTTCAGTTTCCATATCTGTTAAGTAGTGATAATAATACCTAAAATACAAATCCTACCTGGATGGATGTCAGGTTCAAATGAGATATTTATGTAAAGTGCTTTAAATTTAAGTCCTAATAAAAATATTGGCTATTCTTATTTGCATTCTCATTTACAGCAGCAGGATAGAGAAGCAAGACAGAAATTAACCCTAGAGTCAGTAAGATATGGTTTCAGACCTATTCCTGACATAGTTGCTAAGTGACCTTGGATAATTAATTTAATCTCTCAATGTCTTAGGCAATTCTCTATGATTATAAATTTCAGAGAGGATACTGATCTGCATTGGGAGAGAAACTTCTCTAGGGACTTCCTATGCTGATGAAATCATAGGTCTAAGTAGGAAAAACAATTATTGTTACTTATGTTGATTTGTGATAAACATTCTACAGTGGATTTTGTGAAAACTGAGAAAGGGAAGGTCTTGCTAAGATCATTAAGAATAATGAATCATGTCCATCCAAGTGAATTTCCTTTTTGGATGGGGTTATTAGAATAGAAGATCAGAGGAATGTTATAGCTAGTAGTTCCTAATCTTTTTATTATGAAGATCCTAGTTCTACTACTAAATATACTTTGAGAAAATATGGATTCATGAATGGATTTGCAGACTCCTTGTAGTAATTGTGTGATTCTTCAGGGGTCCTCAGCCCACAGGTTCTGAACAGCTTTTCTAGATAAATTTCAATCGAGTCATTTGATATCAGACAGCCAGAAAATATTTGTCAATAAGATTGAGGGATATGAATTTTATCATAGAGAGGTGATACAAGTTCATAATGGTTTGACATTTAGGATCCAAAATGATTTGATTAATCACTTTATGCCAAGTTGGAGGGAGATCTCTAGCAAAATGCAAAAGGAGTGTGGTCAAGTTGACAATGTTAAAAAATGAGAATTTTGCTTTGTTTATGAAGCTTTCATATGTTTCTTCGCATTTGGAACTTTAATGATGTCTCCTTGGTGTCTTGCAAACTTGTTCTATTGATATGACATTAAGAATGATTGATTCCCTGAAGTCAGGAAGATATGAACACAAATAAGACCTTACTAGATGTGAGATGGTAGACAAGTCACTTCACCTCTGTCTACCTCAGTTTTCTCATCTGTAAAATGCAGATGAAAATAACACCTACCTCTCAAGGTTGTTGTGAGGATAAAATGAGATAATATTTGTAAAGTACAATAGTTAGCACCTAATTGGTGCTATATAAATCTTAGCTTTTATTGTTATTATTATTGTTATGTCTGGTAGATATTTGAGCCAACATCATTCAATTTGGGCTTTAAAAAGATAGAACACACAGATCTCTCTCTCTCTGTCTCTGTGTGTGTGTGTGTGTGTGTGTGTGTGTGTGTGTGTGTTAGACAGAGACCAGCACTTATAGTAAGAAATACAGTAGAAGAGTTACATACATAAAGCCATGTTTGGCTTTATAATAAAGGAAGAACCAAATTATATGTATGGTACCACCAAGGAGCCCCGAGATAGTACTAGAAGAGAGATTACCTGAGACACAGTGAATAGGTGCAAACAAGTTCTTACCCTGTGATATAATTGCGAATTGTATGACCTTTCAGGTCTTGGGAAAGGTGGTTGATGGTCCATTAAGTCCAGCCTTTTGGAGCAGCTTGAACTATAGAGCAGTATTTTGAGTTTGTAGAATGGTATCAATCCCTGGGGAACTGGGGGTGGTAGTGAGGTATACTAAAGAAGCAAGGAGAGCTATTTTGAATGTTTATGGGTTGTTCATGTCTTCTATTTTCTATTATGTGAAGCAAAGCATATCGTCTGTCTAATGTATTGTTAGCTTGAGTGCTTACTTGGGAGCTGAGAACCTTTTTTGGTTGTTTTAAATAAATTTTATTAATATCTTTTGTTTTTATATCACAGTAATTTATGATTATTACTTTTTTCTGCATATCCCCAACCATTTATCTATAGAGACCTATGCATTTTTTTCTTAGAAAAAAATCCTGGATGGGAGCAAAATCACATTCTAATATTCCTATGGGAAACTCTGGGTGAGGGTGTGGGTCAAAGGGATAAAATTTAAGAGAAGTCCCTAGGACTGAATTTGGTCCCTGTAAACCCAGAGTTTTGATTCTGGGCCACAGGTTACATTAAATTTGCAGATGACAGAAAACTTAGAGGGACACTTGATGCATCAGCTAATAGAATGGGTATCCCAAAAGATCTTGACAAGCTGGGAAGATTGATAGAAACTAATGCAGTGGAATTTAATAAAGATAGAGAAAATGTTCTGCACTTGGATTCACATAATCAACTGTACAAGTACAAGAAGATGGAAATGAAGCTACATAGAATTTTATGTGAAAAAAGACCTGAGTGTTTTAGTAAATTGTAAAGCTTAACCTACAATGTGCTATGGTAGCTAAAAAAACCCAGTGTGATCTTGGGCTGAGTTAATAGGATCATAAGATTTTAGATTACAACTGAAATGGATCTCAGAGAGCTTCAAGTCCTTCATGCCTACAGATGAGGAAGCTTTCTTCCTTCATTCCTTCCTTCATTTCCTTCTTCCTTTCACTTCCTCCTTCCCTCCCTCTGTATCTCCCTCCCTCCATCTCTTCCTTTGTTCCTTTCTTTCTTCTCTCCTTCCTTCCCTCCTTTCCCTTTCTCTCTCTTTCCTTCCTTCATTCTACTGTGCTACCTACCTTCCTGGGTCTAGTAGTGATATTTACTGGATTGAAGGGCAGGAACAGTTTATGACTTTTGAATAGTAGTTCTAAATTGCTTTCCAGAATGGATGGGCTAATTTATATTTCCACCACCAGGACATTAATGTCCCTGTTTTCCCACAGTCCCTATAACATTTGTGATATTTCTCTTTTTTCATGGATGCCAGGTGAAACCCCAGAGTAACTTTAATTGTAATTTCCCCAGTTATTAGTGCTTTAAAGCATTTAATTTTTTTTGTCTTCCTTTGAAAACATTTTGTTCATATCTTTTTGACCATTCATTTACTGGACAGTACCTCTTAGACTTATAAGATGTTGATCTATATCTAATTTCTGCTAGATTGCTTTTCAGTTAAATTTCAAAGATAGAGAAAATTGAATCCTGGACAGGTATATTTTGTAAAACAGTTTTTAAATTATTATGTGAAATCCTTGTCAAGTGACCAACAAGTGGGCATAGTGCTATAGGGAAGTAAATCATCTCAATCTTAACAGTCAAACTATAAGTGAAGTCTAGAGAAATGAAGGAACTGCACCTAAATGAAAGGATGGCTTTTAGGCTCTTTTGGGAGAGGCACATAAAGGTGCATTTAGGGTTACCTTTCTTTTGTGTTCAAAAACATTAAGAAACATCACTTCATGGGACTCTTGGTTAATTTGAGGCGCTGTCATCTTACCTACAGATTTTTGAGCTGTGTCATCTGATCCTCTACTGCACCATTAGGACTTCTGACCCTTACCATTTACTTTGCTGCTGAATTTTCTTTCTCCCGTAATTGGAATGTGAGATCCTTGAGAGCAAGAACATTTTTCTAACCAATTCTCCAGTGCTTGAAACAGTGTTTGATACATAGTAAGCATATAATAAATGCTTTTTCATTCATTAGTATGTTATTCAATTATCTCATCTTGCAGCACTCAGGACAAACAATTGCAAAAATACTATCATAAAAATAATTACAGTGTTTGTATCAAAAAGGATGAGGAGGTAGAAAAATTCTATGAAGGCATACATTTCCTAGTTAAATAAACACATTAATTCATTGAGTTTAATGCAAAGGTGAGCCTAGGCTGGAAAGTAAATATCTGTTGAACATCATAAGAAATGAAAGTAGCCATTGGCTTATAGACTATACTGAAACTTCAGATATATAGTATGAATTGTTGTTTTTTTTTTTAAGTCAAGTACGTGGTGAGTACTAAATAACATTACAAAAATGGAATAGATTATATTTTAAGAAATAAGAAATGACTGATTACTAATGTGATAGTCATTTTGGAATCAGCTGTCTTTGTAAAATCAGATCACTAACTTGTTAGAATACAGATCAAAATCAATACCAAGTTAGAAGAAGGATGAAAAATGGGATGAATATATGAAATGCAATTGAGGCATTTCCAACCTGACCTAATTAAACAAACTACTAATGCTGAAAAATGGGAACAGACATCAAAATAGACTACCATTATTTTTTAAAGAAATTTAATATAAACAAATTACCATAATGATCAAACCAAAAAAATTTAGAAACCACATTAGTTGGCAAAAACTTGATCTGTTTGCCAAGCTGTTAAATGGTATTAAGTAGAAATACATATTTAGAATATAAATGAGTTTTCAAAGTCTTACAAATGAGGATAGAAAATCATAAATATCATCTGGTAAAACAGTGAGAATCAGTTGAAGGAAGAATGGGTTTCTAGAAAGGTTGATCAGAGACGCAACAAAATAAAATTATCCTGAGAGTATTTAGAGATGAAAGTGGAAAAAGGAAAATGGAGGGATAAAATGTGAAAAAATATGTAAATATCACTTTAGTAATCCCCTTTTCAATAGGATGATTGATGATAGAGGAATCATCCTATTTTTGCTCTATTTTACTTAGATATACACTATGAGGAAATAGACATTTTCGTAAAGGGGAAATGGCCAAACAAACTGTGGTACATGAATATAATGAAATATGACTTTGCTATAACACATGAATACAATAAATACAGACAAAGATGGAATTGCATGAACAGATACAGAATGAAGAAAACAAGGAAACAATTTATACAATGATTACATGAATGTAAATAGAAGGAACATCCACCATAAAGCAATCCAAAATGGATATTGCAAAAATACAGAAAACGAGCTTGCTTTCAAAGAAGGGAAATGAAAAGTTAATATGTTCTTTCAATTGGAGTACTATTATGTACTTTCAGACAGCAGAGACTTTAACCACAGGATAGAGCACAGTTCTGCTTCTTCAGAGTCTCAGCAAGGTGGTTTGTCACCTCCCAAGCAGGAGATGGGAAAAGTAGAGTCTATTCTTTTTGACAGTTCTTTTTGGTTCAGAAATGAGCTTCCTCAGTGGGAGGCCCCTCCCCTAAATTGTAGAGACCATTGAATCTTCCTGATTCTTTCTAGGTCATATGCAAAATGAGAATCCAGGCACAAAAGAAATGTATTTGCATGGAGAATATGACTAAACTAATTGGAACTGAAGAAGTCTTTGTGAGAGAGTATAAAAAGGAAAGAGAGGGCTTAGATTAGAACCTTGGGATATACCCATGGGCTAATATAGATGATGATGATATAGTAAAAAGAAATAGTCATAAGGTAGGAGTACCAAGAGATAGCACTATCAACAAAACCTAAAGGGAAGAGAATATCTAAGAGAAGGTGGTCAGCAGGGACAAATGTTGCAGAGAGGAAAAAGAGGGAAAAGTATAAGCATTTACCAAGCACCCATTATGTACCAGGTACTATTTGAAATAATTTGAGAATCCAAGAAGGATGAGGACTGAGAAAAGGCCATCAGATGTGGCAATTAAGAGATTATTGGTAACTCTGGGGAAGAGTGGCTCTAGTTGAGTTATGAGGCTGGAAGCCAGTTTTCAAATGGTTAAAGAATGAGTGAGAAGAGTGGGAGTGAAAATAAAATCTGAATAGAGAGATTTTCCTGGAGAATGGAAAAGAGATATAGAATGATAGCTTGAGGGGATATTGGGGTCTGGCAAAGGCTTCCATTTATTTATTTTAGGATGTTAGTCTTGGTTAGTCATACCAGTAATTAAGAAAAAAACTGAAATTTAGAGAAAATTGGATCAAGGGCATATATAGAGTCAATGGTCTTGGTCATATTGGCCTTGGTCATCTTATAAGAGACTAGAATAAAAAATCAGAAAGGATGAATGATGATATGAAGAGGTTTTAATATAAAAATAAAGGAGCAGAAGCTCATGATGAATGACTCAGTTAAATGACCTCAGTATGAAGTGCTGTACTCAGTTGAGAGGATGGGAGGACAGCTTGAGGAGGGAAGAGTCAGTTTTAAAAACTTTTGGGAGTTTTAAATATTTTTGATAGGGAATCAATTTGGGAAGAAGTAACAAAAGGATTTTGAAGATTAAGTTGAATGTATATAAGTTAAAACTGTAGTATATTCAGCTTGATTAAGCAACTTCACCTAACAATATTCAGCAGCATATAAGTAGAGTTGAAGAATTAGAAAGGAGAAGTAATCCAATATTGTTTTTTTTTTTTTTTTTTAAGATGTGGCAGGGGTAAAATGAGGGAACAAAGGATAGGAAAATAGAGGACAGGGTAGGTTTGAACTATGGGGTCAAGACTGGGTAAGGAAGAAAATAAAATCAGATTATGGTAATGACCTGAGAAAGTACTGAAGGATGGTACCAGGTGCAGACTGCTTTGCATACATAATCCTGGGAGGTGGATGCTCCTCATTATGTCCTTTATTATTTTACCCCTTAAAGAAGGTCCAAGAACAGATATAAGATGAAGCTATGATCAGTTAGAGGAATATGATTTTTTTTATGGAAATGGAATATATTTTTTAAATTAAAAAAATTTTAAATTTATTTTTTAATACACATTGCTTTATGAATTGTGTTGGCAGAGAAAAATCAGAACAAAACCATGGGAGAGAGAAGAAAAAAGAAGTGAACATAGCATGTGCTGATTTACATTCAATCTTCAAAATTCTTTTTCTGGATGAAGATGGCATTTTCTGTCCAAAGTCTATTGGGGTTGCTTTGGATCACTGAACTAATGAGAAGAACTAAGTGTTTTATGGTTGATTATAGCACATTCTTTCTATTATTGTGTAAAATGCATTCCTGGTTCTGCTTGTTTTGCTCAGCACCAGTTTGTGTAAATCTTTCCAGGCCTTTCTAAAATCAGCTTGTTCATCATTTTTTATAGAACAATAATATTCCATTACCTTTCTATACCACAGCTTATTTAGTCATTTCCCCAACTGATAGGCATCTATTTATTTTCCAATTCTTTGCTGGCACAAAAAGAGCTGCTACAAACATTTCTGCACGTTTGGGTCCTTTTCCCTCCTTTATGATTCCCTTAGGATACAGATCCAGTAATGGCACTGCTGGGTCAAAGGGTATTCACAGTTTTATAGCCCTTTGGGCATAATTCCAGATTACTCTCCAAAATGATTGGACCATTTAATAACTCCACCAACAATGCATCAGTATCCCAGTTTTCCCACATCTTCTCCAATATCTGTCATTATCTTTTCCTGTCATCCAAGTCAATCTGAGAGGTGTGAGGTGGTACCTTAGAATTGTTTTAAGTTGCATTTCTCTAATCAATATAAAATTTATATTTATTTAGAATTGGAGCATATAGGGTTTTTGTTTGTTTGTTTGTTTGTTTGTTTAGGCAGGGATCAAGTGACTTGCAGAGTGTCATACAGCTAGGAAGTGTTAAGTGTCTGAGACCAGATTTGAACTCAGGTCCTCCTGACTTCCGGGCTGGTGCTCTTTTCACTGTGACACCTACCTGCCCCAAGAGCATATAGTTTTATGACTATAGATGGTTTTAATTTGGTCATCTGAAAATTATCTGTCCATATTTTTTAACTATTTATCAGTTGGGGAATGACTTGTATTCTTATAAATTTGACACAGTTCTTTATATATTTTAGAAATGAGAAATTTATCAGAAACATTGGCTGTAAAGATTTTTTCTTAGGTTTGTACTTCCGTTACTCTTGTTTTTGTTGGTTTTGTTTGGGCAAAACTTTTTTAATTTGATGTAATCAAAATTGTCCATTTTGCCTTTTATAATGTTCTCTAGTTCTGCTTTGGTCATAAATTCCTCCCTTCTCCAAAAAATCTGACACACAAATTATCCCTTGCTTTCCTAATTTATTTATGATATCATCCTTTATGCCCAAATCATGTACCAATTTTAATCTTATTTTGGTATGGCATGTGAGATCCAGATCTATGTCATATTATTTTCCAGTTTCCCCAGCAATTTTTTTCCAAAAAGTGAGTTCTTATTCTGGAAGTTAAAGTTTGGGGGTTTATCAAATACTAGATTATTGTAGGCCTTGATTATTGTGTTGTGTATATCTAATCTATTCCACTGATCTACCATTCTGTTTCTCAGGCAGTACCAAATTATTTTGATGATTGCTGATTTATAATATAGTTTTAGGTTTGGTACTGCTAAATCATCAACCTTTGCACTTTTCCTCATTAATTCCCTTGATAGTCTTGATCTTTTGTTCTTCCAGATGTTTTGTTATTATTTTATTTTAGTTCTATAAAATAACTTTTTGGCAATTTGATTGGTATGACACTGATCAATTTAGGCAGAATCTTCATTTTTATTATATTAGCACAGCCTACCCATGAACAATTGATATTTTCTCAACTTTTTCGACCTTACTTTATTTGTGTGAGAAGTGTTTTGTAATTGTGTTCATATAGTTCTTGGGTTTGTCTTGGTAGACACTCAAATATTTTATTTTGTCTATAGTTATTTTAAATGGAATTTCTCTTTCTATCACGTGCTGATGGGTTTTGTCAGTAATATATAGAAATGCTGATGATTTGTGTGAGATTATTTTATATCCTGCAACTTTGCTAGGATTTTCTAGGATTCTCTAAGTATATCATCATATTATCTGCAAAAAGTGATAATTTTATTTTCTCATTGCCTGTTCTAATTCCTTTTATTTCTTTTTCTTTTCTTATTGCTAAAGTCAATATTCCTAATACAATGTTGAATAATAGTGGTGATAATGGCCATTCTTGTTTTACCCCAAATTTATTGGGAATGTATCCAACTTCTCTCCATTACAAATGTTTGTTGTTGGTTTTAGATAGATACTGCTTCTTATTTTAAGGAAAACTCCCTTTATCCCTATGCTCTCTAATGTTTTTAATAGGAATGGGTACTATATTTTGTCAAAAGCTTTTTCTGTATCTATTGAGATTATCATATAATTTCTATTGATTACTATTGATATGGTCAATTATGGTAATAGTTTTCCTGATATTGAACCAGCCCTGCATTCCTAGGATAAATCCTTCTTGGTTATAGTGTATATTATCCTGCTGATAAGTTGTTGTAATCTCCTTGCTAATGAATAGTTTATTTAAAATTTTTGCCTTAATATTCATTAGGGAGATTGGGCTGTAATTTTCTTTCTATGTTTTGGCTCTTCCTGGTTTGGTATCAGTATCATATTTGTGTCATAGAGGGAATTTGGCAGTACTCCTTTATCTATTTTCCCAAATAGTTTATATACTATTGGAATTAATTGTTCTTTAAATGTTTGGTAGAATTTACTTGTGAATCCCTCTTACCCTGGAGATTTTTTCTTAGGGAGTTCGTTAATGGCTTGTTCAATTTCTTTTTCTAAAATAAGATTATGTAAGTAATTTATTTACTTTTCTGTTAATCTGGGCAATTTATATTTTTGTAAATATTCATCCATTTTGGTTAGATTGTTGGATTTGCTGCCATACATTAGCAAAATAGCTCCTAATTATTGTTTAATTTATTATTTAGAGCTATAAAATTTCCCCTAAGAAATGCTTTGGCTGCTTCCCATAGGTTTTGATATGCTATTTCATTATTGTCATTCTCTTGAATGAAATTATGGATGATTTCTGTGATTTGTTGTTTGATTCACTTATTTTTTTAAGAATTAGATTGATTATTTAATTTCCAATTGGTTTTTAGTCTCTTCCCCTGCCCCTTTATTGAATATAATTTTTATTGCATTGTGATCTGAAAAGGAAGCATTTACTATTTCTTCCTTTCTGCATTTAATTGTGAGGTTTTTATGCCCTAATACATGGTCAATTGTTGTATAGGTTCCATGTACTGCCAAGAAAAAAGTATATTCTTTTCTGTCTCTATTTAATTTCTCCAGAGATTTATCATAATTACTTTTCTAGGATTCTTTTAACATCTCTAGTTTCTTTCTTGTCTGTTTTGTGGTTAGATGTATCTGATTCTGAGAGGGGAAGGTTGAGGACTTCCACTAATATAATTTTGCTGTGTATTTCTTCCTGAAACTGGCTTGATATATTTTCTAGGAATTTATATGCTCTACTACTTTGTGCATATACATTTAATATCGTTATTACTTTATTGTTTATGGTATCCTTTGTCAAGATGTACTTTCCTTCCTTATTTCTTTCTTTCTTTCTTTTTTTTTTTTTTTTGCTGAGGCAATTGGGGTTTAGTGATTTGCCCAGGGTCACACAACTGTGAAGTGTTAAGTGTTTGAGACCAGATTTGAACTCAGATCCTCCTGACTTCAGGGCTGGTGCTCTATCCACTGTACCACCTAGTTGCCCTGCTTATTTCTTTTAATGAAATATATTTTTCCTTTTGCTTCATTGGGATCAGAATTGCTACCCCTGCTTTTTTTTTTTTTTTTTTTTTTACTTTTGCTGAAGCATAATAAATTCTGTTCTAGCCTTTTACCTTTACTCTGTATGTGTCTCTCTGTGTCAAATGTGCTTCTTGTAAACAGAATATTGTAGGATTCTGTTTTTTAATCCACCCTGCTATTGCAGAATATGGGAAAGTTCATCCCTTTCACATTTACATTTATGATGTAAATAATAATTTACATCACTCTGCACCGGTCCTAAGCTTCCTGTTCAACTCTGAGTCTTGACTTTCAGCACAGGGGCCCATGTGTTTGCAGAGGGTAGTTTTGCCAGCTCTTTTCAAGAAAAGCCTGGTTTCCCAGTTTGCCTTCTGAGATGGGACTGGAGTTTGACCCACTGATCTGCTCCTCTACTAAGCTAGGACTGAGGGTCTCAGTTGCTGATTTGCTGTGATTAAAACCCTCTTATGACTTTCTCAGAATCTGTCTGAGCTGGGTTGAACACCCTTTTCACCCCAGTGAAACTGACTTTTTTTTGAAGTTTTTTCAATATATTTTGAATTGGAGAATGGTTTCATTCTGTCAGACTCTGTTCAGAGGCTTGGTTTCATGTGGTTTTCAAGGAAACTGAGAGAATTCAAGCAACTTCCTGGCGTCACTCTACCATCTTGGCCCTAACCCCAGAAGAAGTTGGAAGTAGAATATTTTTTGGTGAGATCTAAGGTGTCTCATCATCCCTATACATGACTGAAATGGAATAGAGGATTAGATCAGGAGATTTGAGGAAACTAAGAGATTGGGATATTCAACATGTGGTGAAATCTCTTATTATGAGGATAAGAATTGGGGAGGAAAAGATAGTGAGCCAGGTGTTGAACTCCTTGAAAAAAGAGAGGAAGATCTGGGTACCATTGGAAAAGAGCATTCTTTTCTAAGAATTTATTGTAAATAATTTTTCAACAGAGTGAATTTCAAAGTCAGAGACACTGCTGAGTGATGGCGGTGAAAGAAGAATTTGAAAATGACAGTGGGAGTAAGAAGTACTTTGATCCCCTACTGGGCCAGTGTGAAGTGGAGTTTGTAAAAAGGTACATTAAATTTCACCTCATATTCAGTCCAATTTTCTAAAATATCAAAGATCTTTTTAGATTCTGACTCCTTCACCACATTGTTACCCAGACCTTTTAGCTTTCTGTCATCTGCAGATTTAATAAGTATGCCATCTTTTTCTTTATCCAAATTATTGCTAAAAATGTCCAAAGTACAGGACCTAAAAGAGAATCTATGACACTTCCTTCCAAGTTGTCACGGAACCATTAATGACTATTTTTTGGGTACAGTCATTCAACTAGTGTAGCCTAGCCCACAACTTTCTATCTTTTCCATGAGAACAATATGAAAGTTTTTTAATCAAACACTGAAACATTAAGGTAAACTTTTTAAAAGATAAATTTCAATATTCCTCTCATTGGCTAATTTAATAATTTCATCAAAAAATGAAATTAAGTTAACTCTGGAATGATGAAACCACGCTGACTTTGTCATCATCATTCCTCTTCTAGATATTCTTTAAAACATTTCTTTAATAATACATGCTAGAATTTTGCCACTAACAATACTGGCTGATATTTACATAGTGCCTTAAGATTTGCAAAGCACTTTGCTTACATTATCTCATTTGAGCCTTCAAACAATTCTATGAAGGAGGTGCTATTATTATCCCTGTTTTAAAGATGAAAGCAAATGAGACTCCAAGAGGCTGTTCTTTCCCCTTCAACTAGGACCTATCTAAGATGGGATTCAAAGGTAGGTCCATCACTATTCATTTATGCCATGCTGCCTCAAGAACTGAAGTTGAGCTCATTGGCTTATAGTTTGAAAATTCTGATCTCCTGATGTTTCTTGTGCAGGAAGATAACTGTATAGATATGTATACATGTATTGTATTTGTCATATAATTTATCCTATCTAGCATGTATTAGATAACCTGTCATCTAGGGGTCGGGGGTGGGGGGAAGGAAAGGAAAAGCTTGGGAAAAAAAAGTTTTTTTGCAAAGGTCAATGTTGAAAGGTCACTCATATGTTTTACAAATAAAAAGCTTTATTTAAAAAAAAAAAGAAAATTCTGATCTCTTTTGAAGTATTTACTATTTGGTACTCCTGTATTATCTCTGCTATTCTTTCAAAGTTTTTCAGTGCCACAGACAGTGGCTTAGCAATGATATCCCTTAGCTCTTTAGAATCTGTCAAAATACTTCATCTGACTCATGAGGCTCTGAATATCATAAAGGTGGTTATCTGCTTGATTATCTCATTTCTCCCGATTATCTACTTCTGTTCTTATGCAAAAGCTATTCTTGGAAGAGGAAACAGATAAAGAATAATAACTAAACTACTGTACTTTCTCTCTGTTGTCCAGTTGAATACTACTGAGCAGAACACCCATTATCCCTTCTAGAGATTCTCTTTTTGCCCCAATAAGGCTAAACTTAAGGCCTAAATATAAGGGCTTTTCATGCCCTTAGATTTCCTCACTAACTTTCCTCATCTCCAAAAAATTCTTATGTGACTACAGAAGATAAGATATAGGAAGACCTTGTCTTTTATAATTGATATTCTGTAACAGAATGAATCTTTACAGTCACAGGATTGCCTGAAAGATATGAGGGATAAATAACTATTGTGGCTTTTTCTTGTGTAAGATTTAAATCTCTCCTCCTTCAAGGAGTCTCCTTAAAAGAATTAAAAGGAGTTTAGAAATTCATGATTTATATTTTGTTCCAAACAATCATATACAAACAAACTTTGTTTTTACTTATCCGTAAATTGCTTTGTTTGTACTCTGACTCAGTAGAACTAAAATTGGTCAGTCTCAGAATCACTGGCAGTCTCCTATTACTGGAGACTGCATTAATTAAAAACCTTTCATTAAATTACCACTCTTTCTGAGTGGAATAACCCACAGCTGCACTTTGCAGGTGCCACATTTTTTATTCCTTTTCATATTGCTCCATCTTATATGTAATGCTAGGTTATGATTGCCTCCTTTCTCTGGATGGTGTGTGTTGCTGGAAGACACCAAATTGAATCAAAGTGCTTGTATTTCTTTCAAGTTTGCTCTAAGTGGTAAACATCATTTTTAATTCACAGCATAATAGATGTTAGTGATTGTTATACTT
The DNA here is from genome assembly GCA_023553655.1 of Myrmecobius fasciatus. Taxonomy (NCBI): domain Eukaryota; kingdom Metazoa; phylum Chordata; class Mammalia; order Dasyuromorphia; family Myrmecobiidae; genus Myrmecobius; species Myrmecobius fasciatus. The sequence continues at coordinate 479,789 of JAJPUD010000555.1, forward strand.
TGTTTATTAAATAAGTTTTATTGATATTTTCTATTTCTTACATTACCAGAATTATTCCATGTATTCTTTCCCCTTTCCCTCCCAGAGACGCATACCATATTATAAACAATATTTTTTAGAGATGAAAAAAAAAAGTCAGACCAATGGATCAATATACAGAAAATCAAAAACATGAGATGTTTAACCCCTGTCGACCTCACCCCCCCCAAGTTGTTAATGCTTTGATAATTTAATAAAGTATTTTTTAATTAAAAAAAAGCAGGAGGAAGTTAAAAAGTCATGCTGAATTCTTTTTCAGCAATTTGTACCTTTGGGAAATCTTTTTGTTCAGAAAATATGACCATAGTTTGGGTATCCAAGGCATCTGGTGGATGCTTACCTAAACCATATTTGTAGGGCCTAAGAGGAAATGAATATATGCTAACTTTGTAAACCTAGCATGACTGCAAATTTTATGGGGTACAATAGAGAATGGAAAGGGCCACAATACCATGAAAGATCTAATAAGGGCTCCAGGGGTGGCATTGAAGGCAGAGAGCCTGCTGTGTCACCACACCTTGACATATGGAAAGGCTGTATTCCAGCCAAATTGGCAGTAAAGTGAAATTCCATATGTGAAGAACTATTTTTACCCTGAGAAATTGAAAAATTGGAAGTGGTTCAGGATGCACTGCCATCTTATCTTTGCTGTCTCCTTATGCTGCTCAAGCCATTGAGCCTTTTCTTGTAACTCTCATTTTGTTCTAACTCTTTTCACTTCTGTGCTCCAACTTGTGCCTTAGCTTTTTGGGTCTGGGTTTTGCTAATGCTGCCGAAAGTTAAGAATTTGGGGATACTTGGGAGAAAGGAGAAAGTATAGAAATCAGGGAGAGGAAAGTACTTAATATTCCTCAGATTTTTTTTTTTTTTTTTTTTTTTTGTGAGCACAGGGATGTAGTCTCAAGGATGGTGCTTAGTTAAAGGAATGAGTTAGAGACACTCCTGGGAATATTGATTATAGTAGCATTGGCAAGAAGTTGGGAGCAGCCGTTCTATAAAAGAAAGAGGGCATTGATTAGGAAGATGTCGGCAGACTTTTGGTGTAATGACACAGGAGTTGAGATTTAATGAAACACTTTGGAATAATAGTGATTTAATAGTTTTATGGGAGAGGGTGAGTGAGTGCTAATGAGTGAGTGAGTGTGTGTGTGTGTGTGTGTGTGTGTGTATGTGTGTGTATATACTCTTGTATTGATCTCTGATCAGAGAGAAACTGTATTTGGGGGGAGGCTGGTACCTTTTGTTGTAGTGCCTCTATCCTAATGAATAGAAATCAAGTCAGTAGGCATAAAATCATGAAAAAAACTTCATGATCTGATTTTGTCTTGTAAGATATCTGTATTATAGATTTCTGAAATCCTCCCAATTCTTTGGGAAAAATTTGCCAGGGATGGTGGGAGCCAAGGTGAGCCAAGGCACAGGAATCTTGGTCTCTGTTCTTGGAACCTCGCTGGGTTCTGATAGGTGGCCATTTGCTTTTCTTGGTGAGATCTCTATTTCCAAACCATTCCACTAGGCATATAACCCACCACTTCTCCTCATTTCCAGCTTCCCCTTAGATATTATCTTCCTTTATTACAATTTATACCGTCTTAGGACAAGAACTTTTTTTTAATATTTTCATTCTGTAGTGCTTAATAAATACCTTATCATTCATGATAGTGAGTGACAGTAGGAGACATCTAGAAACTCTTGTGACAAGGAGGCCAAAAGACCATTTGTAGGTTTTCCCAATGTCTCACATATATTCTGCCATACTTCTCAAGGATTTACATGGTGGCGAAATTCTGTCTTGCTTTTCAAATCCACTAAAGAAATAGCAACTTCAGTATAAGACCCTAGGAGAGTAAAAGAGTCTCTTAAATAGGTATTGTCTGACAAAAAAGTAAAATTGAAAGTAATCTGAAATAGAAAGAGGAATCAGTGGCTCCTGGTATGATTCCTGGGAATAGATGGAACTAATGTGTAAAGAATGAAGATAATAGAAAGTTTTTTATTTATGGAGAGGTAGTATAGAGGCAAGAGAAAGAATCATATTGTCTAAATTCCCCATGTCTATTATTTAAGGTCTTCCATGAGATCTCCTTGTCCAGCCTACTTGACCATTTTTTTCCCATTTTGTAGTTTGGAGCTTCTATTTCAGTCAGATATCTTTACTCTCTCCCTTGTTCTCATCATTATCATCTCCTTCCTTCTTCTGAATTGCCTTTTTCCCTCTTTGCCTCTACCAAATAATAGTCCTTTTAAGGCCCTGATAGCAACTTTCACGAAACCTTTCCTGATTATCCCAAATAAATTAACCTTTCCCACCTCTGAACTCCTACAGGAACTGTCTCTGCCATACAATTTAATACTGTTTCATTTTCTCTAATTGTCCCATGTGTATAAATCTTGTCTATACAACTAGATAAATCCCAGAGGCCATGGACTATGTCTTCTACTTCTCCTCCATCTTCCACAAGAACCAGTCACACTGTTGCTGGATAGTAGTCAAAGTAGATCACCACAATTTATTTCTCTTGTTGATACATTTCTTAAGGACTTTGGGCATTAGCTATTAATCTGGTTAATCTTGTTAATGGATGATTTATTTTTAGACGTAATATATGTATGCTTTACAAACATTATCCACTGTTTTCTACTATAATATTTGCTAATCTTCCTGGGGAAAAAAAAGGAATAGTCTGAGAGGAAAGCATGACTATGTCATAAGACGACAGAGAGTAAATGAGGACTTCCTCTGTATAAAGCAAAGGATGGGAGGAGTGAGATAAATTGTAAGTAAATCTTAAAAAGTGCAACAGTAAATGCTATTGTTGTTTCTGAGGTCTTTGGTGTTTTAAATTCTTATGAACAGCTAAATCATGGAATTATAGATTTATAGTCAGAGGTCATCCAGTCTAAACTCATTTTGTAGATGAAGAAAAAGACACAGAGGGGCTAAGTGAGCTGCCTATGTTCACAAAAGAAATAAATACCAGATTTAGGAAGGACAGCTAAGTGGTGCAGTAGAGAGAATAGAGTGCTGGTCATGGATTCAGGAAGAATTGATTTCAAATCTAGTCTCAGACACTTACTAGCTGTGTGATCCTGGGCAAATCACTTAACCCTGTTTACCTCAGTTTCCTCATCTATAAAATGAAGTGAAGAAGAAATGACAGATCATCCCAGTATTATCAGAGATGATTGAACAGCAACCACAACAAAATAACTAGAATTGGGATTTTAATGCAGATCTTATGACTCTAAAACCAGAATTTTTTGCATTGTAACTCACTGTCTCAGCAAAATATTTTAGAATTAATTCCAAAAATGGGATCAGTATTTGGTTGCATACTAAACATAATAAATATATATTTGAGTGATATATAATCAATATATGCAGAGTTGTGAGGAAATTGATTTGTAAACTTTGAAGTTTACAAAATGTTCACTTCATAATATATGACCTGATATGATTTAATGTAATAGAAGGATAGTAACTGGACCAATGATTTTGTTAGCATTGGGATCTCTAGGATGAGGAAACTCCCTCTTTCTATATAGAACAATCAATAAATCCAGGGATATTTTTAAAGTAACTACTATATGTTAGGCACTGTTCTGGGTACTAGTGATATAAAAAGGGGCAAAAGACAGTCCCTGACCTCCACCTAATCAGGGCAACAATATACAAATATATGCAAAGCAAACTACTTGCAAGATAAATAGGAAATAACAGAGGGAAGGCACTGGAATTTAGAGGGGTTGGGAACGGCTTCCTGTAGAAAGTGGTTGGGACTGACAGGAATTTAAGGAGGTCAGGAATAGCAGCAGAGGGGAGTTTTTAGGCATGGGTGGGACAGCAGGAGAGAATGCCCAGAGGCAAGAAATGAAATAACTAGGGATCAGTGTCACTGGTTTGAAGAGTATTTGTCCAGTAGAAAAGTATAAGAAAGTCTAGAAAACTAGGAAAGATAGGATGGATTATGAAGGGTTTTGAAAATCAGACAGCATTTTGTTTTTGATCATGGAGGTGAAAGGGAGTTGATGAATTTATTGAGTAGTGGAGGAGGTGACCTGATTGGAGCTGTGCTTCTCTATATCTTATAGTCTCAGAAGGTTGTCTAAAGCACAAAAAGGTTAAATGATTTGTTTAGTTACACAGTGTCAAAGATAAGACTTGAATGTAGGACTTCTTAGTTTTGATGCCAGCTCTCTATTACCTATGTAACAATGCCTCTTTATAATGGAATATATTGTATTTGGGATAAGATAACAAAGCACAATACAATACAATATAACATAAAATGATATAAAGTTGTCTGTAATAACATTACATGATTCAATAGTGATGTCAAACACATAGAAACTGGGGCCACTTAACCATACATAAGAATCCTTAGAGCCTGAATATTGACTTAGAAAACCGTATATTAACATTATCTATGTCTTACTGTATTTTTATTTAGTTTGTTAAATATTTACTAATTACATTTAAATCTGGTTTGGGCATATCTGAGTGTTAGTTGTACTTGTGGGTCTGTGTTGGACACATGTGAGATATAGTACAATACAACATAGCAATATAACATAGTACAATCTTATATAATTTAACAAGCAGTATGAGGGCTGGTTTTGGAGTTGGAATGTTTGAGTTCAAGTCTTGCCTCTGATATACAAAAACCATGCAATCATAGGCAACTTATTTAACCTTTTAAAATTTCAGGCAATTATTTCTAGTCATATGAAAATAATGCTCTCTATATACTCTTTGATCTAGAGTGTTTCTACTCTGTTTATGTTTAGAAGAATTGTACATGTTTAACCTATATTGGATTACTTGCTGTCTAGGGGAAGGGTATGGGGGGAAGAGAGAGAGAAAAAATTGGAACACAAGGTTTTGCAAGAGTGAATGTTGAAAACTATCTTTGCATGTATTTTGAAAATAAAAAAAATAAGGCAATTGTTAGCTTATTGAATTACAGATGAATTGTTAATTTGTATAGATGGACAGAATATCAAGAATTCCTCTTTTTGATGAAATTACAGGTCCCTTTTCTAAAGGAGGAAAAACACAAATGATATAATGCATAATTAATAAATTGTAAGTTTCACAAACTTTAAAAAAAGACTGCATCTTCAGCTTCCCACTTTTGACCACTGCACTGATCCAGTTCTGACATCACCTTTGCTTTCTGTTTTCTCTCATTTCTGACCAATTTCTGAAGTTGTCCTCTCTGTTGCCTAGTTGTGACCCCTGCTTTTAGATTCCCCAGCCCAGGCTCATTTGCTTTCACCTGGCCTTAGTTTCACATTCTTCGAGCTGCCAATTTACTACTAGACCCCATTTCTCAGTTCAAATTGTCTCCTTTGTTCTGATTATATACTCACCAGGCAATGTTCTGTTAACTAATTCAGTCTCTTAGGTACAGAAAAGGTTGTGCCCTGGATAATGGATACAATGATTCCGGCTAATGGAAAGATCTACCTCCTATTTTAAATTAATAAGTTGACATTTCAGTTTCTTGTGAGTTTGGTTAGCCTCCTAAATGTCTTTTCTAAAATCTATTTCTTGTGAGTTTGGTTAGGCTGAGTCAGTCAGTCAGAGACTGATAAATTTATAAAACACAGTTCTTGAATACATAGAGTTGAGGGAGATCTTCAAGACATACATGGACATGTTCCTCATAAGACTTGGTATGGTAACAGCAAAACATCTACTACCTGCTGGAATCATAGAAGCCAAGAGTTAAAAGGGATTATGGAGGGCATCTAGTTTAAATCACAGCTGAATTATGAATATACCTTACAACATCTCTGAGAAATGTTTGTCCAACATCTGCTTGAAGACTTCCAGTGTTAGAATACTTATTACCCCTTGAGTCCATTCAACAGGGGACAGCTCTAGTTGGTAGGAAATTCCTCCTTACATTAAACTAAACTCTATTTCCCAATAATAGACATTCATTGACAACAGAATGGAATAAAATCTTCCTGCTTTGATGCAATCTCTCAAATATTCTTGAAGATGGCTATTGTGCCCTCTAAAAATTTTTCAGGCTAAACACCGTCAGGTATTTCAGCATGGCAGAAAGTCCTTGCTCCCTCCTGCTTTCTGTCCTATGGATTCACTCTAGCTTCTTGAGATTCAAAAAGATCCAGAATCTTTTTGATTACCTCATCTCTACACTCTGCTTCTCTGATTGAAGGATGAGACCCTGAATTCTCAACCTTCATTTAAGGAGAAGGCTCAGCTCAGATATCACCTGGTACATACTTGATATTTCTCTGGCTGACTTCTCTACCACACTCCCATGTTTGGTAATTTTCCCCTCTCTCATAACCCATCCCTGCCTGATTATTCTGTGCATTTTTGTCCACGTCTTCCTAAAAGTTGGCTATGGGAAATCCACCCAAAGTAAACTTGTCTCACTTTCTCCTGATATCACTGGAGTATAAGTAGAATCCTGTGGCTATCTACCTACCTTCCCTCATTCTAAACATCCTCAAGAAATTCTAATGTTTCCATTATACATTTCTTTGGTGATATCTTTTACTCTCGTTCTTTGAAAATCCTCATTGACTAGATATTACAGTTTGCTCATACCCACCATGCACTTTTTCTTCTTTTTTTTTTCTTTTTGCTGAGGCAATTGAGATTAAGTGACTTGCCCAGGATCACACAGCTAGGGAATGTTAAGTGTCTGAGACTAGATTTGAAGTTAGGTCTTCCTGACTTCAGGGCTGATGCTCTATCCACTGTGCCACCTAGCTGCCCCTACCATGAACTTTTTCATTGGCTTCTGGGTGATGTTAATTTTTCAATTTTTTAAAGACTGCTTTATTTCATGTCTTGCTACCATACAATATCAGTATTATATTCATATTAAAAAAGATAGACTTTAGTTTCTATAGGAAGCTCAAGATCATTAAAGGCACTTTGCAACTTTCTGAAGGCAATCTAGCATATGCTAATTCTTCTGTTCTATATTGGCCTCTGATCACTGAATCTTTGAAGTGTCTGCTCAAGATATGTATATTTATGTGTCAGCTTTATGGGTTATACATTCAGCTTCATAATCTGAATAACAAGTATTCTTCACGTTTTTGAGCAATTATGGATTTCTTTTAGGAGTCTCTGTGATGACCTGGTGCTTGATGAAATTGGCATCATGCTATCTGGAAAGAGTAATATTTGGAGGACCTCATCATTCATAGGGAATAACTCTTTGACCTGAACTCTTTGCTGGATGTTTTCCATCACAGTGGCAAATACCTTTTTTTTGAGTGAGTGTACATCTCCTTCTTTTATGTCTCACCTGATTTTTATGATCTGACCATTGTTGAATGTGGCTATTTTTGTAGTTACATCTTGCAATAAATCTTGAATGATTTTGATGTATAGATAGATGGGAGACACAAAGAGCCTTTAAGGAAATATTTTGCTTTATCAAATCAAATTCAATAAGCACAGTGGTATCTAACATTTTCTATAAATTTCAGTCAATTGTGAAATAACAGAGATGTGGTCTTCTCTTGAATACTACTTATTAAAGTCTGCTTGTTCTTTACTAATATCCTCATTATGAATGATTTGTATATAGATGAATCATAAGGATTTTGTATAGATGCAAAAATAAGTGAATAGTTAATATTTTATCAGCCTCCTTTTTGGCTATCAATAAAACCTAAGATATTTTCCCACATCTTTGGTATAATCCCTTCAGAAGTGACCAAATCAGAACATACATTGATTTAATTTAGAGAACCTTACCAGTTCTTCATAGACTGTATCTACCTCTTTTTCCTTTGCAATGTTGGTGTATAAGTTGTGATTAATTTTTTATAAAAATTTATTATTACAACTGTAATATGGGATGATCAAATATCCCATGAAACATTTCTCATTTTGAGATTACAATAAGATGAACTCTTCTACTTCCTTTCTTTGTCTATCTAAGGAGTAACCATATTTCCATTTAGCTATAACTTTTTTCTTTCTTCTCCTTTTAACCTCCAAAAAGTCCTACTCTGATGCCTCACTGTGACACAAAAATGACCTGAGCTCTCCAAGGCTATACCAGTGGAACATAAGCTTTGGCACATTTTAGCAATATTGGAAAGGCTTCAAGGATGGCCTCAGCGACACACTGAATCTATTCTCCAAGGACCAGTCAAAGTACAAAGGAGCTCCTCATCAGTAGTCTGGCCACTCAGTGGTGAAATTTTTGGCCACAGCAATCCCTAAAATCAAGAAAAATATAAAACAGCCTTCAGTCTTTTGTGGCTCCCTTCAGCTTCTACAGTGGCTTGTACAGTGATTCTACAGAATGGTGAAACAAGTGGCAAAGGACATTAAAAATTTCATAGTTTTTAGGTCATCTATAAGCTTTAATTTAACAAACTAGATATGAGATTCTTGTTCAATGACTAATCATTGGACGTATTGTTGGAGGAGATGAATCATATCAATTTTGACATTCTTGGTATTAATGAAACTGGGAGGTTGCTCCCAGCCCTATGGCTATGAATTTATGAACCAATGAAATTAGGAGAGAGAAAGAGGCTTGCCAGTGTTCCTACTAAAAATGTGCTCTGAACTGGCTTCAATAATCCAGATTTAGTCTCATCAGGGCAGAATATCAACTAGATTATCACCACCTTCCTTTTCAGGCGCTAACTCTGCAGCCACTTTTTTGATGGCCATAGTATATTGTTGACTCATTTTGACTTTGACTTTGCAGTACAATAAAAACCCAAGTCATATATTATATCTATATCTATATATGTATACATACACATGTATGTATGTATATACCTATATATACATTTATGTCAGGAATTATAGGAATGGTGTGTCTTGGTTTTTTTTTTTTTTGGTCTTCTAAATTGAATCTATGCTTTTATTCCTGTTGGAAGGAAAATATTCTCTTTAAAAGACTTCAGCTTTAAGTTCTTCCTAAAGAGTTAATCCTGTAAGATGGTTTGTAATTGTTTATTTAACAACCCTGGTTAGCCTGTTGAAATATTTGTTTAGCATCTTCTGTAAATTTTGTATTGGGAGAATCCAGCTTATCTTTCCCTGAGGATCATTATCAGGGCTTATTTTTTCCCCCAGTAAGTCTATGATTTTTTTGTAGAATAGATTTCCTTTTAGTGGAGGTACACAGGGATTATGATGATGTGCACTTAAAAGTAGTTGCTTTATTAGTATTGTATAATTTATTAAGATTTATGAGTACAACATGTGAAATATTTGGAGTTCTTTAGAAGTTTTGATATTTTGATTGCTATTTTAATATCTCTCTTATTATTGCCAACAATCATAATGACAATGGATTTTGTAAATAGCATGAAAAACTCAATTGTTTAGGCAGAGGAAGGGTTGTTGTTGTTGTTTGTCTTTTGTGACGTGGTGTGAGGACTAAAATGATGTGGGGTGATATAGACAACAGATGATGGTAGTCATCAAAAGTGGGGGTTTGGTCATGTGAAGAATTCATAATGGCCATTCTCTTAGGCAAAAGTTAGATTTATTTAGGGGAATAGGTTACAGACAAAATGAAGGGATACAATAGACATTTCATATTTACCATCAGGAATGGTAAATATGAAATAGAGTGGGAGAGCATAGAAAGGGGTTTTCCTGAAATGGACATAGCACCCTGAAAAAGTTAGTTAGCTATAAAGGGGGAGAAGTGGGGCTGAGAAGCATAGTAGAGTTAGGGGAGATATCATGTGGCATGGGGGGAGCAGGGGTAAGGAGAAAGATGCCACAAAACAGAGTGCCATGATGAACTGATCCAAAGGAGGGCAGCAGCTGTGGGATGGCCCATAAGTAGATTTTATTGGGAAAATTTAATCTCAGGGACATGACTGGGATTTCTGACAGGGCATGGCAAGGTGAGACTGCTCGAGACCTCTACAGAGGGTGGGTCTCAGAGGTTTGACATGACTTACATTTCAGACTGGATGACCTCCTCATCCTGGGTAGATCTATGGAGCTAAACTGATCTCTATCAGTGCCTTCTCCCTGCTTGGATAAGGGATAAATTCTTTAGATTCTCTCTGTCCAAAACACCAGTCAGGACTTCATCATTTCATTCTTGAAGAGAACAATAACATGCAAGTGATTTGTATTTAAGTGAAGGAGGGCTGTGCAAAGTTACCTGCCTCATTTTCCCCTCTAGAGCCATATGGGTCCAGTGGCAAGACATAGATCAAGAGGACTGGAGATGGCCATGGGTGCAGTGGAAGACCTTTAACTAAGGTCTTCAATAGGTCTTGACTGAGGTGACACCCCTTCAGTGATTAAGGATATGTAGCAATTAGGCAAAGAATCTCCTCTTTCACCTAGTCCCCCCCAAATCTAAATAAATAAATGACTTTGGGAGGGAAAGACCTTTAGGGTTTCTGACCAAAGAAGAAATTATTGCTATTTATATTCGATCTGAGTCAATCTGGACCCAAGCAATGACCAAATGGGGCAGAGGAAGAGTATGGAGGGCTGAAATCCCTGTACAAAACTAAATTTCTTAGTTAATCATTTCAGACCCCTTCCCTATCAAAATTTAGGCTAAAGTTGATAATAAGGAACAAAACATATTGCTTTCAATCTCATCTGGTTTTGTTCCCCATGCTCACTCTCTGGAGAAGAGGCTAATGAGCAGTGAAATGGCTAAAGCCTAAGAAGCTTGAGGAGAAGAGGTAAGGAAACTGAAGTGTCTAGCAACTATGCAATCAGCCCTTGCATTATTGAAAATTGATGGCATAGATTTACTAAGACCTCTATGATATATACTTCCTTGAAAAGCTGAGGAGTGACTTTTTCCTTGAGAAAAAGAGGCATTGTACTGTTTTCAAGAATGTCCACTCTGCCCTTCTGATTGGAAAAGTGTTTTTTCCAAAACAAACAGCAAAAGATAAATGTTGATTTGTAAAACATCACAAACCTGTTTGTGTTTACAGCTCAGGTGCTGACACTGTTTAACCTATAAGCAAGCTGTTGCTCAAGTATTTTTCAGAGGATAATTAAAAGACTAAAAACAGGAGCTTAGATGCATCAGAACCAATTAAATTAATATTTTCTTTAGGGGGAGGGCTTATTTCTTAAAGTTAAAGGCAGTAAGCATGACCCATAAGAGTATTTCTTTTTCTACTGTCAGAGTCATTGATGCTTCTATGAGAAGCCACCATCATCATATCTAGTGGCTGTTGGCAATGGCAGAGCTTTGAAATATATTGGCTCTTCTCCTTCTTGCTTGAGTGCTGCTTTAATGATCTGAAGAAAAAAGGAAGTTATTAAAACACTAAAGGAAAAAGTGTAAGAAGGAGCGAGGCACTTTCTCTGATCATTGTCACAGTCACAAAAGTGGTGTGGACACGTTTTCTGATGTTTCATCAGCCACATAAATGCACAAACATCTTCCCCACAGGGATAAAAAAGCTACTGAGAAGATCTTTTCTCTAGCAAAGTATTCTTTTCTGGCATAGTGAAAAGGATTCTTGGCAAAAATGCTGGAAGATATATGGTCAATTAAGGCAAAGTTGTGTGTGTGTGTGTGTGTGTGTGTGTGTGTGTGTATGTGTTTAGTCAATCAAATAGGACTTTACGTGCATTACAATAACATTATAATGATACTCTGAATTTTAAAAATTCCTTTATCCTTATATAGTTCACAGAATTATTAACTTATCGAGCTAGAAGAAACATTAGAAGTCATTTAATCCAATCCCTTCATTTTTACACACAATCTTATTGGTCTTTGCAAATTCCTGATGAGTAAGATAAGAACAGGCAGTATTACCCTCATTTTATGAATGCTCAACTAAGTAAGGCACAGAGAAATTAAATAACTTCCCTCAGGCTACAAGTACAATTCTCTTGACTTCAAATCTACTGTTTTGCTTATTTAGGCTCTATTGTATATCAGTCAAAAACTATATGAAAAAATGAAAGAAAAAAAACACTTTGTAGAATTAACATACTTAGTATTTTGCCTTCAAAAGATTATATTAAGATTATAAGACCATAGGTTTATAGATCTATTAGCTTGAATAGATCTCAGAGGTCATTAAATCCATCATTTTCAATTTGACATTTGGAAACTGAAGCTCAAGAAGCTAAGTGACTTACATAGTAATAGCCAGATGAAGAATTTGAATTCAAGTTTTCTGACTTGAGTAAGTTGATAAATCATTCAGTCAATGACGTTTATTAAGCACCTACTATGTGACATGTACTGTGCTAAGTGCGGTCAATACAAAGAAAGGTTAAAAAACAGTTCCTGCCCTGGAGAGCTACAAGTGTAATGAAGGAGAAAACATGTAAATATGTATAAAGATGATTCCATACAGGATAAACTGGAGAAAATCACAAAAGGAAGACACTAAGATTAAGGAAGAATGGAAAGGGAAAGGCTTCTTGCAAAAGGTAGGATGATTCTGTTGTTCTCCCCCTCCCCCTTTTCTTTCCCTTATGTTACTCTATTTATCCCTTGATCGGTCAGAGTTGACTGTAATTAACTGGCACATCTTAGGGTCTGTTAAAATGATGGAAGCAAGTGTAGATCGGGTTGAATGAAAGCCACAGAGAGATGAGAGACTGGTGATTATGGGAAGAATAGGGTTTGGAAAAGAATAAAGAGTTTAAATGAGAAATGAGACAGTGTGATAGACAAGGTCAAGGGGACAGTAGCTGTCTGTTTTTTTAAGCTGTTTTGTTTGTTTTAAACTACAATATATGATTACTTAGCCTCTCTGGGTCTCAGTTTTTTCATCTGTAAAATGAAGGTGTTGGACCAAGTGATCCCTAGGGCTGCTTTTGACTCTATATTGGTTGGTTTGTTGTTGCTCTTTATTCTCAAAGAGGCCAAAATGACATTACTATGTTAGAATCAATTTAGTGTGCCCGACTGTGGCTGATCAGACCCATAAGAGCTCAGAGTGCTCTGCCCACAGGCTGGAAATGGATAGTCCCTATGAATATTTGGGGTGGCGTCTCTAATTTTGCACATCTTGCATTTTTATTGGGCTAATTCAATTCTCCTTTGCTCATAGAGAACAACACCTTCTCTGATGAGGACACATTATGCTGGGCAGTCCTATTCCAGTGTCTCTCATGTCACAAATCGATTCTAAAGTTCATTTGTGATCCTATCATCCTGAGTTTAAAAAAAAAAAAAAAACTCTTTGGGCAATGAAGGAGAATACATTGACAACCCTTTCTCAATAATTCCCTTAATCTCCCTTCTACTGGCTTTGCAACAATTGCATCTATAGCAATAGAGGAGTAAGTGAACCCCATGTGAGGAGAGGGGCCATGAATGGTGAGGATTCTGGCCTTATGTGTAGCTTAGAAGGAGGCAAGATAAATAGCTCTATCCTTGCTCTCCCTCCACCTTTTTCCAAGGTCGAATAACATTTCTGCTAGAAGGAAAAGCAAGAGGTTAGGATTCAGCTCTCCTGCAAAGGATAGTGTATAGAGAGAGCTAGGATTCATATCTATTTGTTCCCTTAAATAGGGGCAGCTAGTGGTACAACATTTAGAATGCTGAGACTGGAGTCAGGAAGACTCATCTTCCTGAGTTCAAATCTAGCCTCAGAAACTTACTAGCCATGTGATCCTGGGCAAATCACTTAATCCTATTTGCCTCATTTTTTTTTATCTGTAAAATATGCTAAAGAAAGAAATAGCAAACAACTATAGTATACATGCCAAGAAAACTTGAAATGGGGTCAAGAAAAGTCAGAAAGGAGTGAACAACAGCAACAACAACAAAGTTCCTTTAAATGTTATTTGTCTTGGGCTTATGATTAGATTCCTCTAATTTTTGAAGACTTTGTCATTTTTGGGGAAAACGGGGACTTCCAGCTCTATATCCAAAACTTGACCCCTTTTCCACCTAACAGCAGAAGTCTACTTACCCTAATCATAGCAAAACAGATATCAGAAAAGGAATACATGGGAGAATACATACCAGGCAATACAGAGTGAAGGAGTTCTTATTGGGAATGATAAAACTTAGCTTAGTCAAAAGAGAAGATCCTGAATCTTACTCAAAAGTTGAGCAAGCTGGGGATAGGACATGAAGGAGACTGCCAACTCTTTTTGTGTCTTCCTAGAATCTTCAGTGACCTGGAATGAGACTGGCTTCTTCCATATTTTTCATTTAAGTTGGAAGCTGACTCCATGCCATACTCAAAAAAAACTATCTTGAAGAATCCCCAAAGAGGAACTGACTGAGCGCTGAAACTGTCTCTCTTTACCAACTCATTGGGTGGGACATTCATCTCCACCAATAAGGAGAGAGTCCCATGACAATGGACCTTGGGACAAGGGTCACAAATCTTTCAGGCTCAGTCGGGGATAATTAACTTGCTAGGAACTGGTGTAGCCAGCTAGCTTATTCTTCTGGGCCTTCAGGTTCCTGAACTCTGATTTGGAGCAAGCTCAGAGCCTCATAATCTGCAAGTACATTTGTTCCCAAAGCAGTGGAGAGGATGATTCAGTCAACTCTCTTGATCTTCACTCTGCTTTTTGGCAATATGTATTCCCTAGTTATTGGGTATGAGGAACAATAAACTTAGATCCAATTCTGTTTCAAAGCTTCTCAGGATTATCTGTTCTTTTCTTTCATTTGTTCTCAGGTAATGTGACCAACTTTGGGGCAATGTAGCTTTAGGCAAAATTGTAGAATAAGTGGGTTGTCTTCTCCTGCCCCCCACATCTTCATACCCCTTATTCCAAGTGCCACTTATACTACTACATATGTACCTAAGTACACAAATTGGTTCTATCTCATATGAACATAGGAGTATGTTAGACTTACATGTTCCTCTTTATTTATCAAAGTTTATTTGTCCAATGTCCTATTTCTCCAGGGTACTAATTTCTGGTGGAAATTGATAATCAAACTGAAGCCAAGGTTTGATAATGGTTTTATTCTATTTACTTTTGAAGATTACTCTGAGACAATATAGTCTTGAGATACAGCCAAAATCCTAATTTCAGGGTAAAGACTGAAAAATCTAGCCTTAAAGTGAAAGGGCTATTTACAGCAACACTTCTTATAACAGCAGAGAACTGGAAACAGCTCACTGATCAGAGAATGGCTAAGGAAAATATGGTATGTTACTAAAATATTATATTTATGTACATAATTATAATATTATTGAGTAATAAGACATGATGAATATGAAGATTATAAAGAAGATGCAAAGAAACAGATACAAAATAAGGAAAACAAAACCAGAACATTTATGATTACTAAAATAAAGTAAATAGAAAGAATGCTGAGATATTTTAATGATGAAATTTGGTTTCAAAAGAGTATCAAAAGCACCTTTGCACTTTCATTATGGAGCTGTGGGATGATAAATATGCTAAGAGATTTAATTGATATGTTGATTAATTTTGCTGAATTGCTTTTCTTTCTTTCTCTTCAGTCTTTGCTAAAAGGGATAATTGAGGAGGGAAGACATGATGACTGTATTTATAAATGAAGACAATATGAAAAACCAAAAGATTAAGATATGCGACTTTAAGGGAATATTATTGTCATAAGACATGTTGAATATCAAAATAACAAAAAAATGAGAAGAACCAAAGAGACAGATACCGAATAAGGTAAGCAGAACCAAGAGAAGAACATGCATGAAAATTAAACAAAGTAGATGGCAAGAAAAAAAATGAAACAGAATACAGTGATATTTTAATGATAAAGTTTGATCTCAAAAAAGAAAGTATCAAAAGCACCTTTGTATTTTCTTTATGGAACTATGGGATGATGTATATGCTAAAAGATTTAGGTGATATGTTGATTAATTTTGCTGAATTGCTTTTCTTTCTCTTTAGTCTTTGTAAAAGGGATGATTCTTTGAGAAGGGAAGGAGAGATACCTATATTTATAAATGAAGGTGACATAAAACCCATAAGATTAAAAAAAATAAAGTGAAAGTGACTAGCTGCCCATGAAAGGGGTCTTTCTTGAACTGATGGATCCAGGGGCATGTTTGTTCTACATCACTGTCAGTGTCACAAATTAGAAAGGTGGATCACTGACTGTATGTGATATAGTGGACTTGAAGTCAGAAGAATTGGATTTGATGAGTTGAGGTACTATGATTATATGATAATAATAGATGATAGATATAAAAGAAATAGACATAATCTTGTTGACAGGCTACACTATAAAATCTATGCAAGTGAGGTCAGGGGAGAATGAGGATTTGAGTGAACACATTAGAGAATGCCTCATATGGAAAGAATAAAAATTTATAGGATATAAAGAGATTAAATAAGAAATGAGGTAAGGTAAGGTAATGATGGATAGAGAAAAGCAATGAGGAGGTTGGAATGAAAACCTTCTTTGGTAAAGACAAGAGTAAGATAATTATTAGAAGTGAGGAAAAGAATGGAGATGAATATGTATATATATATATTCATTGACCTCTGTACACTGTGAGACTCACAGAAGTGACAAGACAGTCACATTGGGTTGTTGAATTATGAGCACTGGTTTTAGAAGGGTCTTTGCAGAATTTTCACTTTTAGCTTTTAGTCTACCTGCATCTCCAGGAGCCCCCCCGAAGTCATCTCTACAAATAAAGATCAAAGCCCCTGGGTTTCTCTGATAATTAGTGAAAATTCTGGAAGAATGGCCCTGTTCTAGGCCCTTGATAGCCAACTTCTGGACTCCTTTTTGCAGTCTTTCCCGGCATGCAAATGGACTCTGGGATCTGCTAATGTGGTCCTTATGTACTGTAAAGTCTCCATCAGATTTTAAAACATTAGTGATTATAATTTTCCCTGAGAGTATTATAATGTACATACATTATGGAGATGACCAATTTAAGTTGTTGAAACGTCCAAGTGTCCAAACATTAGAGACAGGGAAATAGATTACTTCCCTTTTAAAAAATAATTCATTATTCTTTGATGTTAATACCTGTCTCAGGGAGCTGAAGCTTGGTTTCTAATAGGTCTCAGAACTCTAGTCTGACATCTGGCTTCTACTCAGAGTTGGGGTTCCTACATGCAAACACACTCTCTATTCAGTTCCACCTTTTTCTTTATTTTCCTTTAATTCTTAGCTTAGGAAACACTTTCTATGTCTGTGAAGTCTTACCAGGAGCAGCTGATAGTACAGTGGACAAAACCTTAGCTCGGGAATAAGAAGGTCTTAGTTTAAATTTGATTTCAGACGCTAGTTGTGTAATCCTATGCAGGTCTTTGTTTGCCTCAGTCTACTAGCATAATAGTACCTACTTGTAAGGATCAAATGGTATAATATTTGAAAAAAAGCACTTAGTACAGTGGCTGGAACATTGTAGGTACTTTATTAATGCTAATTCCCTTCCCTCCATTCCCTCAGGTTATTAATATTCTTACTTTCTCTTACCTACCTTGTATTTAATTATTTGTGCTTATGTTAGGATGGGTTTGTTTTTATCTTTGTCTCTTTATTGCCTAGTGAGAGAAATGATTATTTTTTTCTTGTATTAATAACTAATTATTGAAATAGGACCAAGGTTTTTCCCCTTTTCTATTTTCTCATCCATAAGTCAACCAGCATGGAGAATCTTGTTTAAAGACTTACCCAACCAAATTGAGAGAATTGATGAATTCCTGTTCATTGTGTTTGGTCAGACAGGTCTGAAGTAGAAGTGGATTTTTTTTTTTTGATATGTATATTGATAAGCTTCTTTGACCAAGACTTGTGTGATCCGAGTCACATATCCTCCAGACTCTCATTAGAATGAACCCATATCTCATTATAATATTCATTTTCTCATTAATTGTTAATCAATAGGAGTTGATTGCCACCCTTAGGAACTCCTGGTCTTCTAAGGGCATGTAAATTTTTAACCCACTGCCATGAGGGGTCTTTGGCGTTTAAAAATGCCACTGACCTTTGTTTAAAATTAATAATATACTATCCTTGGTAATAAAATGATTAAATCACCCAGAAATGATCTCTCTCAAACTTTTAAACATCACACGAGTATAATGACTGATACATAGCAGGTACTTAATAACTGTTTACTGATGTGTAGAATATAATTGAAAAGTTATGACAGAGAGAACATTTTTTTTGAGTCTTTGTTAGGGTAGAAGAAACAATATTATTGTCTTTCCAAAAGCATATTGTTCAAGATTTGTTGTTTGTGGTGAGATATATATATATGTGTATATATATATATATATATATATATACACATATATATATATATTTGTGTCAAATTAATTCTTGTTGCATTCAACCATGGGCAAGTTGAAGACCTAATCTGCCTATCAGTCTGAGGCATAACACTCTAGGACAAGTTTTATAACCTGCCCATTAGCCTGAGGGTGATTCAGAGTATTTGACAAGAACCAGATCATTATGGGTTCTAGAACTTATATCAGAAATCCAGTGAGTTGTGGGCTGAAGCATCAGAAGAAGCTGTATCAAGCCCTTCTCCATGTCTGATTGGCTTAAAAGAACTTTTGTCATTCTTGTACATTCCCTTAACTAATTGTGGGCCCATATGGAACACCAGTAATGTGAAGAGATCGATGACTTGATATAAAAAATGCTTGAGTTTCCAGAGAAGGTGACATTGTTGTGTGACTGAAGAACTTCCCTCATACTGGAGCAGGATCCTGACTCAAACAAAATTCAAGGCTTTGATATTTATCAAATTTAAGAGGCTTCTGAGGTCACCTATTCTGAACAATTAATTTTATACATGAGGTAACTGAGGCCCAGGAAATCAGGCAATGCATGTCAGAAAATTATAAAATATTGTATTACTCAACCCATCATTAATGCTCTGAGATTGCAGCCTTGAACCAATTTAAGTCTCATGGAGTTCCTTGAAATTATTATCACTCTGTATGACCACTTGGTGAACTCTTAAAGGGTGAGAGGAAATGGATAAATGGATAAAATGATGGCCCTGGAGGCTAAAAGATGTGAGTCAAATCCAACTCAGACATTTTCTAGCTGTGTGACCAAGTTACTGAATCTGTTTGCCTCAGTTTCCTCATCTGTAAAGTAGGGATGATTACAGCATCTACCTTTCAAAATTGTTGTGAGGATCATGAGATAATTGTAAAGAGTCCAAAACAGTGTCTGATATGTAGTGCTACATAGATGTGAGCTCTTACTATTATTATAATTAAAGCAATAATAGTTGTAACTGACACATACAAAACTTCAGTCTTCCAAATGCTTTATGTACATTTTTGCATGTAAGTGTTCCAACAACTGCATGATGCTATCTTCATTCATAGATGAGGAGGTAGTGTAGCATAGTAGAAAAAGTATTAGGCTTAGTGACACATTATCTGGGTTCAAATTCTAACTTTGCCACTTACTAACCTGTTTGATCTTGAGCAAATCACTTGAACACTCAAGGTTTAAGTTTCTTCAATTGTAAAATGCAGGTATTGGATTAGATGATCTCAAAGTTCTCATTCATCTAAAAATCCACCATCCTAGCTCAGGGAACTTAAATGATTTGTTTATAGTTAAGTTGCTACTATAAATCAGTGTCAGAATTGAATCCAGGTCTTCTTGACCTGGTCACTTGACCACGGTCACTTGAATCCAGTGAATTCCTACCTAAATATTTTGTGGAGGATTTGTTTTTTTCACACAAGGATTGGAACAATTGAAAGTTTAGGGAATATAATTCAACAATGTCTGTTCACAATGGCAGAACTCTAGCAAGATGGCCATTTCATTCTCTCAAATGCAAGGTTATTCATTCATTCTCACAAACTCTATTTTAAAGGTCTGATACAAATTTGAGAGGATTTGTGGTTTCCTGGATTATTTAATACAAAAGCTATTTCAAGACAATAATTAAGGAGTCAGTGCAGTGTAGTTCTAGGAAGGGTACTGCATTTGAAATTAGAAGATCTGGGTTAGACCACTACCTTGAACACATGAATTGTGTGACCCTTGGCAGGTGCCATTGTTATCACTTCTTGCCTGAATTATTTCATTAGCTCCCTAATTGGTTTCCCTGCTTTTACTCTCTCTTCTCTTCATTTCAGGATTTTCTTCTACCCAGATTACTGTTGTGAGTGAAATTTAACAAAAAAGTAACCTGAGGCACACAACTCTAAGCAAAAATCATTTTATTAACAGGAGCATGCTACCTATCATCAAAAGGCTCAATGGATAGCCTCAATTTATGCCAAAGACCTAATAAATAGTTAGCACCCTTTTTGTAGTTTTTGGGGAACACAGAATAAAGAACAGAACAAGGAAGGTGACATCATGGATTTCAGGGAAATGTGATTGGTTATATAGCTGGAGGTATGGGGAACAATAATAATTGGTTAGCAGGTAGAAACAAAAAGCTAGCAATAGCTCCCTTCCTTCCCTCTTGTGATTAAGAAAAGTTCATTTTTTGGAGTTCACCTGCAAGATAGTGACCCAAACTTCTTTGGATAGCAAATCAAACATCCTTGAAGGATAGCTTGGTGGTATGTAGATATAAGACCTGACTGCTTTATGTCCTCCTGAATCTCCCAGTTAACCAATTTCCCTGAAGCAATAATAGAATAATGATTAGCAGGAGAGTTGGATTTTGAACTTAACCCATTATAGGCCAGGCAAATTCTGAACTAAATTTAGAGACTGAGAAACACAATTTAAGTAATTTCAGGACAAAATCAATTAACGGTAAATAGGATCAATTAAAAAAATGTTACAGGATCAATTTTAATCTTCTCATGCCAAAATATCCTTCCTAGAATATAGGTCTAACCATGTTAGGTCAGTACTTAGCATAGTGGTTGGCACATAACAGGTACTTAATAAATGCTTATTGATTGACTGACTAACCATGTCACTTCCTTGCCCAAGAATCTTCATTAACTCCCTATTACCTCTAGGATAAAACAAAACCTCATTGGTATAGCCTTTAAAGCCCATCATACTCTGACTCTATCCTTTCTTTTCTTATTATTCCCCTCTATGCTCTCTGTGTTCTAGTCAAATGGATTTATTTGCTATTTCCTTAATCTGCTAATCTATATCCCATTTCTGTGACTTTGTAGTCTCATCTCTTCCTTTTTATATCTTCAGCAGCCTTAATGACAACTCAACCATCATGTTCTTCACAAAGCCTTTCCTGATTACTCCAGATGGACATAATTATTTCTGCTGCTTATATGACAATGGATTACTTTGTATAATTATAATTTGAATATATGTCTTACTTTTCCTCCCATACTCTAAGCTTCCTGAGGGATAAGGACTGTATCTTACAGATAATGCCCTTTTTATGGTACATGGTTTAATGCCTTGTATATTGTAGCTGTATGAGAAATATTTATTAAATGACTACATACATATATGCTACTAATGGTGAAACTTCAGTTAGTGCTTTCTAAAGGGGGAAAAGCAAGCTGTGTGACTATTGATTTTGGGGCATATGAAGCTTTATAATTCCTCTAACTAGATATGATCTAAATGTGAAAATCCACAAATGGGTCTGTGTTGGTACAGTTTATCTGGTAAAGAGGAGAATCTGTAACCAGGTTCAGAAACAAACTGGATCATTTAACAGAGTTGTAGAATGGCAAGGAGGCTTAAATCCAAAGGAATGGGTTAGTCAGATCAGTTTATAAGGACTGACTAACAGAGGATGGGGCAAGAATCTTCAAAGCTCATGCATATCCCTGACCTAATTTTACTGAAGTCAACACTCTTTCAACCTTATTTTTAACCATGCCTGTGCAAAAGAGCACCTCAATTACAGGTGTGTAGGCTAGAAAGATGAATATTTAAAATGACAAAATTTACCCTAAAAGTTATTTAAAATAATAACCATTTGAACTTTTTGAAACCCTTTCTTTTTCATTAATTTGAGGACATGAGTTTTTTATTTTTACTGCTCAGTACGTTCAGACATATGGGTGTGCATACTGTATTTTTCCTCTTTGCTCTAAGAACTAGTAAACAAAATTGGAACATGACTGATCTAATGATATTCATTATCTCGTTGACCTTGCACAGTTTTTCCAAGGTTAGTGACAGAGGTTTTTATTTCTTTAGAATTGAGTTGTTTTCAGTGAGAGCTGCATCTCCTGACTACTAACATTTGTAATCTCCCCTCACTGTCTATCCTGCTGTAAAATTACTAGTACAGTTTCCTCAGGCAATGACTTTGTGATTTTCTTCTTTTTATTGATCAATAAACAGTTTTAGACTAAAAACCCCCACAGTGAGGTTTAGAAGCCAATTTGGTTCTTGTAAATACTGGCCTTGGAGAATAAAGGAGAATTGGAACAAAGAGCCTTAGGCTGTGTTGTCTACATCACACCAGTACAAACCAGTTGAAAAGTGAAAAATTCAGTCAAATGATGAGATTTTTCTTAGTTTATTCAATATCAAATAAACGGTTTAAAATTCTCCCACTGAACTGAGTTGACTTGAAAAGCTCTCAGGTCATCTATTAGGGATGGGGTACTGATATGATCTTGAAGAGTGGAAGATATAATTTTTCTTAAGGGTTTTTATTTTCATTAGAGTGGGAGATCTAAGTTTTCTTTTTGACAAAAACTTTTATGGAAAAGTTTTGCATAACTTCACATATGGTTTCTTAATTGTGGGTGGGTATAAAGGAGAGAACCTAGAACTCAAAAATGTTAAAAACAAATGTAAAAAAATGTTTTGAATGTAACTGGAGAAAATATTAAATAAATAAAATAAAAAAAGAGTGGAGGATAATGGGGGCAATTAAATGGTATAATAGATAAGAGTACTAGACTGGTAGTCAGGGAGATTTGATTTAAAATTCAGTCTTAAACATTAATTAGTTTCATTATCCTGGGCAAGTTAAGTCATTTAACTTCTGTTTGCCTCAGTTTCTTAATTGCAAAATGAGGATAATATCACTTTCCTTCCATGGTCATTGTGAGGAGTAAATGAAATAATGTAAATCTCTTGGAACAGTGCTTGTCACATAGTAAAAGTTATATAAATGCCAACTATCATTATTAAATATTCTCCTAGATCACTCTGTATCTGTATTTCATGGCTGTAGGTCTTGTCTTCCCACTTAGACTTTCTTTAATGTCTTCTCTGTCCCCCAGTAGTTTCTGATATCATATTAGGTACATGGTTCATAGTCACCAAACTCTGAATAAATGAATGAACAGATGAACAAAAGTCACTGATAAATCCTCTTGAAAGCTGCCTTTAGATGAGGCTGATGGTATTCTCAGTAGTTTAGGAATAATGTTATAGAATTTTATCTTCAGAATTTTTTTTCCAGATCCTGGATATAATTTTAAAAATAAAATTTGAAATTAAAATAATTTCCCCATTCAACATGATCAGTTGTAATTAAGTATGTAAATTCTGTTGTTAATTTTTTTTATAAAGTATGAGCATACACATATAATGTTATAAAGTGTGAACATACATGAATATATAAAGTATTGGCATATTTCATGTTCACACAGCAGAAATTTGTAGCAGCAATGATAGAATAAGCAGTACATCTTTTCTTTGCATTCAAAAAATATCAGTATTTCCAAAGGTGCAGGATTTCACTTAGTGCATTAATTTTATGAGATGATCTTGCCAAGTTTTATCATCCACTGGCCAACCTTCTGGTGATGAAGTTAGTCCACAGATACACAATTCATTCCTAGGCCCATACTTAGGACTCTTCCAATTTCATAGGAACTGAAAAAGATTGGATTCTGCTGTCACTTTTTTGAGAACCTTTGAGTCACTTCGTTCTAGCTCATGACATAAGAGAAGAACTTTATAGGAGTTGTAGAGTATTAGAGTTTTAGAACTGGAATATTAATAGAATTCACATAATCCAACTCTTTCACTTTACAGATGAAAAAATTTAGATCTGGAGTAAATTAAGATACTTGTCCAAAGTCAGACCAAAACTCAGCCACTTGACTCTCAACCCAAATATTCTTTCCACATCTACACACTGGCTCTTGGATAAAGCTTAGCTGTAAACCCCAAGAAAATGGGGAATATGTTTGTTCATCTCAGTTTGATTAGAACATACAGGAAACAAGTAGAATGGTTGTTGTGCCCAATGGTGTCTGTTAGGAACCCTCCTTCCATTTACCCCACAAAACCTAATATTCCTTTTATTAGTTATTTTTTCTTGTATGGTTGTTCATATATCTTGTCTTTCCTTGGCCTCTAACTTGTTTCTCTTGTAGTTGAGAAAAGGGTCAAGAATGGATGTCCCAGAAAGATCAAGTCTAAGCAACTACCATGAGAAAGTCTTCACCCAGAATTTGACTCATTAGAGTATAAGTTCCTTGAAGACAGGAGCTGTTTTGTTTTTATCTTTATATCTCTAATATATGTCTCAGTGCTTGGCCCATAGCAGGCATTTTAACAAATGTTTTTTGGACTAAATTGAACCAATGAGGATTTTGTCCTTTTCAGAATGTCCTAGAAAGGTAGAATAACTCCAATTTCCCACTTAAAGTCAGAGCGGATTTACGTCCCTTCAAGAGAGCATGTGGTATGCAAAGATGAAAGGAGATACAGTCAAATGCTTTACATATGGCATTGAGTTAAAGCTGTGCCATTTTGGCCTCTCCCTGGCGAGCTCCTGCAGGGTGTAATTAGAAGTAAGATAGCCATCCAAGCAGTTCTAGTGCTTTCAAATCTGGGCTAAGAGAAAATAAAAACCAAGGCAGAATTGATCAATGACAGGGTTAAAACAAGAGAGAAGACAAATGAAGTTGAAATTCCTCCTTGTTTATTTTAATGTGCAGAACATTTTCTGGGTGATTTATGCCATGGCTTCAGTGTATTTTTCATTTTTTATTTATTTTGGAGTTAATTGGATTTCCAGGTTTTGCAGCCAGTCACTGCAATTGATCCCTGAAAAGATGGATTTATTGCTTAGCCAGGCAGAAGCCTGACAATCTTCAGGGAACTGAAAATAAAAGAAAATAGTTCATATACAAAGCACAGTAGGTCACCATTAGGTCACACTAGCAAGATATGTGACACCTTGTAGGTTCATGCCAGAACACCCAACACAGACCATCTTTTTTGGCTAAGTGGGTAGGGACTGAATGTAGCTGAACATTTTGTATATTGCCACCAGGAAACAGAGTTGGAACAGGAAACCAAGGAGTCCTTAAAATCAGCAGGCAAGAATTAGCATGAAAAACTACAGATAGGAGTGGTGAGGAAGAGTAGGAGGCAGAATATGGAAACCCAGTAAGAGTGAAGCTTGACTCCAATGCACAGCCAGGGTTAGCACCAATGAAAAAGGAGTGAGCCCAACTAGAATAAGAACTAGATTCCAAAGCCAGATTGAAAAAATGGAAACAAAAATCATATTTTTGAAGCTGAGTTCTACAGTCTGAACACCAGGACAGCATAAGATAAGAAAACCATGGTAGTCATGCCCTCAGGCCTTTTCTCTCTCTTTCTCTCTCCCCCCCATCCACCCTCTCCCCCATCTCTCCTTTTCTCTGTGTTTCTCTCCCTTCCTCTTTCTCCCTCCCTCCTTTCCTTCTTTCTTCCCTCCCTCTCTCCCCTCCCCCTCACAATCAACTTCTAAGTTGCTGAACAAGTCAAAATTACAGGTCAACATTAAACTCTTCTCCTTTCTCTCCCCCCCCCCAAGGGTCTACACTCACTATTATCTTGGCTAGACACTGATAGGTATGTATATAGTTAATGCTCAATAACTATAGGCAGTAACTAACATTTTCTAATTCATTGGTTATGACACCCACTAATTGGGAGCACCTTATTTTCCTGTTTAACATTTGTATCCATTCTATATTTGAACATTTTTTCTAAATACTTCTTACCAATCTATTTTAATTGTCTTGTTAAGTTTTAGCTTGAGCCACTGTCAAACCAATCTTCCAATTTAGTTGCTAAGATTTTGAATTAGAAGATCCAAGATTTAAACATGGAAGAGAATGAAAAGATTAGTCCAACCCCCTCATGATATTGATGAAACTAAAGCCCAGAAAAGGAAGCAATTTGCTGTAGCTGGAATTTGAAATCTGATTTTCTGATTCTAAAACTAGACCTCTTGTTTGTGTTCTCCATTGTACTGCTGAAATCATACAGCTTGTAAATGATAGGGTCAGGTTTTTCAACCCAGAGCTTTTGAATTAAAGTCTAATGCTCTTTAATATCATACCACACTAATTCTCTTTCTAAAAAAAATCACTCTATTAATGCCTTCTGTCTTTATATCACAGTTATTTCAATCCCCATTCCTGAAAATGGAACCCTCCCTTCTGACAGAGACAACTGCATCATATAGTGCATGCAATATTCTGTTCTAGTAGTACTTTCTATCTCTGATTATCTTACTGCCTCTCCAGCTGGGAGGACACTTGTCAAGCTTTCATACCCATAATCTATTTTCCCCTACTATAATGGCTGTTGGCAGTTCATTTGGGGTTTGATCAGAAACAAAACCAATCACAAACACCCTCAATTTTAGGATGTTTCTGAATCTAAAAAACACTTCTCGATGAGTGAACTTTCAAAATTTAAATGCATTGAGGATGCTCTAGCTCAAGGTATTTGAGATTAATAGCTAGAAATCAAGCTTTTAGAGTTATCATAGTTATAGGATATTCAGTATATTTCTCAACGCTCTAACAAGTTCTAAAAACAGTCCAAGGCACATTTAATTTTTATTTCCTCTATGGAACTTGTCACCATTTATTAATCTTAATTTTTCCCAACATAGCATAGATGAGAGACCTGTTTTTCCTTCTCTGTTTCTATCACATTAATATTTAAATGGCAGAGTGTGACACTCATAAACAGCATCAGAAAGTGGTGATATTTCCTGAAAGGGAAGCAGGGATTAAATGCCATTGCAATATTTCTCACTTTTACTAAAACAAAATAAAACAAAAAAGAAATCAGGCAACTGTACCTTGCCATGAAAATAGATAGATTCCTGAGAATGAACCTGTAAAACAGATCCATAGAAAGTGTCTAACAATGTTATTTTCCATTATGAAATGGAATATGGGTTTGGGTTAGTGAGGCAGGGGGAGGGTCAGAGTAGCTGAACTGGAGGAGGAGAATTTTGTTAGATTTTTGTGAATGTTGCTGGTGGAGCTCTGCTCTAAGAGTTGGTACAGCTTTAGGGAGAGGGGGCATTCTCTTTTACCTAGGTTTTTATCTTGGACAAGAATTCAGATGGTCTGGGCATCAGCATTATCCAAAGCCCTGTGTGGCTATTGGCTCTATGATCTATACATTTTTTTCTCTTATTAAGTCCATGATTTGTTTTGCTGTTCCCACATCTCTACCTTCCTACCCCCTGCTCTTCCCTCTCTGCTGCTTTGCTTGCTGCCAACACTACAATTCTTGGCATAGATTTCTTGCCACCCATCCAGGTTTTTCTTGCCTTCTCTACTGTGCAGTTCACTAGAAATAACATTAAAAAACCCCTCAAGGTGTTTTTGTTGTTTATTTATTTTAAGGATTTTACTAATAAGAACTACAGGGGAAGAGACAACATTTAAAATGATAAGTGACAGTGTTTGCAAATTTACAGAGACTGAAACAGCATGAGAAGCAGCATGGTGTGGCGCATAGACTGTTTTAGACTCTTGGCTAGCTGTGTGACTCTAGACAAGTCACTTAGCATCCTTAAACCTCAGTTTGCTTATCTGTAAAATGGGGATAATGGAAGTACTTCTGATGTTCTGAGAATCAAATGAGATAATGTATGCTTTGAAAACATTAGCGTACTCTATAAATATTAGCCATAATTTAAAATTTTTAAATGCTATCCTTTATCATCATTATCCCTAATAAATCCTTTCCTGCTCCCTTAACCAGAGAGCTATATCTTATAACAAAGAAAATAAATATATTTTATAACAATATGTATATTAACTATATCATAACATTATATAGTCGTACAATAATATTATATAACATGTACCTTATAGTAAAGTATATAAGAGAAAAAGAAACTTTTTTTATTAAAGCTTTTTATTTGTATAACATATGTATGGGTAGTTCCCCAGCATTGATCTTTACAAAGCTTTCCATTACAAATTTTACCCCCAGTCCCCTCCCCTCCCCTAGATAGCAGGAAGTCCACTACATGTTAATAATGCTAAAATACTTGACAAGTTGTGCAAGAAAAATCCTATCTACAAGAAAAAAAAAAAAGAAAATCAGAGAAAGGCAACACAATGCAAACAAACATCAATAGAGATCATGAAAATGTTACGTTGTGGTCCATATTTCATATCCCTCTCTCTGGGTGTATATGGTCTTCTTCAGTGAACAATTGGAACTGGTTTGAGACAATTCTTTGTTGCAGAGAGCCATGTCCATCAGAATTGATCATCATGTAATATCGTTGTTGCTGTGTATAATGATCTCCTGGTTCTGCTCATTTCACTCAGCATCAGCTCATGCAAGTCTCTCCAGGCCTCTCTGAAATCGTCCTGCTGGTCGTTTCTTACAGAGCAATAATATTCCATAACATTCATATACCACAATTTATTCAGCCACTCTCCAATTGATGGGCATCCATTCAGTTTCCAGTTTCTAGCCACTACAAAAAGGGCTGCCACAAACATTTTTGCACATGTGGGTCCCTTTCCCTCCTCTAAGATCTCTTTGGGATATAGGCCCAGTAGAAACACTGCTGGGTCAAAGGGTATGCACAGTTTGATAACTTTTTGAGCATAGCTCCAAATTGCTCTCCAGAATGGCTGGATGCATTCACAGTTCCACCAACAATGTATCAGAGTCCCAGTTTTCCCACATCCCCTCCAGCATTCATCGTTATCTTTTCCTGTCATTTTAGTCAATCTGACAGGTGTGTAATGGTACCTCAGAGTTGTCTTAATTTGCATTTCTCTAATTAATAGTGATTTGGAGCAACTTTTCATATGACTAGAGATGGTTTTAATTTCATCATCTGAAAATTGTCTGTTATTATCTCTTGACCACTTATCTATTGAAGAGTGGCTTGAATTCTTATATATATGAGACAATTCTCTATATATTTTAGAAATGAGGCCTTTATCAGACCCATTAAATGTAAAGATGATTTCCCAATTTGATGGTTCCCTCCTAATCTTGTCTGTATTAGTTTTATTTGTACAGAAACTTTTTAACTTAATATAATCAAAATTATCTATATGGTGTTCAATTAGGAGTTCCAGATCTTCTTTGGACATAAATTTATTCCATCTCCACAAGTCTGAGAGGTAAACTATACTACATTCCTTTAATTTGCTTACAATATCACTCTTTATATCTAGATCATGAACCAATTTAGATCTTTTCTTGGTATGTGGTGTTAGGTATGGGTCAAGCCCTAATTTCTTCCACACTAGTTTCCAATTTTCCCAGCAGTTTTTGCCAAATAGTGAGTACTTATCCCAAAAGCTGGGGTCTTTGGGTTTATCAAACACTAAATTGTTAAGGTTATTGCCTAGATTGTCCTGATAACCTATCCTGTGCCACTGATCAACTGCTCTATTTCTTAGCCAGTACCAAATGGTTTTGATGACCGCTGCTTTATAATATAGTTTTAGATCTGGTACAGCAAGGCCACCTTTATCTGCCCTTTTTTCCCATTAATCCCCTTGAAATCCTTGACCTTTTGTTCTTCCAAATGAACTTTTCTACTATTTTTTCTAGGTCTGTAAAATAATTTCTTAGGAGTTTGATTGGTATGGCACTAAACAAGTAGATTAGTTTGGGTAGTATTGTCATTTTTATTATGTTCGCTCTGCCTACCCATGAGCACTTAATGTTTTTCCAATTGATTAAGTCTGATCTTATTTGTGTGTAAAGTGTTTTGTAGTTTAGTTCATATAGTTCCTGAGTTTCCCTTGGCAGATAGATTCCCAAATATTTTATCCTATCATCCGTTATTTGGAATGGAATTTCTTTTTGTATCTCTTGCTGCTGAATTTTGTTGGTAATATATAAAAATGCTGATGATTTATGTGGATTAATTTTGAATCCTGCCACTTTGCTAAAGTTGTGAATTGTTTCTAGTAGTTTTTTAGTTGAGTCTCTAGGGTTCTCTAAGTATACCATCATGTCATCTGCAAAGAGTCATAATTTGGTTTCTTCATTACCTACTCTGATTCCTTTTATCTCTTTTTCTTCTCTTATTGCTAAAGCTAAGATTTCTAATACAATATTAAATAGTAATGGTGACAATGGGCAGCCTTGTTTCACTCCTGATCTTATTGGGAATGGTTTTAGTTTGTCTCCATTACATATGATGCTTGCTGATGGTTTTAAATAGATGCTACTGATCATTTTAAGGAAAGGCCCATTAATTCCTATACTCTCTAGTGTTTTCAATAGGAAAGGGTGATGGATTTTATCAAATACTTTTTCTGCATCTATTGAGATAATCATACGGTTTTTATTAGTTTGGTTATTAATATAATTAATTATGTTAATAGTTTTCCTAATATTGAACCAGCCCTGCATCCCTGGTATAAATCCTACTTGGTCATAGTGTGCTATCCTGGGGATGACTCTCTGTAATCTCATTGCTAATATCTTATTTAAAATTTTTGCATCAATATTCATTAGGGAAATTGGTCTATAGTTTTCTTTCTCTGTTTTCACCCTACCTGGTTTAGCTATCAGCACCATTTCGGTCTCATAGAAGGAATTTGGCAGTATACCTTCTGTCCCTATTGGAAAAGAAACTTTCTTAGTGAATCTAACCAACATAATGATCATACTACCACATGCGCATTATTCAGATTTCATCATTCCTTATCTCCAAAGAAAGATACGGAAGCAAATTCTCATATTTCCTCATTGGGGACAATTTTTGTCATTAAAATCACATAGTTATAAATAATTTTTAATATTTGTCCTATACACAAGTTTCAGATAAATAAGTACTAATCTTTTTTAGCTTCTTCCCCTTTATTCTGCCTAGGTCCCATTTTTCTAGGTTTTTTGTTGTTGTTGTTGTTCTGAGAATCATTCACTAATTCTACCTGAGTGAGATGACAAATCTAGATTTCTATCTAAAGATGATGATATGGTTTGGTGAACCTACTAAATGTCCTGGACTTTCTAGAATAGGCTTTCTAAACTGAGTGAAAATGCCAGGAGCTTTCTTTCTTGCACTTTCCTTAAAATTCAAACATGCATCTAGTTTTACTCAAGTGCTATCTTTGATACTTGGTTTGGCTTCCTGGATGAGTTAGACATTTTTCTACCTGACCTTCAGAGATTTTCTCTTTTGGGTAATGTATGCTTAGTAAATATTTAACAACCAGCTCTCTGGAAAAAATACCTATACACATTTTAACATTTAATCTGCCTTATTAACATTTTCTCTATCATTTTCAAGTAACAAAATAATAAATGAAACAAATATATAGCACTTGCTAATTTCTGAAATGTTAAATGCTCACATTCAAAATTGATAATTTGCTCTTGCTAGCCGGTTTTTGCTAGTTCTAGCTTCTCTTGGACTTATGGATTTCATTGCCTGATTTGGTAATTATTTCTCTTAACATCCTGGAAATCTTAATGACTTTGACCCCTTGAAAACTTCTCTTTGCCTCTGACATTGCCCCTTCATTCTGTTTGATTTTTCTCAAGCATATCTTCTAGCTGAGCAGAAAGTTTAACTCTACCTTTTATTAACTAATTAATTCAAAAGACATTTACTAAGTTCCTATGTAATAGGAAGTGAGCTTTTCATCTACTACCATAGACTAGAAATTCTAGAAAGTCCACTTATATCCTGCATCATAAAAGAGACCATAGCCATCCCCCTTCCTTTCATTAGAGAATCTAACTTACTTTGCTTTTCCTGTTTAGTTGCAGTTGCTGAGTTAAGAAACACAAACTGAAGTTAACAAATAATTGACATGTCTCCTTAGATCATTTTCTTATTTTACTATACTCACTTTGAAGTATGGCTAACATTTGGGACTCCCAAAAGGGTATTTTATTAGAATTCAGATTCATTTGAAAAGTTTCCTGCACCATTGAAGTTGGAATTGGGGTTTTGCATGCTCACATTAGGGCAGGAGTTTTTATCCAGGAGGCTGTGAACTTTTTTTTTTCACTGTCTTGAAAATTATATTTCAATAGAATTGGTTTCCTTTGTAAATCATATGTATTTTATTTTGTGTATTTATAAACATTATTCTGAGAAGAGGTCCATAGGCTTTATCATACTATTAAAGAGATTCATGATAACAAAACAGGTTAAGTATTGGGGTGAGGAGACATATTGTAATTGTCCAGCCTACTTCTGCCATGTATTCTTTGTTGCTTTGTAGAAATCTTTAGCTATGAAAAATGTTGGTATATGTTTCTGGAAGTTTGTCTACCAGTAAAGTTCATTACTGTGAGGTCTTAGGTAACATATGTCAAAAATCATTTCCTAATATTATTATTTTTTCTGTTATAGTATATTTTTGGTAAGTAAAGTAACTAATTGGTTAGTAATTGGCTTATTGGCTGGACTTCCCATTAATACAGGATACACCTGTAGTTCTCTCTCTCTCTCTCTCTCTCTCTCTCTCTCTCTCTCTCTCTCTCTCACTTTCTTTTAGCGGTAGGGAATTGGGGGAAGAAAGGGAAACAAATAAACATTTATGTAGTGCCAGGTACAAATATCGACTCATTTTGTTCTCACAACAATCTTGCAAGGCAGGTACTATTGTTAACCAGTTGAGGAAACTGAAGCAAACAAAGTTAAGTGACTTGACCAGCAAGTGAGTGTCTGAGATTAGATTTGAATTCAGTTTCTCCTCACTCCAGGTCCAGTATTCTGTCCACTGTTTCTAATTCTATCCCTACCAATCTCAGGAAGGAATTCTGTGATTCCCAGACCACATGAATGGAAGCAGTCTCTTTTCATTGGCTGTATGGCCAGAACTAGCTGTATCTTTACATATGCCTGATGGAGTCACTGTTGCCCCATTTTCCAGTGGCATCCGTGAAGGTCTTACACCATTTAAAGATGCTGCCAGTTTGTCTAAGCAGCTAATAGTGCCTCCCACATCTTTGGGGATCTGGGCAGATATCAAAACCTAGTTACACTATTTTCTTCTTCATTACTATCTTTTTAGAAAGTAATTGCAAAATCCAAGAAAGGAGACAGCCTTAAAATGCTTGAGCTCAAATGTCTTTTAACAAATTTATAAGTCCAAGGTAACAAATGAGATGAAATAAAAATAATAAAGCAAGGTTGAAAACTTCATTTCATAAGTATCACTGAGACTTGGGAGGGAACTCTGGACTAGAAAATGGCACTAGAAGGGTATGCCTTATTCAGAAGGAAAAGGTTAGGTAAAAGGGTTTTATTAATGGAAATGACATTAAACAAAACATATCACCATCTGCTTTGCTGCTGAACCATAAGGACTGTGGGGCCTTTCTGTCTGACTTGTAGCTGAAACTTTCCTATGTGTGTTTTTCTCTCCTATTTGACTGTGAGATCCTTAAGAACAAAAATTGTGTTACTTTTCATATCCCAGTCCTTAGCTCATTGCTTTGCATATAGTAAGTACTTAATAAATGCTTTTCATTAATCAATCAATTAATTAATTAATTCCTGTGTGGCATGCATATTATATTCTTTATGTGAGGAAATCTGGGAACCAGAGTAATCAAGTGTGGTAGGAAGTATTTGGACAAAAATCAATGAAGACAGAAAAAGAGGTGAAAACAGACGTTCAAAGTTGCAAACAACTGCAGCTTCAATCAATCGATAAACATTTATTAAGTGCTTTCTATGTGCCAGGCATTTTGCAAAGGTATGGGGATACAAAAAGATGAAAAAACAGTCTCTGCCTTTAAAGAGCTTACACTCTAATGGGAGACACAGCATGTAAACAAATATAAATAAGCTATATACAGAATTAATAATAAATAATTAAGAGAGGGAAAGCACTAGAATTAAGAGAGGTTGGAAATAGAGAGTGTGAAATAGAAAAACTCTAGCCAGAAGGTGCCTTGGTCTTCCTTTAAGAGATGGGGGAAAACTCAATGAGACATACATCTGTTAGAGCTTTGTCTTTGTATAAACAGAGTAGTTAATACTTTCTTATTTTGTTTTAATAGTTTTTCAGACTACAATATCCTATGATTCCAAGCCATGTGGAATTACAAGAATAGTGTTAGTATTAAAAAGACAGAGCTATGTTTCCCTGGGCACCTCAGGGCTTTGTCTCACTTAGTAATGCTCTTTTTTGACTTTTCCCCCAATGATTAGAAAACATCCATCCCATCATATTCACTCAAACCCTGTGATACTGAGTCCCTGGGTTGCCCAAAAGCAAGCCCCACCCATAGAGCCTATGATGGTTGTTCTGTGATCTCCATCTATTTCAACTCTATCCCATCAATGAATCTGCCTACTTCAACTATGCCTCCTGGAACTCAGTAAATAACGCACTTTCCTTCATTTTATACCTCTTTCTCTCATGATCCTTCCATTTCCTGGCTCTCAAAGATGGCTGTTTCCTTAGGGTAACATTGTATACTTGGTTATTTTGTACTCTCCAATTCACTGACCCCAATGGAAAATTCAGAATACTTAATTATTCCCATTAGCACATCTGGACTTCTCTTCTGTCTTAATCACTTACGTAGAGCTTCTCCTTTAAGTGATTAAAGTTATTTTTAGAAGATACTCTGGAACATTCCAGGACTTATCTACAATGTTCTCCTATTCCATCTCTGTATTCTAAAATGCTTTATGATTTTCAAGATTCAACTGAAACATGGCCATTTTTATGACTCCAGGATTCTTCTCCTTTCTGCCCTTTCGAAATTAGCTATGAAATATAAAGGATAAATTGTCACCTTAACTATAAAACAAGAAATGAAATCCTGATTTATATAATCTGTCATATAAAATCTCATGAGAACTACCACACTCCTGGTGCAGTAGAATAGCATTTACAATCATACCCAAAATAAGAATGTAGATTGAACTGTTTATCTAAATGAATCAACTTTCAGAAAACACAACTAAAGACTGAAAAATCTTAGATAGAAAGCTCAGGGAAAAATCTTTCTGAATAAAGAGGGTAAGGAAGAGAGGAAGAGAAAAGAAATACTCAGTCATTTGACTATGCAACCAAGGGAGATAAATTTCACTACTACTGGCTTATGCTGCTCTCCAGGTTCTATTGTGTAGGGGCTGGTGCCATCTGTCTTCAATGCACATTTGGTCTTGCTCTAACGGTTTCTCCTCTCCCTATTTCACTGGTCTCACCCCTTGATAGACAAGCTACTATTTTGCTTTCACATTAGTCTTTAGAAGTTTGTGGAAGGAGCTACACAGAGTGCTGAAAGAAATGGAAGTATTTGTTTGAAGGAATGGAGAATCAAAGAAGTAACACAAGATTGGAGAAGGATAAATATTCCCCCAGTTTTCAAAAAAGAGTTTGCAAAGTGTAGGCCAGTGAGTTAAATTTTAATTTCTGACAGCATTCTAGGACAAATTGTTGAAAGTGTGGTTTATGAAGAGCTATATAAAGAAGTGATCACAAAAAGTCTTCATTGCTTCAGCAAAACCCAGTTTAGGTCAATGCCATTTTCTCTAACAGGGTCATTAGACTGATAGAGTAAAGGGATGTTATGATAAAGTTTACCAAGATTCTCTATTTAAGGTGGAAAAATATAAGCTACAATAAAGGTTAGTTAGGTTAATTCCAACCTAGTTTAATGACTGTATCCAAAGAGCGGAAGCTTTGAAGGAGGTTTCTGGTAAGGTACCTCAATAAATTTTACTTGATTCTGTGCTATTTGAAATTTTTAGCAAAATTTGGCTAAAGAGTCATAGATTTATAGATAGAGGAACCTGAGAAGTTATCTAATCTTATCACTTCATTTTATACAGAGTCAAAAGGAGGGTAAACTACAGTCAGAATTTGAGCCCAGAGCCCTTCTTCTGTACTTCTATGCTGTGTATACAGATGCTGTTGTGACTACTTGTGTTGCTTGAATTCCAGGGAAAGAGGCACCTAAAGTCTGGATGATCTATCCAAGCTTTATTAAAGGATTTATTTACAGAAGTTCTTGTGACAGCACTTAGCAATGGACACCAAGCAGCAGAACATACCCATTGTATAAATTAGTATATATAAATTTACATATCTCTATCTCTATTTCTATCTCTCTTTCTATTTGTCTCTCTGTCTGTGCATCTATCTAACTCTCTAGCTGTCTGTCTACATATAGTGGGGAGCTAGGTGGCACAGTATAGAGCACTAATCCTGGAGCCTGGAACATTCTTCTTCCTGAATTTGAATCTGACCTCAGAAACTTAGCCATGTTACCCTGGGCAAGTCACTTAACCTTGCTTGCCTTAGCTTCCTCATCTAGAAAATGAACTGGAGAAATGGAAATGACAAACTCTTCATTATCTTTGCCAAGAAAACTCCAAATGACCACAAAGTGTCAGACTGGAAATGATTCAACAACAATAAAATATGTGTCTGCATATGTGTATATATGCATACACATGTGCACACATATATAAACACATGCATACTCATACACATGTGTGTTTATATACACAGATATACATACATGTATGTATATATAAAATATATTTAATTTAACTTAAAAAGAGAGTGGGTTGAAAGATGAAGGATGCTACCAAAGAATCAGGATATGTAAATGTTCACAAAATATGTAAATGTTCAACTAAGATGGAGTTCGCTACTAATTGCCCATGCACAATTTTTGATCCAGCTAGAATATTTAGGAGTTTTTTTGCCTCTGATTGTAATCTTGATCCACTTAATTCATAATGCCCTTAGCTATAACCATGATCTGTTTAACTTACAGATGCAAGAAATGTGGACCAGAATATTAACTCTTGGGTTCAATTTTGGGGGCCTTCTCAAAGATTGTTTTTGAAGAACTGTTATGAGAAAGAGAGATTCGACCCCATAGGGAATGATGGATGGAAGAAGCAAAATGAACAGATAAAGACTTGGTAGATGGAAAAACTTCTGAACAATTAGAATTATCCTTAGTTTAAGTATGGGTAGGGCTTGGATGCCTCTAAGGTCACTTCCAATTTTGAGATTATATAATATTATTATAGCTTCCTAATAAAAATAGTAAAGTTATAAAATCCAACTATATAATTCTCCTATTGTATCTTATATTTAAGTCAAGACATCACTTTTCTGATATCATTGATCCTCTTTGAGAATGAAAGACAACTATTATCAGGTCAAACAGAAATTGGTAACAAAGAGAAAGATTCTATTTATAGGCTAAAAGTCATAGCAGCATTTTTAATAGTAGCAAAACATTGGAAACAAAGTAGACATCCATCTACCCTCTGGAGAATGGTTGAATAATTTGTATTACATTATTATCATAGAATAATATTGTATCATAATCATGATTCATGGGAATGAAGAACATGCAGATTTCAGAGATATATACATTGTTCAAATTTTATATATATGTAGGTATATATGTATACACACATAAACACATGCTTCTACACATATTAATACATATATACCCATATACAAAACTAAATGACAATAAGATTTGGATGAAATACAGTGCCTAATGTTTGTCCTAGAGAACTGATGCTGGAATACACTTCCTTCTTTTCAAGATAGAGGTGGTAAACTATTGGCACATTTTTGCCATTTATTTTTGGAAGCAGGTTTCTTATCTTTTTTAAAATAAGGAAAGGTACTAGAGGGATGTTGACTGGGAAGTGATTAGGGCATAAAGAACAAAATGCAGCAAAAATATGGAAAAACTTTTTTAGAGGGAAAAGTATACAATGTCTGAAAAAACAATGAAAAAATGTGCTTGCAGTTTCAACTCACTGTGATATCTGAACAAGATTCTCAGTAGCTAAGAAGGATAAAAGGCATCAACTCAACAAAAAGACAGTCTGAAAAGGTAATAGGAAAACCAGTGGCAGATGAATCATCAATATGGATTTTAGGTATTTGGAAGGGAAGACTTCTGTAGTATTGTTTTATTCTCTACCAAAATATTTGTTTTCTGTTGTAAACCCCATGAGTTGCTATAAAAATGAGGAATGGACCACAGTGAAGTGGAAAAGAGGGTAAGGTATGCTAAGAATAGCACAATTTATGGGTGAAATATTCATATTCATTTAACTATGAACTACAATCTTATTGTCCTGTCCAGTCAGGCTTGTTTTGACTGACATTCACTAGCCCAAACACCATGTAGCTATAGCTTGTTGGATTTAAGTATTTCTTCAACTCATGATGAGTTTGGGTTCATGGATAGCATCATTTCTTAAATTTTTTTCACATAACTTTTCCTTCAGAAAGAGCCAAATCATTCTTTACTACAGCCTTACTTCTATTTTTCTTAGCATAGCAACTCTTATCTGTGTTGAGCTGCTAATACATTCATGGATTATTTTCAGAGTCCTGGTAGCTACTGATATTGCTGCTTTTCTTGAATGGAGAAGGATGATAGAGTTAGATTGCACATGAAAAATAATAAAATTGTGCCTTCTAGCAGACCAGATGGAATGTCATTGAACTTTACTGAATATATCTAGTACATGGACCTCCTCAGCCTGGATTCTTGGCCTTGGGAGACTATTTGGTATTAACCTCCAGCATTTAGCACAGCTCATGGCACAAAGTAATAGGTTTTTAATAACCTCTTGTTGACTTGATTGGACCTTGGTTATAGTCAAGTTCATAGTCATGTATAAACACAAGTCAATGCTACTGAGAAACCGTAGTTTCATTCTGAAAACCAGGGCCATTGGCCCAGAGGATAGCCTTGAGTTCTCAGAGGTGATTTTATCATCCTGAAACTCACGACAACATAGGCTCATATTTCCTGAAGGTTTCTACTGCTGTCTCATGGCAAATAGTCTATTTGAGTTAGGCAGGGCATTAAATTATCTAATCCTCAGTTTCCTAATTAATAAAAGACACCTGTTGAATCAGATAACTTCTTATGTCATTCATTAGCTTTACATCTCAGACTGTGCATTGAAATTTCTTTTTTTGCATAGTATAACATGGTCCCGACTGGCATGAAGGCACCAATTTTTAGTCTGTCAAGGCTAGTAAGCATTGTAAAATGGGCTATTAGTTTACCAAGCAATTTTCTAATGGAAATTTATTAGGGCAGAGTTGAATGATGCATTGCAATACTAGTAAATCTTTATTTTTATTTTCTTGCATTCAAAATAATATGCTGACCAATTTTTTAACATGATATTTCAATAGGGAAAATATGCATAAAGTATCTTGAGAATTCATTGAATCATCACACTAATTTTATGATGCAGATATTATTGGGGAAA
This sequence comes from Myrmecobius fasciatus, assembly GCA_023553655.1. NCBI lineage: Eukaryota > Metazoa > Chordata > Mammalia > Dasyuromorphia > Myrmecobiidae > Myrmecobius > Myrmecobius fasciatus. Next base: position 519,128 of record JAJPUD010000555.1, read on the forward strand.
AATGAAAGATGAGACAGTGTCTGGAATAAGAGGATAAGAATTCAAGTCCAGACTGTTCCATTTGCTAAATGTATAACCTTTGACAAGTATCTGAGCTCTCTGAGTTTCATTTTTTATTTCTTAAGTGGGAACACTAATATTTGCATTGTCTACATTATAGGGTTGTTGTAAGAATCAAAGGGGAGGGGGGGCGGAGCCAAGATGGCGAACTGCAGACAGCTTTCTCTGTGAACTCCTTTGGGACCTTCCCTCAAACCCAGACAAAGTGAGTCTTCGAACTGGTTTGTGAGTGAAGGCTCCACCAAACATTTGGACTACAACGCACTTCTATCAAAAATCTACATGGAAAGAACTCCGGAGAAGGTTAGCCTCAGGGGAAATCGGCTGCTGGTGCCGATCAGAATCCAGCCGGGGCGGAAGTCAGGGCTGCGATAGAGGGCCGGATTTAAGGCACCCAGGAAGCCCCTGGGAGACACCTGGGCCACTTTGCTCTGCTTGCAGGCAGGTGCTTTGACAGATCTGCCTTTGGTAAAGGGTAGATCGAGAGAAACTGAAAATGTGGTCTAGCCCCACAAGCCTCAGACCGGAAGTCAACTCGGCAAACTGCCCCAGGGCAAATACAAATCCTTGCAGTTTTCTCTGTTTTTGACCAATATCCCAACTTTAAATCATGAGCAAGAAGCAGAAGAGAGCTCTCACCATAGAAAGCTTTTACGCAGAAAAAATAGAACAGTCCCCAGATCCTGACATTATGAAAAAAATCCCAGATGAAGCCACAAAGGCAGATTTAAGTTGGTCTCCCTTTCAGAAGGCTTACCTGGATGATTGCATTAAGAATCTCAAAAGAGAGCTAGAAGAAGAATGGGGAAATAAATTGAGAGCAGGGCAACAGAAATATCAAAAACTGGAAAATAGGACTGGTGAATTGGAAAAAGAAAACAGTTCACTGAAAAACAAAATTGGTGAATTGGAAAAAATCACCAATTCACTGGAAAATAAAAATGGTGAACTGGAAAACAAAATTGGTGAATTGGAAAAAGACAACAATTCACTGAAAAACAAAATTGGCGAATTGGAAAAAGACAACAATTCACTGAAAAATAAATCTGGCAAAATGGAAAAAGAATGCATTGAATCAAGAAACTCAATTGGCCAGCTACAAAAGGAGCTAAAAAAGATAACTGAAGGAAATAATACTTTAAAAATTAAAATTGAACAAATAGAAGTAAATGACTCAATAAGACTTCAAGAATCAGTTAAACAAAAACAAAAAAA
>JAJPUD010000555.1:525402-540834 GCA_023553655.1 Myrmecobius fasciatus
TCACAACTTTAGCAAAGTTGCAGGATACAAAATAAATCCACATAAATCATCAGCATTTTTATATATTACCAATAAAGTTCAGCAGCAAGAGATACAAAAAGAAATTCCATTCAAAATAACTGTTGATAGTATAAAATATTTGGGAATTTATCTGCCAAGAGATAGTCAGGAACTATATGAACTAAACTACAAAACACTTTCCACACAAATCAAATCAGACCTAGTCAATTGGAAAAACTTAAAATGCTCATGGGTAGGCCGAGCAAATATAATAAAAATGACAATACTACCCAAACTAATTAACTTATTTAGTGCCATACCAATCAAACTCCCAAGAAATTATCTTACAGATCTAGAAAAAATAGTAGCAAAGTTCATTTGGAAAAACAAAAGGTCAAGAATTTCAAGGGGATTAATGAAAAAAAAGGCTGATGATGGAGGACTTGCTGTACCAGATCTAAAACTATATTATAAAGCAGCGGTCATCAAAACCATATGGTACTGGCTAAGAAATAGAATAGTCGATCAGTGGAATAAGATAGAATCACAAGACAAACTAGGCAATAACTATAGCAATTTGGTTTTTGATAAACCCAAAGACCCCAGCTTTTGGGATAAGTATTCACTATTTGACAAAAACTGCTGGGAAAACTGGAAACTAGTGTGGAAGAAATTAGGGCTTGACCCACATCTAACACCACATACCAAGATAAGATCTAAATGGGTTCATGATCTGGATATAAAGAGTGATACTATAAGTAAATTAGAGGAATGTAATATAGTTTACCTCTCAGACCTTTGGAGATGGAATAAATTTATGTCCAAAGAAGAACTGGAACTCTTAATTGAAAACCAGATAGATAACTTTGACTATATCAAGTTAAAAAGTTTTTGTACAAACAAAATCAATGCAGACAAGATTAGGAGGGAAGTAATAAACTGGGAAATCATCTTTACATTCAAGGGTTCTGATAAAGGTCTCATCTCTAAAATATATAGAGAATTGTCTCATATTTATAAAAATTCAAGCCATTCTCCAATCAATAAATGGTCAAAGGATATGAACAGACAATTTTCAGAGGATGAAATTAAAACTATTTATAGTCATATGAAAAGGTGCTCCAAATCACTGTTGATCAGAGAAATGCAAATCAAGACAACCCTGAGGTACCACTTCACACCTGTCAGATTGGCTAAAATGACAGGAAAAGTTAATGATGAATGTTGGAGGGGTTGTGGGAGGGCTGGGACACTGATGCATTGTTGGTGGAGCTGTGAACGGATACAGCCATTCTGGAGAACAATTTGGAGCTATGCTCAAAAAGTTATCAAACTGTGCATACCCTTTGACCCAGCAGCATTTCTATTGGGCTTATATCCCAAAGAATTCATAAAGAAAGGAAAAGGCCCCACATGTGCAAGAATGTTTGTGGCAGCCCTTTTTGTAGTGGCTAGAAACTGGAAATTGAATAGATGCCCTTCAATTGGAGAATGGCTGAATAAATTATGGTATATGAATGTTATGGAATATTATTGTTCTGTAAGAAATGACCAGCAAGATGATTTCAGAGAGGCCTGGAGAGACTTACATGAACTGATGCTGAGTGAAATGAGCAGAACCAGGAGATCATTATACACGGCAACAACAGTACTATATGACGATCAATTCTGATGGACATGGCTCTCTTCAACAATGATATGTTTCAAACCACCTCCAATTGTTCACTGAAGAAAGCCATATACACCCAGAGAGAGGGATGCGAAATGTGGACCACAACATAACATTCTCATATTTCTTGATTGATGTTTGCTTACATTGTGTTTCCTTTATCTGATATATCATTTGTGTAGATAAGATTTTTCTTGCACAACAAAGATAAGTTTGGAAATATGTATACATATATTCGATTTGCCAATATTTTAACATAATTAACATGTAGTGGATATCCTGCCATCTAGGGGAGGGGTGGGGAAGTTGGGGGGAAAAATTTCTAATGGAAAGCTATATAAGTGTTATTGTTGAAGAATTACCCACACATATGTTATGCAAATAAAATAAAATTTAAAAAAAAAAAGAATCAAAGGGGAGAATAGATATAAAATGCTCTATAATTATGAAGTATTATTATTTCATCCATTTTTTGAAGGTCAGTTCCAATATTGCCTTCTCCATGAAGCTTCCCTTCATCTCATATATTCCTTTGTTTGTCTCCCTTAAAATGCGTTATTTTATATTATGGTGATTTGTTCAGTGGCAGATAACCCAGAACCACAAGATTGTTATTTCTATCCAAGAAAGAACTATTGTCTCTTATTTCCACCTTGCTTAGCAGGGAAGCATGGCGCATGATAGGCATTTAAATGTTTGCTGATTGATTACTCTAATGGTAGCAGGGCACTGATTAAATTGACAAGAAATGAGCATTTAAGATCATTTAATGGGAATAAACCTTGCTCCATAAATGATGGTTCTGTAATTAGAGGATCTGAATTCAAATTAATACTGGGACAGCTAGATGGTGCAGTGGTTAGAATGCTAACTCTGAAGTCAGGAGGACCTGAGTTTAAATCGAACCCTAGATATTTAACACTTACTATTTGTATGACCCTGAGCAAGTCACTTAATCTCAATTGCCTAGAAAAACCCAAAATAACCCCACCAAAAAACCCAAACACTTAATACCTATATGTTCTTGGTCAAATCACTTAGTCTCTTTAGGCTTCAGTTTCTTTATTTCTAAAATGAAGGGGTTGGCCTAGATGTCCTCTGTAATCTTTTTGGCATTCTAAATCTATAATCCTTTGATATTAAATAGTTTAAAATTATTTCCAGTTTACTGATGCTCTTTTGACATGATGCAACAGGAAAAAGTTAAACAAACAAGTCATATTGTGTTTTCTATGTTTGGACAGAATCTTTCAAGAGCATAATCCTATATCAGATTAAGAATTGTTGCTGGGGCAGCTAGGTGGCACAAGTGGTTAGAGCACCAGCCCTAAAGTCAGTAGGACCTGAATTTAAATCTGGTCTCAGACACTTAACACTTCCTAACTGTGTGACCCTGGGCAAGTCACTTAACCCCAATTGCCTCAGGGGAAAAAAGAATTGTTGCTGATTCCATGGAAGGCAGGAAATTTTGTACTTGATGCTTGAAACTTTCCAATTTTAAACAAAATTCTGGAAATATCAAGGTCCTTGTTATATTTCATGTCTAAACCATTTGTAATTATTTTAAATTAATATTTGGGAGTACATAACCAGTTCATTTATGAGAAAATGGAACTTTAAAAAATCCTATTTACAAACACAGTCTCTTACAGACAATACCAGACTTGCACTTCTTAGTTGCATATTTTTATTGTGTCAAATTGGTGAAAAAGTGGTGGACATTTCCAATTCTTTTGCAATTTCTCTCTCTCTCTCCCTAGCATAAACAAGATACTCTCTCCCCACATCTTCACATATTACTCAACATTTTTGAGGTTTATAAACCTCATAAGAATGTTATATTTTTGGAATACAATGCTCTTTCTCAAACATCATGGTTCAGAATTTGATTCCAAGTTGTTATTGTGCACAGAAATGGAAACTCTATTTGATGGTGAAGACTTTGGAACATGGATACTGTATCTGAATTTGCCTGTAGATTTGCAACATTTAACACTCTAAACCCATCACCTATTTGTAAATGCAATGCTGTGGTAGCATTTGCTTTAGACAATCAGGATGTTCCTGAGTGACCTTTAAGAGGAGTCTGTAATGTGTTCATTAACATTTCCTAGTGGTTGGTGAAACTTGGAAAAAAATGTAAAACGTCTTTTTAGTTTTCTCAGAAATGGACAATTCCCATTATTCAAATGAGCTGCAAAACTGCTCATGGTGCAAATCTGATCAATTAGTTTTCTTGAAGAATGCTTGTATTTATCTACCATATTTACAGCATTGTCACGTACTTTAATTATTGTATAGAAAAAAAAAATCAGTTGCATCCAACAGTAACATGTGCAGACAGCATGGTGTTTAGTAAGCCAATCTTGGTGTCAGGTAGATCTAGATTCAAGTTCACCCTCTGACATATACTGACTATATGACTTTGGGCATACCACTGAAAAATGACTGAACAATAACAACATAAATTTGGTCAAGTTACTTAACTGTCTTGTTATATCTTAGGCAACTCTCTAAGGTTATATCAGCTGTAATTCTACTTTGGTAGGTGAAGTTTTATCAGTTGCAAATCCTTATACCAATGAAATCATAGGTACAAATAATTAATTTATGAAGAAAATGCTTTTAAAAGTAGAAGCTTTTTCACTTATGGCAATGACAAAGCAAATTCCTTGGTTTATTTGTCTCTAATGGTCAATACCAAAAGTAGAGTCAATTAACAATAAGAAACATTTTGCTTTCTTAATTGCGGTTTGAATTTAGTTTCCTGACAAACCAGTAAATTTCTTTTGAATTTTATTGGGAGGATAGTTTAGAAGAGCAGTTCTCAAAGTGTGGTTCAGAGATCCCTGGGAAATCTCCAAGAATCAGAAAATTTGTAAGGTCAAAAGTATTTTCACAATGATACTAAGTTATTTTAATTTCTTATATGGCAAATATTAACAAATATAACCTACATAGAAAAGCTTCTTGGGGGGAGATCTTCAATAATCTTTAAAAGTGTAAATGTGTTTTGAGACCATTAAAGTTTCAGAGCTGCTAATTGAGATTTCCAATGTTGTCCTTTGAAATCACCTTTTCCAGTTTTTGTAGCAGTTATCAATTATTTTCATAATACTAAGAAGGATCCTAACATTTAGATTCTGATTTTGTCAATAGAAACCTTTTATATTAGCTTATTTTTTATGAAAAAAATAGCCTAAAATAGATTGAGAGTTTTTTTTTTACATTTTTGCTATATAATTTAATTGGATATTGAATTATCATGAATACATACTTCATCTTTCATTTTTTCTTTCTCCATCTTTCATTCTTTCATCTTCATCATAAAATTAGTGTGAAGACTCAGTGAATTCTCATGATACCTTATGCATATTTTCCCAGTTGGAATAGTATTAAAAATTATTTTGAATGGAAAAAAAAGATTTATTTGATTTGCAACACATCATTAAAGCCTGACTTAAATTTTCATCAGAGAATTGCTTGGTAAACTAGTAACCTATAATACAATGCTCACTACCCTTGACAGGTTGAAAATTGTTATCTTCATGCTAGTCAGCACTGTGTTATACTAGGCAAAATGGACATTTTAACTTACAGAGTTTCAGATTTAAAGTTGGTGATATAACTAACCATCTAATCCGATTTAGGGACAGATAGGTTACTGATTTATTCAAGGTTACTCTGTAGTGTCAGCAGTAGAATGTGAATTCAGATCCACTAACTCTATTGCCAGTGATTTTTCCAATGTTCCATATAGCCTCCTTCCTCATTGGATCATTAAAATGAACTATTAGGATTTTCACCACTATTTCAATTTTCATTTGATTTGTTATGATTTTTATTACTTGACATTTAGAGGAAACTTATAGAACACTAGAGCTATGTGCATTACACAGTCTTTTAATAGTGTTTCTTATGTCATGGAAACCTGCCTACTGCAAATGGACTCTTTTTCTGGCAATGTTTTTTGTTCCTGTAGTTAACTATTTAGAATAAAAGAATCTTAAAACTTAGAATCTGAACATTACTTCTTTTTTTACAACATTTTTTTCCTTCTAAATTGGGCAATAGACAGAAAGGAGTCATGGTATAGTATATTGAAAGGTAATATTGGGTTCAAATCTACTTTTAACACATACTGGTTGGATGATTGTTGGCAAAGCACTTAATCTCTTGGTGCCTTCAGGCAGTTCTGTAAGATGATAAACTTATTAAGGAGTTATTAAGTTTCATTGATAAAGCCAGTTTCCACAATATATCCCCACATATCAATGAAATCACAAATCTCAATCCAAATATTTGTCTTGATGTCATTTTAAATATAGCATTGATATTTAATTACTATATGTGGAAAAAAGAGCAATATGATTTTCTTTCTTGATTTATCTTATAAATAATTTAGAGCATGACAATTGTACATGAATGCCATTTGCTCAGATTTAGTACCTTGGCTTCTTAGCTTCCTTAGTAGTTTATGGATAGAAACGCTGTTCATTCATTTCTGACAGCCAGAAAAAAGTATTTTGGTTTTTTAATACCAAGGGTGGTGGTGGACAACTTTTTATTCAGTTAATGGTTGACTAAATGTTGAAAGTGCAGCTTATCTTCCCCATTATCTTTTAATGGTGCCTGGTGTTTAGTGACAAAAGGGAAGAACAATTAAAACTTGTGCGGGTGGAAAAAAGAGCTCCTTTAATATAGGCAATGTATGCTCACTATATACCACTGAAATTGTCAGATTACTTTTTTAAAAAAATAAGTTCCACACAAGAAAGAAATATATAAAATAAGATTTACAAAAGCATTGTTATTATTTATTTATCCTGGGCAACAATTGATAGACAAAGAGAATTCTTGGTAAGACTTATTTTCCATTTTTGTAGTGTACCTGAGAAGATGCATTACTATCCACCTGAAGCTTTCAAGCTTTTCAATAACCAGTTTTGCTTGATTTGTCAAAAAATACATATATGCCATGGAGAGTAGGATTTTTGACACTAATATGTGAATTTTTTCTCAATGATATTTTTTTCATTTTCATCTGCCACATTTTCCCAAATACATGTAAAGACAGTTTTCAACATTCATTTTTATAAGATTTTTTTTCCTTTTCTTCCCTTCCCTTTTCCTTTCCTAAGACAGCAAGCAATCTGATATAGTTTATATGTGTGCAATGCTTTTAAACATATTTCCATATTTGTAATGTTGTACAAGAAAAATTAGACCAAAAAGAAAAAAAATCACAAGAAAGAAAAAGCTAACAAAAAAGTTGAAAATCTTATGTTTTGATCCACCTTCAGTCTTCATAGTTCTCTCTCTGGAAGTGGATGGCATTTTCCATTCTAAATTTATTGGAATTATCTTGTATCACCTCATTGCCGAGAAGTGCTGTCTATCATAGTTGATCATAATATGTGAATTTGTAAAAATTAATATAAAATTTATTCCTTATTGTGCCTCTTCTTATATCCTATATCCTTTCCTACATCCTCCTGGACTGTATCCTGTTTTAGGCAATGCCTCCTTTGTTCACTACTCAGTAGTCTTGATTCTGGACATAGGAAAAAAGTATTCATGCAACTCAGTGATACATTATTGTTTATAGAATTGTCTCTATAAAAGATAGTTATGTCTGCAAAAATTAATTAACAATTTGTAACTCCTGCAACACCTAGAGATACTGCAGTTTTGTTAAAAATACTTTTTGTTAAAGACAACTCTCAGATGCAGTGCTGTTTTTCAAAGATTATAAGCAGTCTCAAAAAAATTTCAGAAAAAAACAATTTGCTTGAAAATGTTTCAATTTCCTAAAAATTGCCTTTCTTTGTTTTTTTTTTTTTTTTGGTGGGTCATTTTAAGGCATTGTGACATTTATCACCATTGGATTACTTCAGGATTACAGTTTCATGCTTCAAAAGGCTACTGTTTTCTTCTTGAATAATTTTCATATGGCCACCAGATGGTAGTAGGCTCTTTGATCAGTGTAGTCCAAACTATAAAGACTGAAGTCCAGATTTTTGTTAGGAAATTTTCACTGTCTCTGTCTTAAAAATATATGTATATATGAATACATGAATGTATCTTTGTATAGCATGTAAATCCAGTCCAATTAATTTAGCTAAAACACAAACTATATATGCAACTTTGAGAACAAACATCTTAAGGAAAAATAAACCTAGATGGATTAGTACTTTTCTCACAAGTCTTTTTGGTAATTAAAAATCATAATGTAAGGTAACCTTATCCTGCAATTTTGATTACAATGCTCCTTTTTTAATGCATCATAAATCCTCATTGGAAATCAGATTCTTCTTAGAGTTGTTATACAACTTCAAACCTTCAGGCTTGGTTGGCATCAAAAGCCCTTATAGTTTTTCATAGGTAATACATGTGAGCCCTTCAATTGAAGGAATTATTCTTGTGATCATTCTTATGACTTTTCTATTTCACAGTCTGTTGCTGAAATAATCCCTACAGGCTTCTCTTCTCTTCTCATTCCTTTTTCAGAGATATGCTTTTTGCCTGCTTCCATGCGGTAGAAGTTGGAAGAATTAAAGCCCCATATTTTATGGTGGGAAGAGCACTCTCCTATTTGATGTTCTTCAATAATCCATTTTTGTCTTAAAGGAAGACCAAGGCACCTTCTTTTTGTCAACCATCAAGTAGATAATTTATTTAAAACAAATTTGCATACAATTGCTTTTCCCTTTACTTTTTTCCACAATGGATGAAGCCTTAACAAGCTATCCACCAATCCTTTTAAAGCTATTTTCTAAAAGTACTATATCTTTTCTCACAGATCTTTGTGAAGTAAAATTTAAACAAAGTTTTTGAATGCTGATTTAAGCTAATTGCATGAGCACCACAAACATCTTTGAAATGATCATCCTGACTTGTTATTACTATTCTTACCATTCATGTTCCCTTTATCATTTATCAAATTCACTTTCAAAAAAATTCAAATGACAAATAGGAAATTGTTTACAATCTTGACTGTAGATGGCTAACTTTTCAGTTAAGGACACTCAGGTGAGATCATTATTAAAATTGCCTAAAGGAAGAGATTCTCAGCCTTTCCAGCATGAAACACTAATCAATTTTCAATTATTCAGAAACTGATTAAGCATACAGTTTATGAATTATTCATAACATACTTTTTGCCCCAGTTTTTTCTTAATCCCTCTGTTCTCACCATTGTACTTTATAATTGAGAGCCAACATGAGAAAGAACATTTAGAGTTAGGAATAATTTGGATTCAAGTTCCCATATTTGACACTTTTAAAACAGTTAACAGGGCCAAGTTAATTAGCCTCTCAGCCTGAGTCTCCTTATCTGTAAAATGGCCATAATATTTGTATTATCCACCTCACAGGGTTGTTGTGAGGCCCAAATGACATATTTATAAAGTTTTTTGTAGATCTTAGAGTGTTATATAAATATGTCATAATAAATATTGTTTCTTGTGGAGTTCTGGACAGGATACTGGAATCATTATGTAACCTAACTGTAACCTGACCATACACAGAAGAAAAATGGATGAAGAATGGCTATAGATTTTGAAATAGATAACATGTAGAGATCATTGTATGTATGTATATATATATATACAACACACACACATACACACCCATACACAAATCTACCCAAGATATCTAGATCTATCTTTCTGCCTCTCATCTATGTCTTAGATACTCCAATGGGCAATAAATTTTGCCAAAATAAATAGGTTTGAAGAAAACTGATTAGATTATTTTTAGGAAATTACAAAATTTTTTTAATTACCCCAAACTTCTTCCAGAAAGACATCTTTTTTTTAGTACCAATATTCAACCAGTAGTGCTGAATGACCATCAATTATGGAATTCTACAGTGGCTAAATAGTTAAAAAAATGAGTTTCACTTAGTGGGGCTGTGAGGAGGTTGCATTATATAGCAAAGAAGTAATTATGAAGAAGAACTTGAGGAAAGGATATAAACTAATCAATCAATGAACATTTTTCAAATACCAATATTGTGCCAAGGATCATGAAATGTATTGAAAAGTGATTAGATATCCTTATTGAAATGGGAGCTGGTCAGGAGATACCTGATCAATTCTGACCTTAATCACTTTAATAACATTACAGAGAATGGGACTTTCCTTCCAACATGCATTGGAGGTAAAAGTATACCCTAAGTCTTTGATGAAAAGCAATAAAGGAAACATGTTTTTATTAAGTACCTACTATGTGCCAGGCACTGTGCTGAGTGTTTTTCAAATATTATCTCATTCCATCTTTCCAAATCCCCTGAGAGGTAAGTCCTATTCTTATTTCCATTTTACAGTTGAAGAAACTGCAGCAGACAGTAGTTAAGTGACTTCCCAGGATCATACAATTAAGGTTTGAGGCCATATTCAAATTTGGATCTTCTTGACTCCAGGCCTAGCTGTTCTGTCTTATCTACCACCTAATTCACAACTAGTGACTGGGGCTACCTTCAAGGTGATTGTCTAATGAAAACTCAGGAGGAGATGTACTCTAATGAGAGGAATCACCTTTTCCCTATAGTTCATAAAAGTGAATGATGATCAGTTTGCATCTTATAGTCTTCTCCTCCTCTTCTTCCTCTTCCTCGTCTTCTTTCTCCTCTTTCTCTTCCTCCTTCTTTATCTTCTGCTTCCTCCTCCTCATCATGTTCTTCTATCCCTTGGATTCTCAAACTTGAGTTCAGTAATACTGTGTGTATATGTGTGTACATGCATGTGTGTGTGTGCATGTATGTGTGTGCATGTGTTTGTGTGTGTGTATGTGTGTGTATGTGTGTGTGTGTGTGTGTATACATATTTCTTCTATCATCACTTCCAGGATCAGAAAATGGTGACTTACAAGAGAAGTACCTGGTGAGAAGCCAATGCTTAGACAGGTCTCTCTTTCTATTACCTTTTGAGAGCTCTGGTCAAAGACTAAAGATTTTGAAAATGGACATGTCCAACCCTGGAGGTTACCTCCCCTGTAATTCTGACTTTTGAGAGTTCCCAAATCTGAAATGTCCAAAGTTTGAGAATTTAGGAATTTGAGAGTTGGTCACTGGCTTCCCTGAGAGAGAAGATTACCCTAATAATAAGATTATCCAATAATCCTATTGGTGGTATTCATTTTTAAAGGAAGAATACCACCGGTAAGATTGCTCTACATCTAGAATTCTCAAGACAAAAAATCTAGATGTGGCTAACCTTTTATGATATTGCTGTGTGTTGTTTGGATGGTATAGGTTTGAGATAAATAGATTGTATTTATTTATCAGGCTCATACCATCATTACTTTCTGAGGACACCTAATGAATCTAATGGGTTATTTGATTGTTTTATGGATCTGTATTTGTACATGAGCTATGGGGAGTGCTTTGCATTTTAGCCTTTTTCATGGAGGGTAAAATAAAGGCTATCCTATACTTAATACTGTACATGAAGTACCTTTGTGGGAGCTGGAGAGTCTGTTATCCACTAGCATAGTGCTTTGGGTAAGTTGCCCATCCTATGATTCATATGCAATTATATTCATATACAATGATAATGGGTTCTTAAACAAGGATATGTTCAAGTTCAGTATGTTCTTGGACTAGAGACAACATATCCAGAAACCATACCTAAGTTCTATTTTAGAGATGTTTTTCCTGGAGAAATCTGAGGGACATAGTCACTCAAAGCAATAAAAAATGAGGGACTGAACCAAGGATACAGAATTCCAGCATCAAGATCAATCTGTGTAAATCCAGAATCCTTGGGATATGGGTTGGATCATAGATATCATTCCAATGGCAAGAAAAGGTGAGGACAAGTTTTTGCAAAAGTGAATGTTGAAAACTATCTTTGTATGTATTTGGAAAAATAAAAGCTATTATATATAAAAAAAAGAAAGTGAGGAAGGCCCACAATTCAGTGAATGGCTCCCCTATGGTAAACTTATGGGGATATGGGACATGGGATGAGAAAAGCACATAATGGGAGAGCATAGTGTGATTTGCAATCCTCATTATTGAAGGGAACATCCTTGATGAAATCACAGATCTATTTCAGTCTTTGAATAGTGTTACTTTCACTAAAATACAGGCACAAGAAGATTAATAAGGTGAAGGTCAAATTTGACAGTGTTGGTCCTTATCTAGAATTCCAACAAAAGGTTTGTGAAGTTAAAGCCACAGACTTTTCACATTATGTCTGGATTTCCAGAGTACAGTTGGGTGCAGTGGAAAGAATATTGGAAATGGAGTAAGAGGGCATGGATTTGAATCCTGATGACCCATATGACTTTGGGAAAGTCACTTTTCTTCTTCAGGTTTTAGTTTTCTAATCTGTAAAATAAAAATAAGGCAGATAAACTAAATAATCTCCCAGATTTCTTCTACTTCTAAATTCTATTTTGTCTCTTGCCATTAAACCTAGGAAACACAGTAAATAGAACACTGAGCTTGGAGTTAGGAAGACTTAAGTTCAAGTCTGGCTAGATAATGACTGAAATTTAACTTTTGTTATCTTCAGTTTCCTCAAATGTAAGATGAAGATCATATTAGCATCCATTTCCCAGGGCAATACAAGGACACTCTCAAGATCTCTCTTAAGAACTTAAGAACTGATTGTATGACATGGAAGACACTGGCACAGGACTACCCAGCATGGAGTACTCTCAGATAGAATTGAATTAACTCAAAAAAAAATGCGAGATGCTCAAAGTTAGAGAGTTCACCCTGAATGTTCATAGGAGTTATTTGTGTCTGAATTTGTGGCAGTGTATTCTGAGCTCATATTGATCTTATCAGTCACAGTCGGACACACTATAACTCAACTCTAACATAGTCATGTCATTTTGGTCCTCTTAGAGAATGAAGAACAACAACCAAATGAGATAATGTTTGTATTTAGCATAGATCTGACACATAAATGCTTCCCTTCTCTCTCAAACTCAGTCCAGCAACTGATTTACATACCTGGCAGCAAACTTGCCCATTTTGGCCTTTGAATAACTGAAATAACCTGCCTCAGACTGAACTTTTCAGAACTCTCCAGAAAGAGAAAAATCCCATAGTTCTAGAGTTGTGACTTGCCAGGACACATTTATCTCTACACATATGTCTCACAACCATTATATTTTAATATTGTTCCTACCTAGACTTTGTATCTTTTTGAGAGTACTCCAGGTTTTGTGGGTAATGTTTTATAGGTATTATTCTTGCGGCATCATTTGAGTAAATGCTTTTGTTAAGAGTTAATTGAGTTGGTTGCTAATGAGAAGTATACTGGTGGGAGCTTGTAAGCTATAGTAATAGGAATGGCCACCCACAAAGTTGTACTTAGAACCCAAGGTAATAGCCAGGTAATAGCCTGGAGAGCTGAACCCATCTGTGTGAGTACAGGTTGGATGAGAAGTTTAGAGGAGATGATATATTTATATATGTGAATATTCCCTTTTACAAGGTGAACTTCTCTAGAAAAGAGACTTTTCCCCTTCTATTTTTGCTTTTGTTTCCCTAGTGCCTGGCAAAGCCACAGAGTACCCAACATGCAAGGTTTAAGGTATCTGTAGCTTTGCTTATGTTCAAAGACTTCATTCATGATCTTCCTTTGCCAGAATATTTTTTTTTATTCAGTCAGAGGAAATAATTACTTCACAGTTATTCAATGAATTAACAATTATAAAATTAGCAAAATAACATTTGCCTCATACATCAGAGACAAACTCTGCCACAATACATATAACTCCATTACTAGTTATCACCCTATATCACTCGTTTCCTTTTTAGCTAAACTTGAGAAAAATCATTAATAATTGGTACCTTCAGTCTTTTCCTCTTACTTTTCTTTTTTCTTTTTTTTAAGCTTTTTATTTGCAAAACATATGCATGGGTATTTTTTCAACAATGAGCCTTGCAAAGCCTTCTGTTACAAATTTTTCCCTCTAATTAATGAAAAAAAAAAGACAGATGAAGGTGGCTTTGCTGTACCAGATCTAAAACTGTATTATAAAGCAGCGGTCATCAAAACCACTTGGTACTGGCTAAGAAATAGAGCAGTTGATCAGTGGCATAGGATAGGATATCAGGACAATCTAGGTAATAACGTTAGCAAGTTAGTGTTTGATAAGCCCAAAGACCCCAGCTTTTGGGATAAGTACTCACTATTTGGCAAAAACTGCTGGGAAGATTGGAAACTAGTGTGGAAGAAATTAAGGCTGGACCCACACCTAACACTGCACACCAAGATAAGATCTAAATGGGTTCATGATCTAGATAAAAAGAGTGATATGATAACCAAATTAAAGGAATATAGGGATAGTTTACCTCTCAGACCTGTGGAGATGGAATAAATTTATGTCCAAAGAAGATCTGGAACTCTTAATTGAACACCAGATAGATAATTTTGATTATATTAAGTTAAAAAGTTTCTGTACAAACAAAACTAATGCAGACAAGATTAGGAGGGAAGCATCAAATTGGGAAATCATCTTTACATTTAAGGGTTCTGATAAAGGTCTCATCTCTAAGATATATAGAGAATTGTCTCGTATTTATAAGAATTCAAGCCATTCTCCAATTGATAAATGGTCAAAGGATATGAACAGACAATTTTCAGATGATGAAATTAAAACTATTTATAATCATATGAAAAGGTGCTCCAAATAACTATTGATCAGAGAAATGCAAATTAAGACAACTCTGAGGTACCACTACAAACCTGTCAGATTGGATAAAATGACAGGAAAGGATAATGACAGGTGTTGGAGGGGATGTGGGAAGACTGGGACACTGATGCATTGTTGGGAGAGCTGTGAATGGATCCAGCCATTCCGGAGAGCAATTTGGAGCTATGCTCAAAAAGTTATCAAACTGTGCATACCCTTTGACCCAGCAGTGTTTCTACTGGGCCTATATCCCAAAGAAATCATAAAGGAAGGAAAGGGCCCCACATGTGCAAGAATGTTTGTGGCAGCTCTTTTTGTAGTGGCTAGAAACTGGAAACTGAATGGATGCCCATCAATTGGGGAGTGGCTGAATAAATTATGGTATATGAATGTTATGGAATATTATTGCTCTGTAAGAAACGACAAGCAGGATGATTTCAGAGAGGCCTGGAGAGACTTGCATGAACTGATGTTGAGTGAAGTGAGCAGAACCAGGAGATCATTATTCACAGCAACAACAATACTATATGAGGATCAGTTCTGATGGACATGACTCTCTTCAACAATGAAATGCTTCAAACCAGTTCCAATTGTTCGGTGAAGAGAGCCATATACACCCAGAGAGAGGGATGTGAAATGTGGACCACAACATAACATTTTCATGTTCTCTATTGATGTTTGCTTGCATTGTATTTCCTTTATCGGATTATTCTTTCTTGTAGATACGATTTCTCCTGCACAAAAAATGATGTGTGGAAATAACTATACATATATTTGATTTCTTAAGTTTCTAACATAATTAATATGTAGTGGATATCCTGCCATCTAGGGGAGGGGTGGGGAGTAGGGGGGAAAATTTGTAATAGAAAGCTTTGTAAGGGTTAATGTTGAGGAATTACCCATACATAAGTTTTGCAAATAAAAAGTATTAATAAAAAATAAATTATATTTAAAGGAAAAAAACAAAACAAAACAAAACAAATTTTCCCTCTTTTTCCCCGCTCCCTCCCTTAGATATCAGTAAGTCTAATACAGGTTAATTATGTTAAAATACACGACAAATCGAATATATATATATATATATATATATATATATATATATA